>JAZDUH010000199.1:260000-547500 GCA_036419115.1 Scarus forsteni | reverse complement strand
TGGTGGAAGATCAAAACCGCATCCTCTGAGAGAATACTTGAGAGATCTAGTGACAGAGATACAAATCGTAGCAGCTGGCTTTACATATAAAGGAAAAACACTGTTCATAAAAATTGCATCAGTAATGTGTGATGCTCCTGCGCGAGCATATATAAAAGCCATAAAATATTACACTGGATATGCAGGCTGTGACAAGTGCACGATTCATGGACTTTACGTAGATGGCAAAATGACTTTTCCAGACACCAAAAGCTCTGCGAGAACTGATGAAAGTTTCAGACTTCAGTTGGATGAGGAACATCACAGAGGCATCTCCCCACTTACAGAGACTGGCATCGGAATGGTTTCTATGTTTCCCCATGATTATATGCATCTTGTCTGCCTTGGAGTCACAAGGAAGCCCCTAGAGCTGTGGACAGGTAGCAAGGGCCGTCTTAGTTGTCGCTTGCCATCCGTGAAAGTAAATCAGTTGTCAGAAAGGCTTCTGTCTTTCAAATGTCACATGCCCATTGAATTTGCTCGAAAACCCAGATCTGTTGAAGAGAGACATAGATGGAAGGCAACTGAATTCAGACAATTTCTGTTGTATACTGGGCCTGTTGCACTTCTTGATGTCGTTAGCACACAAGTCTACAACAATTTCATGTTGTTATATGTTGCCATATCGCTATTGGTATGTCCCAAGCTGTGTGTGCTCTTCAGTGATTTTGCCCACACTTTGCTTGTGTCTTTTGTAGAACACTTTGGGCAGCTTTATGGCAGGGAAAATCTTGTATACAATGTGCATGGCCTTATACATCTCACTGATGACGTAAAAGAGCATGGAGAATGTTTGGACAACATTTCTGGGTTTCCCTTTGAGAATCATCTTGGTCAAATAAAGAAAATGGTCCGCAGCCCCCAGTTCCCAGTTGCACAAGTTGTGAGGCGAATGTCAGAGTCTAACAACGCAGTTTGTAATTCAGGTAAAAATGAAAGCAAATTCAGAAAGCCACACAGTGAGGGTCCGCTGCCATCGCACATCACATGTGCAGCCATGCAGTACAGAGAAATTAGTCTTTCACAGTTTTGTGTCAAAGTATTCACAGGTGATAACTGCATCTGTTGTAACGGTACTGTTGGCATTGTCCAGAATATCTTTGTGGTTGATGGGGATCCATATTTGGTGTATAATGAGTTCACCCATTGTTCAAGCTTCTTTGACTACCCGATCGATTCATGCCAACTTGGAGTGTTCCTACTTGCAGACCTGTCTCAGGAACTAAAATACACTAGAATGGATGAGACTGTGAAAAAGTATGTACTCTTCCATTCAGAGACAAATTTGTGGGCATGCCATTTCTTCATTTGTCATAAGATATTCATTTGAACGCAGTACACAAGTACCTCCATCCTCTCGGCCATATGAAATTTGTTTGAATTGTTTCAAAATTCTGTTTTATTTTTTCTAAATTTAGCTTTTTCAATTTTAATTGTGATTCAGTTAAACATTTTTTGTGTTTTTGAGACAGTTTCTCTGACATGTTTTTCCTAAGTGAAATAGATTTCTGAATTTCAATGTTGAAGCTTCCAGTTTGGCATTTCTGCTGCTACCCCCTTGGTTTTCAAGCAGCTAGAAGATGGTTACTTAAAAAAAAACCAGTTCAGAAGTTGTTGCTGGTAAATCACATGTAATATAGTTTTCATATTTTTACAACACTTTTGATATTTACTTGGCACTGAGAAAAAAATGTACAAATATGTGAAAATGTGTAAATATATTTCTGTTACGTGTCAACATTGTCTGGCTGCTGATGACAAAAGCTGGTGAAACTGAATCACAGAGACAATAAAGAAATGAAGCATAGAGGCACCTAACCTTCTGCCTGTATATTGCCTTTTATTTTGAAGATAATGTACCACATTGTGGAATTTCTTGAAGAGGGAGGCACAGAGGTTGTGCCAGCCTCATGGGTCCAAGATGGCAGAAGCTTTTGGCCTCCCTACAATTCCAGGGAAAGATGCAACGGGACCATAGTGAGAGAAGAGCCACAGGGCCACAAAAGGTATGCTTTGCTTATAATTTCATGCCTGGCAACCACAAATCACATTTAATGTAAGGGTAACCATTAACAGAGAAAAATATTGATTGCAGCATTTAGTCAATTTAATGTTAACTTTTACCCAGGTACATATAACGAGGCACGGCTGCTCCTTCCAAGGGCCCTGCTTACATCAGATCTAACAGATGATGAGCACGACACTCGTCCGGCCCATAAGAATACCGATTCCGAGTTTTTCCCATCACCCTTAGCCAATGACCGACTATGGACTGCCGATTTTCTTGAGCTGATATATTTGGCTGACACTGCTTTTGCTCCCTCTATTTACATTTAAAAAATGACACAAAGATGACAAATATTACAGGTTTTAACTTAGAAATATACAATAAACCTGAAAAGCATCCATGAACAGAAAGTGTTTGATTTATAACTTAAGACTGCTATGGTTTAATTTTTCTGCACAAAATAAAATGATCATGTCTTTGGCTACTATGCTGCTGTCAGGTTTGGCAACACCAGAACTTAAATCAGCAGGAAAACAACTGATGTCATACGCACATTAAGCCACAAGTTGTTTAAGTTTTAAACGGCAGTATCAACTATACAAGGAATAAATACTCAACAATATTCAATGTAAAAAACATTCTCTCATAGTTTAATCACAGTTTAATTAAGTTTATCCCCAATTGATATGATGGCTGCTCCTCCCTGGTGAGACACACACACACAGTCAGCGTCAGCTGAGTTGACACTGACTGAAAAACTCCGCTATCACTGGGTTGATAAAGGCAGCCAAACGGCTCTGAACACGTTTTCACGAAACACTGATACAATTTAGTACTACATATAAAACATTTCTCTCATCGTTAAAGTTCTTTTGGGGCACGCTAAAGACCTCCCTGATAGCAGACATAGCTGCTCCACTCCGCTTTGACGGAGACACAAACACACGGCACGCATTTAACCTCATCCCGGTGCTCGCCGAGTTGAGCTCCTCCAAACACCATGGAACAGAATTGACAGCGCTGCCATTAATAATTAATCCTTAAACCGGTGTTCGTAACAGCTGTACATTAGCCTACAACTACGTCAACAGTTCATATATTATGCTAAGTAGTTTTAAAGACGCATTCAGCAGCATTCACATTTTTCTGACCCACAACCTTAACTATATTTGCAAGCACATGCATTATATGCACTTGGCTTTCATGTTTCCTATTTCAAAGTGGGAGACAATATTTCAACTAAGTTTAACCAAGGCTAATTTAAAGTTTAAAACTCACCGTTTCAGTAGTTTCTACTGCTGTCACTTCTCTTGCAGGGGGGGGCGGGTAACGTGCCTGCATGCGCTACATGGTCTTCCGGCAACATGGAGCTGCCCATGGATGCCTGTCTGTAAATCAGGCCGCAGAATAATACATCGGTGAACGCACGCGCGAATCGGCTGATGCCGATTGGAGTAAAAAACGCAAATACTGGCCCGGTATATCGGCCGGCCGATGTATCGGTCGATCCTTACTTTTAATTTGACCGTTCCCTAATGATGACGAAGCAACACCAGTCTGTCTGACCACAGAGCTACATTTCTTTTTTATGTGCAGTTTTACAGTAAAATTAGATGTGGTGGCTCAGTGGTTAGCACTGTTGCTTCACAGCAAGAAGGTCGCAGGTTTGAACCCTGGTAATTTCATTTAAAGGAAAATTAGGCTGATTTTGTGCAAATCTGTTTATGGATGAAACATTTCTGAGACTTGTCTTAGTACTACTTGCTTATCCATTAATGAAAATAATTTTTGTTAATAGACCGACAATCAAACTCCTAGACTCAAGCAGTGAAGAAGATGCAAATGCCAGCAGTCATGAGCAACCCAGAGGGAGAGCTACTCGCGGTCAGTCTCCGTTGGCACCTGCACCAGCCATTGCTGCTCCTGACAACATCAGAAGAGCCACTCTTGCTCTGCCTGCCACCACTATGTCTGCACCAGCTAATACCATGACCAGACCATCACCAGCACCTAGCCTGGGGAGGGCAACGCCTAGCTGTCTGGCAACACCTAACCGTCCAAACCCTGCCACGTCTAGCCATCACAGGCTCCCGGCTGTGTGTGATCGTGAGTCTGACAGCAAATATGACCATTATTTCCTTCTGTAACCAAACACCTCTAGCCTTAACTTTGTGTTTAGTGCTTTGTAGGCTTTTTAAATTATATTTATGCCACTGTGTTTCCAGATCTCAGCTGCTTAACTTATTAAATGTGTTGTGTTGAATTTTACAGCAATTCTACACGAGATTTTAGCTTCCCTGGAGACAGTTAAGCAGAACCAGAAACTGATTTTGCTCCAATTGCAATGTTCTTCTCATCAGCCAATCGAGGTGCCAGAGGTTTCTGGCATTCAGTTGAAATCACTGGATGATCTGAGGATGCTTGAGGAGAACATTGCAACAAACATGGAACACAAACAAAAACTGGTAGGCGACTGAAGATGTTATGCCATATAGATGCCTGTAAAACACATTAACTTCCATTAACCTTTTCACCTATAGGTTTATGGCACAGCCTTAAACCTGGTCAGTGTAAAATATATGTATACACACGCACACTCACACTTCATAGACACAGTGATATTTGCAATGAAAGAATTTTGTCTTTCAGATCACGGTTTTGGGACTGGCAGGTGGTTTGACTGTGAAGGACACGGTGTGGAGAGTCATGGCCAAAGTAATGACCAACCAACTCGCCAAGATGATCAACTGGCGAGGGGTTGATGGGAAGACTGCCTTTGAGCTACTTGCGATTAAGGATGTTGTCCTGAGTAAGCTATTTTAGTATAATATAGTTGCTTAATTTTGTAAATAATTTTGGATCAAGGTTATAATAGTTTGGGATTTGTCATTATAGTTAAGTTTTAGTTAGTTTTGACATTTTTTTTCTAATTATAAATTAGTATTAGTTTTAACTTTTTTTTCCCATTACAGTTTATTTTTAATTAGTTTTAGAGCGGGTATTCTAGTTTTGATTTAGTTTTGATTTTTGCAACAAGGCTTAGTTTCAGTTTAGTTTTAGTTTTTTCATACCTTATTTGCCAGGTGCAGGATTCAAAAAAGTCAGAGTAAGTATTTTATAATACTGTTTATTTTCAAGTCCAACATAGTGCTCACTGCTCAGTAAATGCTGATACTGTACTGTTGGCTGCTGCCTTAAACACAAGAAAATAATATAAACTTAATATAAAAAATATAAACATCAATATAAACTCTCAGCTTCCTCGTTTTCATAGGCTGTATAAGCCTCCTTATGGGTGCTCCTCAAATGGGCTTTTCAGTTTGTGGGATTTGGGCAGCGGAGGCTCTGCAGCCACAGCTCTGGCTCTTCATGAGAGGCCGCTTTCACGGCGCTAGGAGAACTAGAGCCTTATTTAGCGTGTGTTTTTATGCGTGAAAGTAACGCGCTGAAAATTCTCTAAATAAAGCGTGAATGCAGACCGATATCTGATTTTTTTCGTGGAGTCAGTTAATGTGTGTTTTTGGTCAAGTAAAATATGGCGCCGCATGAGTGCAGAGGGATCAGCAGACGAGCAGGACCGGAGGAGAGAGGGGGAATTTGCTGCGGACGCCCTGGGCTTCTGCTGCACAGAAACACCGCTGTAGGGGTAATTTCTGCCCTAAACCTTGTGATAGGACCCATGTTGTTCCATCCTGGAATATCACTTGAAGAAGCGATCCACATATCTCACCATTTTTAATTTCCGCCAGGCACTTGCATTTTTTTGTCTCACTGTCATAGTCAAAAAAAATTCCCAAATGGGACACTGCTGCCTTCTCCCAACTTTAGCCATTTCTTCCAAGTTGTTCCAACAACACGTTTCGTCACGGCACAGAGCACAGCCATTCAGTGCAGTAAACAAGCACGTCCCAGTACGTTGCTATGATGGTGCCGTACAGCGCTGACAACTGCCGAAAACTGTCGTAAAATTGGTTGGGAAAATCTGTCAGATTAATTTAAATCCTAAAACGGGTTGGCAACATTTCCAATCAAAAGAGCCATTTTGCCCGCCACGCCCACCAAAAAAATCTGTCTGGAGCCACAAACACATTTGAACCTTAAAATGACGACAGCAGCACCTGCAGACTCTACATTATAATGACATTAGATCTATAAGCAAACTACTTTACCACCTGACATGACTGCTCTATAATGGACCATATACTTTTGTTGCTTTGACATGACATTAGTGTTGGTTAATTAATTTAGAATTAAAATGACCACAATGGTGTGTTTACTTTGATTTTCAGGTTTGTCAACAAAAATAACAATTAGTAGTAACCCGTGTTAGCACAGTTATTTTTATTTTTTATTTTGCTATTGTTGTTGCTCTGTTTTTCCCACAGGATCAGGTTTTACTTGCAGTGGAGAATTCTTTAATATTTATTTGACATCATCAGGTGAGATGGGGGGTCAGTAGGTCTTCCCCTCACATTTTTGATTAAAAACATTTTTTTCCTGCATTCAGATCATTATTATATACGATTTTATCATAATCATGAAGTAGTCTTGTGATTTTTGAGGTGCTTTTCAACATCTCATCAGTGTTTTAGAAGCTTATCCCACATAATTACTCAATATTTAGTGTCATGCCAATTTTGATGTGTCATAAAAAAATTGTCAGATATACATATAACACAGTTACTCACACACCTGAGTCTGTAGTTAGTGAATGAGAGATAATGTGAGGGGCAGAGACTGACTGCAATCATAACGCATAATGGCAATAAAAAAAAATCCACCTAATATCTTTGTGTAAAAATCCCTGCTTCAACAACGCCGTCACAGTCGTGCTGAATCATCGTCTCCCTGTCTCTCGTCTTTTCCAAAGCTTTATCGTCGACATGCCTCTGTTTAAAAAGTTTGAATCCCTTCACAGCAGCAGTTGAAAGTCTGAGAGTTCATCAAAACATCTTCATCAGAACTTAAAATGAACATCAAGTGAGCTCACAACTAAAGATTCAGCAGCGTCCTGCTCTCACCGACCTGCTGCAGATCACGCAGAGGTCATGGGAGGTGCACACATGACGCGAAGTTAACGATGTAAAAACCAAGAAATTGTCATCAAAAGAATAAAGGCAGATGGTGCTAAAACATGCAGAAATAACATCAATAAATTAGAGTTTAATGCAGGTCAAAGAAGAAGTTTTTTGCACTGTCCTCTGAGTCCAGAGAGCCACTGGTGAGGGGCAAAAGAGCTGCAGGTTGCCGACCCCTGTCCTAGAGGATAATAAATATTGTCCAAAAATGGTAACAAAGGACATTTTGTCTATAATTTTAGTTAGTTTTGTGAACATGAGATACAGTTTTAGTTTACTTATTGTTTTTGTTGTCTTTTCTAGTTTTTATTAGTTTGGGCCAACTGCAATGTATTTTGAATTTTAGTTTTCGTTCTAAGTTTCGTTTTAGTTAACTATCATCACCTTGTTTTGGATAATACTGTTTTCTTCTTTAATGAGAGTTAGGGAACCCACACAGGAAACTTAGAAGATGTAATGCATCATGCAAGTATCATATGTTTAGATCTGTGCCGATCATAAATTGACATCTTCCCTGGCTACAAAGAAACACTTGCAGCTCGTGTCAAAAATTAACTTAATAATAAAATCAGTTCGCTTTTTTCAATACTTTCTCAGGACTTGGACACCACATTCATTACAGTGGTGATAGTGGTGTAAATCACTAGTTTCATCACAATACAATAAAGCAATACTGATTGGATATTTGCTGTTATCACAAAATCTGTCAGGATCTGACATTAATTCAATTCAGAGGTCTGTAATTGATATGGGACAATATCATTATGCTCATTTAACATCATCAGTAAAACACTAGCTATGTTTAATATGTCTTTGTTGATTAACTGTTTTTAACTTTTTAAGAAAATTGATTTATCAACTTTGAATACTTTAAAGACCCTGCTGATACCCTGAAATAAATTAAGAAAAAAATTAAAAGTAGGATTTTTTTGAGAATTGCTGTAACCTGCCTGTTCTTTTGTGTGTATTTTAAGGAGCTGTGCGAAACCAAGCCACTGCAGATGCATCTGATGGCGACATAGAGGCATACATCAAAAGGTGGCTGCAGCTTGCACCCGACAGAGATGGAGGAAGGAGAAGCCGCGCCTTGAGACAAGCAGAGAGAGACACTAATTAAACGGACTGTGAGGAGTTTCTAAGTAATTCCAAAAAAGTCTCCCTTTTAGATGTATGCCTGATAGAAATACACACTTTAAGATGAGTTTTATAACATCAAAACAGATTATCTATCAATGCTATTCCTTAGCTTCGTGGTCGGGTCGGACAGGGCTGGACTGGCCTGGATACTCAACTTCGGAAACAAGACAATTAAAACTAGAGCAAATTTATATTATTCAGACACGTCTTAGAGCACCGGGCTGTAAGTAGAAATATATTGGCGGCCACAAAACTAGGATACTAAGTTTTCCAAAAACTGCTTGTTGTCACACATCAAAAACAACCGCTACATACCTTGGTTCATGTCTTTTGGTGCGTTCCAGTTTGAGTCAGAAGTAGGAATTTCCAGATGTCACTCCCAGTTCCGAGGTTACTGGAATGCAGCATTACAACAGTCGCCGTGCTCATGCGTTCCGGTAATAGATTCTCATAGCACCTTTAGTCATTTTCCAAAACTATATTGCCCAAAGGTTGAGCCGGCTCTGGTGACCCCTTCTCCTCCTCTTCTTCCCTCTCCTTCCTAATTCTTTCTAAATCCCTTTCCTCCCTCCTCCTCCTCCTCCTCCTCCTCCTCCTCCTCCTCCTCTTTTTCCTCCTCCTCTTCCTCCCCCTCTCCTCTCGTCTCCTCACCTCTCCTTCCTCCTCTCCACCTCCTCTCTTCCTCACCTTCCTTTCTTCTTCCTTCTCTCCTCCACTCCATCTCCTCCTCACCTCCCCTCTTCTCATCTCTTTCTTCCTCCTCCTGTCCTCTCTTCCTCCTCTCTTCCTCTCCACACCTACTTTCTTCCTCCCTCTCCTTTTCCCCACCTTCTCCTCTCATCTTCATCCCCCAGAAAGAATTAGGAAGGAGAGGAAGAAGAGGAGGAGAAGGGGTCACCAGAGCCGGCTCAACCTTTGGGCAATATAGTTTTGGAAAATGACTAAAGGTGCTATGAGAATCTATTACCGGAACGCATGAGCACGGCGACTGTTGTAATGCTGCATTCCAGTAACCTCGGAACTGGGAGTGACATCATCTCCCACTTATCGGCGTTCCAGTAAAAGTTGGAAAAAAAACATGCCGACATACCAGGCTATTGTTAGCTGTTGTTAGCACGCCCTGCGGTGTTGTTTACAAATATCACATGAAGAATGTGATTATCACTATGGCAGCATTTTTGTAAATATAAGTCTAACAATACGATGTATACAGCTGATCTAGAGTGACACACCCCAGTCAGAAGTGCAAATAAATTGGTTATTACAGGAGCTAAATAACTGTTCACACTGGGGGCATCCATCTTCCATTGTCAACTCGGGGGTGGTGAGGTTTCACCGAGTTCCCAGTAGGAAATTCAGACTTCGGGGGACGTTCCAGTTGCAGTTTCCTACTCGGGACTCGGAAATTCCTCCTCCTCACCTCCCCTCTTCTCATCTTCTCCTTCCTCCTCCTGTCCTCTCTTCCTCCTCTCTTCCTCTCCACACCTACTTCCTTCCTCCCTCTCGTTTTCCCCATCTTCTCCTCTCATCTTCATCCCCCCTCCTACCTCCTCTCTTCCTCTCATTCATCCTCCTCTCCATCTCCTCCTCACCTCCCCTCTTCTCCTCTTTTCCTTCCCCCTCCTGTCTTCTCTTCTTCCTCTCTTCCTCTCCTCACCTCCTCCTCTTTTCCACCCCTTCCTCATCCTCTTTCTTCCCTCCTTCCTCTTGCTCTCCTTCCTTCTCTCCTCTCTGCTTCCTTCTCTCTTCCTCTCCTAATCTCCTTCCCTTCTCCTCCTCTCCTCTTCCTCTTCTTCCTCCTCTCTTCCCCCTCTCCTCTCCTCCTCTTCTATTCTCTCCTGTCCTCTCCTTGCTGGTTGATGCCAGTGGGATTTATATAAAAAAAATTAATGAAAGTGATGACATGACAAATGAGGTGATCACATTCACCAAAACTTTTATTTCTTCAATGGATAAATAAACTTTGAGGATGAGTACAGAAATCCTGAATTTACAGAGCCAGTTGATGAGGGTGGTATGATTTAGCGAGATCACAATAATATGGTCAAGACAAACTGGACCAATGGGACAGATCCTGGATCTGTTCATCCTACATTTGTACAGCCTGTACCACGAATGTAAATATGTAAATGTAAAAATGGTGTAAACCGAGTCAATGTCTGTTGAGAGAGGGAAAGTGTTGTACAGTATTTCTTGATGGTTAACCCACAGATTTTGGTGCTTGAGACACAATAGGCCCAACATGTAACTCATGCACCAACTCCCCGAGCCAATTCTGCTAAACTACAAGCACAATAGGAGGGTTTCAGTCACGTGCTTATTATGACGTATGAAGAGGGCGTGGTTTCAGATGGAGGGCAGGAAGTAAACATGGAGTCTATGAAGGAGACCGGCGAAAGTTCATATTGTTCGGATCTAGATCCAGTTGCAAGAGAAAGATATAATCAGCTCATCAACAGATACGTCGGGCATGATCCATATCTCATGAAGACGAGTGAGTTTTCAGCGGAGACAAAAGATTTACCGGCAGTTGAGGGCATCGTCATCGCTAACTATGTGGTAATTCAAACGTCATACATTACCAAACAGCAGATGAAAGCCTATAAAAGTATGGAGGCATACAACTTTTTGTCAGCGGATGGGTCCACAACCTCGGCAGCAAACGGCTACAGGATGGTTATTGTTTGGTCTTCACAAGGTTGAGTCTTTCTTCTTTTTTTATGCGTGAAGGTTATAGCAGCTGGCAGTTGGGTTATGATGTACACAAACCATGGAAACAAACCAATGATATAAACAAAGCCACAAAAACCAAGCTGGCTTACATACCTCGATTGAAGTGGTCACTACAGACACGGGCATTAGCAGACCCTGCTCCTCCGGACTGCAAACGCAGGTTCAAAATCCATTTTTTTCCACATTGTTCTGTGAGCTTTTTACATTTCTCACCTTTGTGAACAACGACCTTCGGTACTCTGTAAAAGTCATTGTCCTTGCGATTTGAGCTGTTGGAGCACCCGTAAACAACACAAAACATTGGCATCTTAAATGTTTCTCACCGCAAGTTCTAACGCGTTACTTTTACTTCCTGCCCTCCATCTGAATTGCGCACTGTCGCTATGCAACAATGTGACGTCACGTGAAACCCAGCTATTCCTGCCTTACACTTAGACTGCAGTTCTAATACACTCTTTTTTTTCAAAGCACTACACACGACTCTCTGCATTTGGCACACTTTTCATGAAGATATTCTCCTGTTTTCACAAGGAACACACTGTCATTTAGAATTCTATAATTATTACCCTACTATGACCACTGACTCATCACATGGGAAAACACCTGTCCAACAGTTTTACAATTAGCAATCAGCTGTGCTGTTGCCAGCACCTCATTTGCTTCTTTTTTTGTTACTTTAACTATGCGCGATTGTGTGTTTTTGCAAAAACAATGCAACTTTGTTTTGGTTATGAAGTACACTGTGTACACTGTTTTTGTTTGAAAAATAAAATACATGCAGCCGATCCTGGCCCATTGCATGGATCAGTTCTTGCAGTTTTCTTGGGAGGATTCCGGCCCAATGCTGGCAATGCTGGTTCCTCCCAGTGTACTGATTCTGGGGAGTCATTCAAACCAGGTCTGGCCCGAGTCAGGCAACCGGACTCGGCCCAGTGTACTCGGGCCGATTCTGGGGAGTCATTCAAACCAGGTCTGGCCCGAGTCCGGCAACCGGACTCGGCCCAGTGTACTCGGGCCGATTCTGGGGAGTCATTCAAACCAGGTCTGGCCCATGTCCGGCAACCAGACTCGGGCCGAGTGATTTCTTCCGGCCTGCCGGTTCTGGGCCAGAATTGGGCCAAACGATTTTGACTACCTGGGATGTTATCTCAATAAAGGTGAGTATTTTATTTGAGTATTTATCAAAGCTTAGCAGTTGATTTTGACTTGATGCAGATTAATGTTACTTCATTTTTTGTCCGTTAGCTTGAGACAGCATGGTCATTCGAGATATGCTAGCCACCTTGAACTTGAACATTAACACTGAAATATCGTTTTCTTCCACATTAGCTCGTCCTGCTGGTCTGAGCCTGGCACACACTCATGAGAGTGTGAGAACGTATCCAAAGCCTCCTGGACCTTTGCTACTGCAACAGCAGCATAACCTGTCTTCTTTCTGTGCTCCTGTATCTGCTTGTTGAGCCAATTCCACATCATTTTCATCAACTTGTTCACCTCTAAGCGGATCAGACCCATGTGATACAGTTTCTGCTTCTTGTCCGAGGTGAGTTGATCAAAGATGAATTCTACAAGGCGCTGCTGTGTGAGATGGTACTTTCCACCAGTGATGTTTCTGGCCATTTTTCTGTACAGACACATTACATCTCTACCCTTTCTGGTGGTCGTGTCCTCGATGAGGTCATTCACAAAGCTGTCAACGCCACCAACAAAATTCTTCATAGATGTCTTCCTGTTCTTTCTGGCATACTTGTTTCCAAACTTGTTCCTTAGTTTAAGAAAGAATTTCAGGATTGCCCCTTTAGCAAATTTCCTCACAAAAAGGTTTTGACTTGTCTTGTAATGTTTTTGATCATGGACTCTGACTTGGCTTGCCTCAACTGACTGTCAGTCTCAATAACCTCAGTTATCCTGCATGATACCTCCTGAAGATGGTCGTCTAGACTCTTCTGAATGACCTCCATCTCCTCTGGGGTAAGCTCCATGCCAGCCTGTAAAAAGCCAATGTCCTCTGCCTGTTCCTGCAGAATGGACTTAACATTGATGATTTCATCAATGCTTCCGTCATCCTCTGAGAAGAAGGTCATTAAACTCAAGCTGCTGGACTCTGATGGGAATGAAATCTCTTTGGCCCATTTCTTCAGCACATTGATGATCCTTTTGCCATAATCTTGAGTGGGAACATGAATTTCTTTGAGGCTGGCAGTTTGTGTGATTTACTCCCTGAGTTGATCCTCTGGGCTAACTCTTGTGCTACAAGTCCCGTCACCTCCTTTGTGTTCCTGCAGCTGATGTCCTGCTCAACCCCCATGACCTCTTTAAGGGCCTGAGCAATACAGTTGCCCAGGCAGTCCTGGATCTCTTTCTCTGTTATGCTCTCCTGAGAGCTACTGGACCCATAGTCTTGTGACTTTTCATGGCTCTGCTGTTTGACTTTCAGCATCTTGTAAATGTGTTTTGATAAAACATCCACAATATCAACACACATGCTAGTAACAATGTCTCTGACCCTGGGGTCCTGAGTCCCCATACTGAGGTTGGCCCAGTGCTCATTTGTGAGCTTTTTGAGGCTATTATTTATGGTTTGAAGAAGGGTCTCCTTGGCCAATGATGGTAACATCTGATCTGAACTTGAACTCCTCATAATCATGCTTTCCATAGAAATGACTCACCTTGGCCACACAGCCTGTATTTATGCACTCATCAGCATCAGCATTCAAATCTCAAGGGTGACTTGGACTTTGGCTCAAAACATCAAAGGAAATCTCTTGATCTTGATTGGGCAACTGAGCAGCCAATCAGAGTCCAAGAACCCTTTCCCATAGCAACTGTTGCTAGGTAAGTCTAGTCAGCCAACTGTTTCCACAGCAGAGTGGACTCTGCTGTGAGAAAAATTGCTGCGTTTACATGAGAACTTTAATTTCTCTTTAATTCCAAATAAAACTTAAATCCTCTTTAAAAAGATTTAAAATGACAACGTAAACACCTAATTCCAAATGAATTCCAAAGGAAGGCTGATCCTGAAGCAAACATGGGGCTCCACGCAAGCCCAGACAATTTATTTTTTTCATTTTATTTATTTAACCTTTATTTAACCAGGTTGGTCCCATTGAGATTAAAAACCTCTTTTTCAAGGGAGACCTGGCCACGACAGGCAGCAGCAAAAACACAAAGTTGCATACAGGTACAAAAAGGACGAAACAAGTTACAAGCACATCATTTTGGATTAAAAACAGAGACATCTATGAGCCATATCACAGCTTAGCTAAAAACATCGGCATTGCATAGAATCTGCTTCCATGTCTTTCATTTTCGATTTGAAAACATTTAAGGACACCAGCTCCTTGAGCTTCAGTTCATTCTGCAAAGCATTCCAGTCTGATGGGGCAGAGTACGCAAAAGCCCTTTTCCCAATTTCAGTTTGTGCGTTTGGGATAGAGAGCATGATAAGGTCCTGTGAACGCAAGGAATACTGTCCGGTAGTTCTTTGCATAATAAAAACATAAATAGGGGGGAAGCAGACCAAGAATTGCCTTATAAATGAAAGTGTACCAGTGTATTGCCCTACGGGTCACCAAAGCGGGCCATCCAACACGAGTGTACAACTCACAGTGATGAGTCAGAGGTTTAGAGTTGGTAATGAAGCTCAAGGATGCATGGTAGGCAGTATCTACCATATGAAGACACTGTGCAGAGGCATGCATGTACAGAATATCCCCATAATCTAAAACAGGTAAAAAAGTTGCAGCAACAAGTCGCTTTTATACAGTAAAAGAAAAACACAACTTGTTTCTAAAATAAAAACCCAGTTTCAGTCTCAACTTTTTGACAAGATACAGTACATGTGATTTAAAATTAAGGGAGTCATCAATCATTATACCCATGTATTTATAGCAGTGTACAACATCAATCTGCTTTCCATCAACAGTAGAAATTGCAGGAACAACTTGTGACCCAGTCTTTGATCTGGTTAAAAGCATTAACTTGGTCTTATCAGGGTTTAACACAAGTTTCAGTTCATAAAGTGCATTTTGAAGGACCACAAAGGCATTTTGCAAACACTCAGCAGCTTGTGCAAGAGATGCAGCACAGCAGTACACAATGGTGTCGTCAGCATAAAAATGCAACGTCGCATCTGACACATTTCGTCCAAGATCATTAGTTAAGGTGTTGAGAGATAATTTTCTGTAGGCCTACACAAAAATGGCAGCTAACAATTTCAGTAGTCGACGATGATGAAAAAAAAAGATCAAGAGTACAGACTTGTCTCATGTCTGTAATTGTGTAATATGTCCCTTGTACTTGTACCAAACACTTTTTTAACCCAAACAAAATATGATGCTTGAAAAGGTACCATTATGTCACCTTCTGATTTGTGTTTTCTTTGAAGTCTTCCATATCTGGTTCCATCCGCCTGCAATCGAGGTCTTCATCACTAATCTGATGGAGAAGAGTAGCAAGTTCTCATCTATTATATGAAAACAGTCTATAAAGCAAGTATTATGCAAGCAACATTCACAATGTTGGACCCGGGCAAGATCCCGATGGATCAAAATGTTGTCCATTAGAGATATCTAGTAGCAAGATTAACAGTGTGGGGAAGATGTTTCTGTGTTTTACAGAGTACAGCTATTTGTAATATAATATGATCTCCCAACATTATCAATAAAATGGGTCTGTACATACCTCCTCTGCATAAGTATCTGAAGGCTTACATGTTTCAACATGCAGCGCTAGGATTTGTAATGGATAGTTGGTGTGACAGGAGTGGCACATTGCCTTTGGCATATTGGAGAAGGACCTGGAGTCAGGAGGCAGTGGTTGAGTGTCTAGTTCCTCCTGTATTGGAGCAATATATAGGACACCCTTTCCGCCTGTACTTGCAGTCTTCAGCATTAGCCCTGTATATCCACTGTCCTCAGGAGACACCATATATAGTTTTAGAACCCCATCCTCTAACAAGAAAAGTATTTAATAGTTGAATTCTATTGAAATGTGACAGCACTCATCACTCATGATATTGTTCCAAATGATTTACAACAAGATTAGTTGGGTTGGGTTGGGATTAACTATGGGTAAGTTCTATGTACCTGCTCCTTTGTAAATCAGCCAACCCCCAGACACACTTTCCAGTTTTGGATACAGATCTTTGAGGGTTGAACATACCTTCAAGAATAATATAAATCGTACCATCATATTGATAAAAGAACACTGGTTTTGATAGTGGACTATATTGGATGACAAAATAAGATTTTCTTGTCAGTGGTGCCTCACCTCATCATGGGTGTAGTTCTCGGGTATCAGTGTGGACCTGCGCCCCAAACCAGCTTGCAGATGAAAAACTTCTTCACTGCCTTTAGGAGTGCGTTCAGCAAGCTTGGGTAAGAGATAAAATGTAAGTTGTATCTCTTTGACTGGTGTAAAGTGGTTGGAAGGCCCTCGAAGGCACCGGCGCTTCCCCTTGGGTCCAAAAAGGGCAGGAAAAGACCTGTGACGATGAGAATGTTTTAATTTGACATTACACAATACAAGTATATATCTCACTAGCTATAGTTTGTGAGAATTTAAATTGATGAATGTACAGGACAACAAGTCAGTCTGACAAAGAAATCAAATACAGTGAAGGACCTTGTCATTTCTGTGTGAACACTGGGTCGGCCATCTCTCCCTCTTTCCTGACTCCTTCCCTGTCTGCTAGAATGACACCAAGTTTGGTAAATGCACCAAATTTTATGCTAAGTAGTCAACATTTAAATGGTTAATAAACAGTTAATCTGGGTGTGTGTTATTTCTTGTGAGACTAGACACGACACCTCAGAGTCTCTGGGGCTGTTTGCTGTTGTGCACCAGGCCCAAGAGGGGTGGCTCTGTGTTGGGTACTGGGTCCAACAGAGCCAGGGGAAGATATTAAATTTGTAAGCAAATTTAGGAGGTCTCTCGCTGAATTGACCACTTCTGAGTTCTCTCCCTGTCAAAAGTATAAAATGGAGCAGTAAGTTAGAAGAGCTATACAATAAATCATAAACTTAATAACCCAAGAATTATTAGTTAGGCACAATAACTGTGGCAACTCAAATGGCTAGCGATACACAATGAGTCTACTATGGACTTTACATGGCAGCTGACAAGCTTGATTTGACCACAACTTAAGAAAAAACATCAGTGAGGTGGTAGAAAGGCACATGAGCCTGTGGTATTGAGAAACGAAGTGGAGGAGGACCGTTAATGATGACTGTCATTTTGACACACACAGAGAACATCAAGAATTTCAACAGTTATCTAGTATTGAGATCCTAAATGTATCATTCAGAAATCACATAATAAGCCTATGTTTTGGTCAATTACATGTGAGCTGCATTGCTACCATGCAGAGGAAAATGCCTGAGAGTGCTGAGAATACGATTTTGACATCCCTTATTCCAGTCAATCCAATTTTGCTCCCAATAATCCAATACTAGATATTACTTTACTTAAGTGTCAATAATAAGTAGTTTTTAAGGTGACAAAGTAGAGAACCATAAAAGAATTATGGCCAATGCAGTCTGTATAGTTCAGCCTCAGAGAAACCATTTCACTGTCTATAAAACTGTGATATGCACATTCAGGAAAAAAACGTGTACCAACACAGTAATGTTATTGTATGACACCAACAGAATTCTACAGGTCATGCTATGCTGTAATATTCTAGAGGTAGCTGGTAACATAATAGTCTGTGACTTGGCTTGCCTCAACTGACTGTCAGTCTCAATAACCTCAGTTATCCTGCATGATACCTCCTGAAGATGGTCGTCTAGACTCTTCTGAATTACCTCCATCTCCTCTGGGGTAAGCTCCATGCCAGCCTGTAAAAAGCCAATGTCCTCTGCCTGTTCCTGCAGAATGGACTTAACATTGATGATTTCATCAATGCTTCCGTCATCCTCTGAGAAGAAGGTCATTAAACTCAAGCTGCTGGACTCTGATGGGAATGAAATCTCTTTGGCCCATTTCTTCAGCACATTGATGATCCTTTTTGCCATAATCTTGAGTGGGAACATGAATTTCTTTGAGGCTGGCAGTTTGTGTGATTTACTCCCTGAGTTGATCCTCTGGGCTAACTCTTGTGCTACAAGTCCCGTCACCTCCTTTGTGTTCCTGCAGCTGATGTCCTGCTCAACCCCCATGACCTCTTTAAGGGCCTGAGCAATACAGTTGCCCAGGCAGTCCTGGATCTCTTTCTCTGTTATGCTCTCCTGAGAGCTACTGGACCCATGGGAGTCTTGTGACTTTTCATGGCTCTGCTGTTTGACTTTCAGCATCTTGTAAATGTGTTTTGATAAAACATCCACAATATCAACACACATGCTAATAACAATGTCTCTGACCCTGGGGTCCTGAGTCCCCATACTGAGGTTGGCCCAGTGCTCATTTGTGAGCTTTTTGAGGCTATTATTTATGGTTTGAAGAAGGGTCTCCTTGGCCAATGATGGTAACATCTGATCTGAACTTGAACTCCCTCATAATCATGCTTTCCATAGAAATGACTCACCTTGGCCACACAGCCTGTATTTATGCACTCATCAGCATCAGCATTCAAATCTCAAGGGTGACTTGGACTTTGGCTCAAAACATCAAAGGAAATCTCTTGATCTTGATTGGGCAACTGACCAGCCAATCAGAGTCCAAGAACCCTTTCCCATAGCAACTGTTGCTAGGTAAGTCTAGTCAGCCAACTGTTTCCACAGCAGAGTGGACTCTGCTTTGAGAAAAATTGCTGCGTTTACATGAGAACTTTAATATATGCCTGGCGGCTGACGTTAATTTCCAAATTCTCAGCCAGCACTTAAACCCCTTCCGGTCACTTTCCAACTGTTTCCAGCGAAAGCTAGTATGCTTTTTGGCAAATGACAGGATCTACCTAAATTAACAGTCAGTGACATTAATTGTTTCATCAAGAGCATCGAAGAAACTGCATCTTGTAAAAAATAACGTTTAACTTTACTACATTCACAAGTACGAAGATAAGATCGAAACTGTGTTGTTTTTAGCATTAGCTAGCATTCGTCGCAGACGTTTTAGTCAAATTATTTATATTGCAAGCATTTATGGTTAATGTACACATGTACACATATTTGTACATTTGTACCATGCATGTGCACACATATTTGATGCATAGAGGACAGACATGTACACATATTGATGCATTTTTTATACTGATACAACTCTCACTGTGCCATTGTTGAGATTGTTTTATTATTTCTACATGTCAGTGTCAAATAAAGATCCTCAGACAGGAGAAATACCTTGTCCAAGAAATATCTTTAGATCTCTCAATGAGGAAAAAAGGCGCCCCATGTCAGTTAAGTGTAAGTAAGGAAAGTTATCCTGCAAGTTCCATGCAGGCTGGTTGTTCATGCATGAGACAAGTTCTTGTCTTAAGTGTGAATTCAAGTTTTGTCAGTAAAATATATCCTGCATGTTCCCTGCAGGCTGGTTTGTTGTTCATGTTTCTACGCTTTTGTGTCTGGAAAGTTTTTTAATCAAAAACCATTTAATAAAGCCTAATCTAATTTAATCTCTAATCTAATCTAATTAATTTAATCAAAATATATGGGGTCCTGCAAGTTCTCTGCAGGCTGTTGCATCATGTACAAAAGTGAGCGTTCATGAGGCTATTATTTATGGAATCAATTTGACATTTTAAAATAGTGGTTTTTGAAGTGGGATTCAGGGAATCCTTCAGAGATTCAGAGGGCCTGCATGATGACTTGTGCATTGGGTTAAATTTTAAACAAATAGGGATCAGTGGTCCTAATTAGTGTAGGTGAAGGATCTCTGAAAAACTTCAAAAACCATTCATTTTAAAGTGTGTTTAAAATTGTGAAAACACATATATTCTAACATATGTATATATTTTCAGCTTGTGCTGAGGATTGCTGTCCTGTGCAGCTACAAAGTTACAAGTGTTCCTGCACAGCTGGTGCGGATGTCAATGTCCATGTGCAACCATGTGGCAGCCTGGCGGCCCTATCCCTGACTGCGCACCTTGTCAACTGAAGATCACTGCTGTTCCCACACAGCTGCACAGAAACTGAACAGAAATGGCACAAACCGAGAACCAGGGTAACTATTTACTGTGCCACTATCCTTTGATTGTGTAATGATAGATATTAAAATGTGTCCCCCACCCTTTTTTCTTTTTTTTTTTTCACAGGGTGTCAAACCTGGTCCAGTAAATGACACATGGTGATTCACTCAGCAAGACCCAAGGAAAGAAAAAGATGAGAGGGCATCAGGTTAGTATTGTTATTTTGTAATAAAAAATATCACTAATGCCAGTCTTTTATTTAGCAATCATATGTGAATATAAAGGCTGTGTTTTCCATCTAATTGTTACCATTGTTATTGTTATTATTATTATTATTATTATCATCGTATTTCAGTTTCAATTGATTTATTTAAAAAGGCACAGTGCATACTAACGAACACAAACATGTGAATATATCCAGATTATAGCCATTTGCTGCTAGTTTTCTGTTTGTAGTCCTATGAAAGGGTGACGTTGAAATAGAAGAAGAGGAAAAAGGAAGTCAACAAAAAGTACACAGTACAAGAATATGAACCGTTCATTATATACATATACTACAAAACATTGTGCAGTTTGGCAAGTACTTACAAATACTTATACTACTACTAATATACTAATAATAATGCTATGTACCATTCTTTTTTTCAGCTGTTAATTCAAACCTTTCTTCTTCATAGGAGCAACTTGTACACTCACCTCTCTTGCGCTCACACTCCATATGATGATCTTCCCGTGATATCTTCCCAGTGCTGAGTTGATTACTACTATGGCAATATCTAATGATGTTCCTCTGGTTGACTCTCAGTTTGGTGAAGTGCAGAAGGAAGTGTGTTGTCCTATCACATGCCAACAAAAGCAAAGCAAAAAGTGCCAAAACCTGTCCACACAAACAAATGCCCTACTCCACCTCAGCTGCCTCTTGCTAATCATAGCTGGCACCCTCTCAAGCAGAAGACTCTTTTTGTCTTCACTCAGCATCAGAAATTGCACATGAGCACTTTGCAAACAACACTCCAACAAGCACACACCTTTGCAAACAAATTCTACAACACAGCAGAGTTCCTGCCATGAGAAAATTCTACAAAACAGCAGAGTTCCTGCCACTCCAATTTAAGAATGACCCCGTGTTGTCCACCAAATTTGTTGTTACAGAGGAGACATCTGCTGCAGAAATCTAGCCAGAAAAAGGCTTCTAGGACCTTCTCATCAGACTGTGAAGATATGAAGCGGGCTGGACAAGGAACCTGCTGCAGTGGAGTACTGCAGACTAATGAGGTTAACCACTATCCATGTGGTTTCCTTATCCATCCCGATGCACCGTGAATGGGCTCTTCACCTGATGGTATTGTGTTTAACTGTCATGCTACAGGGGCAGCCAGTGTTTGGGCTTGTTGAGGTTAAATGAAATGCAACAAGCTATGTAGATTGCCCATACATTAAAATCAGTGAAGGCACTGAAACTCTGAGAAAATCTCACCCATACTATTGGCAGATCCAGGGACAGATGTTGATTTCTGACTTGACTGGTGTGATTTCTGGACTTGACAAAGAGTACACTGGAAGACCTGTTTGTTCAGAGGATCCCCAGAGATGAGGAGGTCACAGAAAAATTAAAGAAAAATGTTGACAGTTTTTTTTTCAGGAACTTTTACCTCCCTTCCTAGAAGGACAGAGCAAATCGAGACAGTCTTAGGTTTACTTCTGCCCTGCTCCGACCAACTCCAGTGTGTTTATGTTTCACTGTGTGGCAAAGACAATAATATCTAAGACACAACACTATAAACACCCTGCCTTTGCTCAGCCTGTGGATGGAAATTGATAAGATTTTATCAGATGCATCAGCTCTCAAGCATCAGCCTCCTTATTGATCACAGAGCTGGGATTCCTTATCATGAAGATTTTCCATGTGATCAAATGTTGGTCTGATTTTCGAGGAACGATGTCAAACACATGTCACATAGCACGGATCTAACTCTGCCTCTGCAGAGGTTGCTGGTGTGTCCAGTAGGGCTGAACAATTGATTGCAAATTAGATTAGATCACAGTATGGCTTGTTGCATTTTTTCAAATCGCAGGAGGTTCAAATTTGAGTAGCCCAAAAATGTGTTGAACATTTTTGGTATTATAATTTCATGCTTTTTGCCATTTCATGCAACTATTCATTTTTGGACCTCTATTTTCATAAACTTTTTTTCCCTTTTTTTATTTTTACTTTTTTAACCCTGCCTACAATTTTGCCCTTCATTCCTATCTTTCATTTATTTTAGCCACTGTCAGAACCATTTTGGGAATTTTTACATGGTTTTTGAAATTTAATTTCAAATTAAATTCTCAATTTTGCTGCCAAAATCAATTTTCCTAATCCACTTTTGGATTTTTTTGCCTATTTTTCCCCATTTTTTTTCAATTTCATACTTATTTTGCACCTTTTTATTAACCTTTTTCCACTTTCATACCATTTTTACCCAGTTTTTACAATTTCATATCTATTTTGCTTCTGTTCTTCATTCTCCACTTTTTCTCAAATCTTTTATCCTTAGATTAATTTAATGTTATATTGGTTTTACTGTAAAAACATATTTTGCTTATGTTTGTTTAAGAATACAAAGATAGCAGAAACAATATTGCGGAAAAAAAAATGGCTATCGATATTTTTTCTCAAATTGTTCAGCCCTAGTCCACTCACTTAGGGTTGTGTAGTAGGTGATCACAATTCTGATGCTTTTTAAACCCTGTCAGCAGGTGGAATTGATAAGGGAATTGATAAACAATAAAATTAATGATATCAATTCTTTGATGGAGCTGTTAACGATTAACTGAATTGGTTTTCGATTCCCATCCCTACCTGCCTTCCTGCAAAAATCTTAGGGAGAGGCTGTTGCTTTTTTCCATGTGTTATACAATGTTGTTGAGCTCAGTTTTGCATGTATTTTAAGAGTGTCTGGAATCTTAAGATGTACTTTGATGTTATATGAAATAAACCAATGCACTGCCAACAAATTTGGATTAACAGGTCATCATCGCTCCTGAATTGAGGTGGATTGTATGTGCGTGTAGACAAGGCCTATTGAGACACACAGGCTACAAAAATTATTTTTTGTTTGGTTTACATCAGTTAAACATCACTGTCAAAACAATGGATACGATTAGCATATGAGTGTCACTGCTTGGTTAACTAAGATAATTGTTACAGATAGATGAGGGGGGCAGAAAACAGTACTGCCATATCAGGTTGGTCAAAGGAAGTGTACTTTAAAATTACACACTATTCAATAAGATAAAATTTTGAGACAACAGATCATTGTAATTAATTAGAATCAAGGATTTTTCTCCCCACCTGTCCCTCTAACAACATTAAATACATGTCAGGTAAAGTAGAAGTAAAGAGCCAGCTTGACAGTAGAGCCTGTAATGTGAAGTGTATACAACTATACAGGCTAATTACAATATGAACAAAATCAGACTTAGAAAGTGCAGCTAATAGAGTGCAAAAGATCCTTAAGACAAACACTAACAGTAGGTCCAAATCAGATCAGGCATCTTACGGTCAGTAAAACTGGTGAGTTTGCATTGTACAAGCAATAACTAGAATGAACAGAAAACTTTCAAAATGTCAACAATGAAATTATCATTATAATACAAAAACACTTCAGTGCTTTTCTGCTGTAATAATATCACCATGTACACAACTACTCTATGATGATGATGGCCTTTGCCCAATCCTTTACAAGAGGTCCATTTTCATGACAATGTCAGGGAGCAAGCCACAGTGTAAAAGCTGATTGATATGTCAATGAAAAGCGAAGCGGAATCTCAAAGTGTCAAAATGTCAAAAAGCTTCAGTGCAACCCTAGTGCAATTTCTTTTGTTGCCACAGCAGAGGTGTACAATTTCTTGTGTAAAAATTCTGTCCTCAGAACCACTGGTCTACTTTTAGATCTGCCAAAGAGGAATAAACAAACTCATCAACAAGAAAACCTCTGTCAACCATGATGACCATTCCAGGTTTCAACAGGAGATTAGGGGGCCCATAGTTCTACCAAAGGCTGGTGACACAAACTCTGGAGACTGAATTCAGATATTGGAGCATGGTTACCTCAGATCAGCTTATTATGCAGAACACCTCACTCTGGAGGATGAGATGTTGGGCTGGCCTCAGCCATCGTGCAGTCAGGATTACAGCACTGTCAGCGGGTTTCTGGCATGTGATCAAAACGCTTCCTAGGAAGACATATTTGGACGAGTGTATAGGAAAGCTTGCTGGCATTAGCTGACTGTGGACTGGTGAACTCCATAACGGTCAGCTAGGTCCGCGACAGATTTTGTTTTGAACCCAGAAATTTAAAAATAGAAATAGCTCATCTATGGGTTTGCAGGGATCATGCCTGTTAAAAAGAAAATCAATGTTACATGATGTTTCTCTCAATTATCAGAATTAAAATCATCTTTATTCGTCAAGTGTGAGGACTAATGCAAGGATTTTTTTTCTCTGGCAGTTGTCAGTTTAAAAGTCTGTGTGCAGGGTGAAGTCATTGACAATTTATTTTTTCAAGAATAACCTATAATCATAGTGATGTATTGTAAATTGCTCTTACTGCTGCAGAACTGGGCTCTGGGAAGGTTCCCTGATGTGCATGTCTCTTACATGGACCATGGATGGTAGTGCAGGCTCGATCAAGGCCCAGAAGCGCATGAAATAGGAATAGGATGCAAACCTTAAAGGACACATTTTGTAACATTAGTGAAAACATGGTTCACCTTATGGACTATTCTGATTCTACCAATTTCACACCACAGCAACCACTTATACACACACAAGTTACTGACTTATAATCAATAATCAGGTCACATATTCATAATAATCACATTCAAGTAACGTTATAAGGATTCATTCATCACTACTAAATGCTGCAGCTACAGCAGGCTTAACATATTGAGACTAACTGGAGGATATATATTATTTAAATCCTCTTGTGGGAAAAGATCTCGGTCTGAAATGACAACGTGGATGCCAACATCCTCTCCATCTCTTCCTTCAAGTGATGTCATCCTCTCATCTCTCCTCCTTCAGAGTGACTGATCTCCTGAGATCAACCACATGGGGCTCCAGGGCAAGATCAACCACTGCGATCTGGGAGGGCGTAGCATGGTGACCCGCAGATTTCGCTGCTGCTTCGGTGCATCCTCAGGCTCGACACCGCCGTAAGCTCTGCCAAACCCCCGGTCTTTGTGGGGGTAGGAAAAGGAATTCCACTCAAACAGTGAGGGCACGACTCCTTTTTTCTGTGCTCGTAGACGTGCATACATCACGGTATTGCCACCCGCCCTGTCCTTCCCATTTTCTTCTCGATATCTGCACGGAGTAAAAACTTATAACTGAGTTATACCTGCTGGATGCCTGACATAGCGGAACACAGCAATGCTCGCTGAAGCTGCTGCAATTTGATTTTCTCCGCCGCCATTTTAAACTAGTGACCGGAAGTGGTTGTGCTGGCCGAGAATTTTATGTAATCTGAATCTATACCTGGTTTTCTTTAATTCCAAATAAAACTTCAATCCTCTTTTAAAAAGATTTAAATGACAACGTATTATTAGCCAAAGGAAAGCTGATCCTGAAGTATAACATGATTTTCCATTTAAATAATTGTTATTGTGCTATCTGCTAAGATTTGGAAGTAATCAAAGTGTGGAATAGATCGTAAGCATTAAATGATGGATAGAAACATTTCTAACTGTCCAAGATTGTACAAGATTTCCTGACAAAGACACTGAACTGGAATTTGTCTTCCGGTAGACGAATACATCACTACGTCACACCCTGTCCTCTGTAGTTCTATCTTGCCATTTTTTCATACATTTTTAAATGTATTTCTTTTTGTTCAGATGCTATATATTATCAGTGTTACAGGTGTTCTTATATATATTTTGTCATTATGTGTCCATATATATATATATATATATTGAATCTGAATTTTACTTAACTTAGTTTGGTTTCTTTCTACACTTAGTTTATGTATTATTAGCCCTGGCTGGTATATACCATTTTTGTTTCAATTTAAATAATTGTTATTGTGCTATCTGCCATCAGATTAATATAAAAAAGTGTGGCAATAAATCTGGTATGCATTAAATCCAAGCACCTATAGAATCATGTCTAACTTCCTAGAGATTCCTTCACAACCTATTCCCAATCAATAGAAATTTAGTGCATCTTTAACACTTAATTTCCAATGATCTGATTGTCCTGTGAGGTTCTTATGCTCTGTAGTTCTTTTGTTTTCTTTTTTGTCTTTATATACTTATGTGTGTGTATATAAATATATATATATATATATATATATATATATATATATATATATATATATATATATATATATATATAAATATATATATATATATATATATATATATATATATATATATATATATATATATATATATATATATATATATATTATATATATATATTGTTTGCTTTAAACACATGATACTCACACCCAAAACTTCATGGGATTTCTTGATAAACAAGTACATGAGATTTCAATGTTTATTGAAAATAATGAAGTGCATCTTATGTTTCTTGCTGTTGTTGTGTGGTGCATTAAAGGAGTGAGAATGGGTGGCAGATAATATAACTTCCAAACAGTGGGGAAAACCGCTCTTCAGAT
Source organism: Scarus forsteni (assembly GCA_036419115.1). NCBI lineage: Eukaryota > Metazoa > Chordata > Actinopteri > Labriformes > Labridae > Scarus > Scarus forsteni. The sequence goes on along the minus strand of JAZDUH010000199.1, from coordinate 520,773 downwards.
AAAATCAGAATAAATGTTGAATGAACCTATGTAGCCTACTAAAGTACTTTAGGCATTTGTACCATCTGAAGCATTTAAAAAGTATTTATGTATCATATAATCAGTTTCAAAAGATTTAGAAGTTTTGAAGATCATACATTTGTCTTACTGTATAACACTTTCTTCTAGAATATTTTAATGTTCTATCTGGTGAAACAAAAACATGGATTTAGCTCAAACCTTTTGTAACACCCTGTAGTTACACACACAGAGTAATCCCCAGTTTTTCCAGTTTAACCATGATAAACTATACCAGTTGAGCTGATGTTTGTATTGTGTTGTAGTTCCTCATTTTCACCAGCAGAGGGCGCACCAGTCACACATGCAGCGCCTCTCGCGGTCTGAGTTTCCTTGTTTTTTTTGCTCGTTTTTTTTCTTTCTCTCCCGTTTTTTTCACTGATGCCGATGAGAGCAGACAGGCTACAGCCAAAAGAGAGCAGTAAGTGTTTAAAACTAAATGAAAGTGGATAAAAACTATTTTTGTTGTACAGCATCGATTCTGAGAAGTATCCGGATCGTGAGGAGTTTGTTTTTGGGTTGTGAAGATCGCCGTTTATTCTGTTTTTGTCGAGGGAAAACTCCGGTGAGTAGAAGCTATTAGCGTTAGCATAGCATGCTAACGGCGGCCGACCATGGCTGGTTGCTCACTAAATACATGGATATATCATTAGTTATGTTGTCATGCTTCTTAGAAGACGTTTTAAAAACCAACCGGAGATATATAAGAGTTGTTGAATGTGAGAATGTGGGTTTATTTTGTACTTCTGTGTAGAAAATGTGCTAATTGATGTGCAAATTGAAACGTTGCTATTGTAAGATGCCAACCAAAGCTACAAAGCTAGTGGAGCTGATGTTGTGAGCTAAACCATGCATCAGTGTGCAGCTGAGTATTACTGAGAGACAGTTACTTGATTCGGTTTTTCCTCAAACATGATTCAGATGTGATTCAGTTCATGATTTATGTGCACTGTGTGGTGGTAAAGGCTTAAAACAGCTAAAAGTAGTAAAAAACAATTCATATACACCATTTTGTGTGTGTTGGCTGTTAAAAGTTTATTTTATAGCTGTAAATGATACATTGTCAAATTGAGTGATTCACATTCATTGATTTAAGAAAGAAAGAATAAATACTGTACAGTTGATTTAAGAAGATGTTTAGAAAGAGATAATTAATGGATCTAAAAAACTGCTGCTCTATGCAGGTTGGTTTTTTTCTTGTGTATGAACGATTCCGATGGCGAGCCAGAGCCCGAGCCAGTGAGACGTGGAGCAGGGAACCGCCTTTCGGAGGGTGTAACGACGGGAACAGCTTCATCGAGCATCTGGAGAGATCACATCGTATCATATCATACAGATAAGAGACAAAAATCACACTACCCGGGTAGATGAGTGATACACACTGACTCTGGACAACTGGACACTGACTGTTTCGGACATTTGACTATTTTTGGACTTATTCATTTACCATTTTGGGCCCATTTTTGTATTTTATTTGCATTTTGAATATTATGTCTCTTTACTGTGAATTTGTTTTGTGGTTATTTACAACTGAGGTTGTTATTTGTAAATTGACGGTGAATTCTGAGTGATAACTGTTCTTTTTGAAATACCAAGGAGTACACAGTAGTCAGTCGTAGCTGATCTTTTACGTTTGTTGAAATTTCAGAGTGGCTTTCCTGCCAATAAATATATTTTTGTTAAGCTTTCTTTTCCAAACCGTTGTTCTTGTCACATTTATCCTTCCTGAGCGAAACTATATCTTCTGATCTAGCCCAAATTACAGAAAGTGACATTTACTTTAGTATATGTGCACTAGGCAATGTCACATAGAACGTATTACACTTTTAATAATCTTTAAATGGAATTTTAAAAAAGAAAGATAATTGTTATTCTATCAGTGTTAACAGAGGCAAAAGATACCTAAATCTAAAAAAATGGTCATTTAATACAATTATGCTTGTTTTGTTTTTAATTTTTGTATATTAGAAAAGACATCCAAAGACATTGCAATATAAATTGTTTAGTAATAAAAATGACAACATAATATGAAGTAAAAACCATCATATTAATTAGATATGATGAAATATAAACACCAGATGTTTTGTTCTGTTTTCTATTGTGGTGTAGGGTTATTTTTTTTGTAATCTTTTTCTGTTAAGTGTTAATCTAAAGTAATTTTCTAATAAGTGGAAGTGAGGATGTGTTATAATGTACTTTGTTAATTATTGTAAAACAGGAGCAGAACATATTATTGCGTCTCTGTTCCTTTTCATGTAAGATTAGACTTTTTTGTCTTTTAGTTTTCATTAAACTTGGCAAGATAAGTATATTATCCATGTTGTTGTGAGGGGGGAAACTGATCTGCTTGTATATCAAATTCATGACTGATTGATTGGAAACACCCACAACCGTGCCAGGGAAAACTGCATCCTTAGATCTGTCCTTCCATAATAGGACTTTTTTTTTTTTTGTTAGCATTGCTACTGGTGGGAAAATCGAAGTACTCGAAGAAAACCCCCCGTAAGATACACTCTTACTGATGTTACAGCCCAAATCTTGTTGGTCTTATTTGGGTTTTGTCAGAGTTTAAAGGTCTTTTTTTGGTTGTTGGCCTGTGGTAAAGTTGAACCATTCAAAGAAAACTCAACCCCCATACTCTCCTACTAAAATTTCTCAGAAATCCAGTTGAAGAAAGCCTTAACCTTGCTGGTCTCCTTTGGTTTGGCCAGGTGTATCTTCAAGCAACCAACTGTGTGGCTGATGGTGAACTGGTCCTTCTGCACCATTTTCCACCACAGGAGCCCCTTGCCAAAGTCCTTCCAAAGCTGTTTGTAGACTTTGTCTAAGATTTCTCTTTATGTGCTTTGCTAAGGTCACAGACTATCTCAGATCCCTTCATCTCTGCGCACAGTTGGACTGACAAAGTTGTGATGACCTTGTCGTAGGCAATGGTAATCTGGCCACCTTTGACAAGCCGCCCAACTAAGCCAGTAATCAAAACCTGACATATGGTTTTCTTCCACATTAGCTTGTCCTGCTGGTCTGAGCCTGGCACACACTCATGAGAGTGTGAGAACGTATCCAAAGCCTCCTGGACCTTTGCTACTGCAACAGCAGCATAACCTGTCTTCTTTCTGTGCTCCTGTATCTGCTTGTTGAGCCAATTCCACATCATTTTCATCAACTTGTTCACCTCTAAGCGGATCAGACCCATGTGATACAGTTTCTGCTTCTTGTCCGAGGTGAGTTGATCAAAGATGAATTCTACAAGGCGCTGCTGTGTGAGATGGTACTTTCCACCAGTGATGTTTCTGGCCATTTTTCTGTACAGACACATTACATCTCTACCCTTTCTGGTGGTCGTGTCCTCGATGAGGTCATTCACAAAGCTGTCAACGCCACCAACAAAATTCTTCATAGATGTCTTCCTGTTCTTTCTGGCATACTTGTTTCCAAACTTGTTCCTTAGTTTAAGAAAGAATTTCAGGATTGCCCTTTAGCAAATTTCCTCACAAAAGGTTTTGACTTGTCTTGTAATTTTTTGATCATGGACTCTGACTTGGCTTGCCTCAACTGACTGTCAGTCTCAATAACCTCAGTTATCCTGCATGATACCTCCTGAAGATGGTCGTCTAGACTCTTCTGAATGACCTCCATCTCCTCTGGGGTAAGCTCCATGCCAGCCTGTAAAAAGCCAATGTCCTCTGCCTGTTCCTGCAGAATGGACTTAACATTGATGATTTCATCAATGCTTCCGTCATCCTCTGAGAAGAAGGTCATTAAACTCAAGCTGCTGGACTCTGATGGGAATGAAATCTCTTTGGCCCATTTCTTCAGCACATTGATGATCCTTTTTGCCATAATCTTGAGTGGGAACATGAATTTCTTTGAGGCTGGCAGTTTGTGTGATTTACTCCCTGAGTTGATCCTCTGGGCTAACTCTTGTGCTACAAGTCCCGTCACCTCCTTTGTGTTCCTGCAGCTGATGTCCTGCTCAACCCCCATGACCTCTTTAAGGGCCTGAGCAATACAGTTGCCCAGGCAGTCCTGGATCTCTTTCTCTGTTATGCTCTCCTGAGAGCTACTGGACCCATGGGCGTCTTGTGACTTTTCATGGCTCTGCTGTTTGAGTTTCAGCATCTTGTAAATGTGTTTTGATAAAACATCCACAATATCAACACACATGCTAGTAACAATGTCTCTGACCCTGGGGTCCTGAGTCCCCATACTGAGGTTGGCCCAGTGCTCATTTGTGAGCTTTTTGAGGCTATTATTTATGGTTTGAAGAAGGGTCTCCTTGGCCAATGATGGTAACATCTGATCTGAACTTGAACTCCTCATAATCATGCTTTCCATAGAAATGACTCACCTTGGCCACACAGCCTGTATTTATGCACTCATCAGCATCAGCATTCAAATCTCAAGGGTGACTTGGACTTTGGCTCAAAACATCAAAGGAAATCTCTTGATCTTGATTGGGCAACTGACCAGCCAATCAGAGTCCAAGAACCCTTTCCCATAGCAACTGTTGCTAGGTAAGTCTAGTCAGCCAACTGTTTCCACAGCAGAGTGGACTCTGCTGTGAGAAAAATTGCTGCGTTTACATGAGAACTTTAATTTCTCTTTAATTCCAAATAAAACTTAAATCCTCTTTAAAAAGATTTAAAATGACAACGTAAACACCTAATTCCAAATGAATTCCAAAGGAAGGCTGATCCTGAAGCAAACATGGGGCTCCACGCAAGCCGACACAATTTATTTAAACAGAGCCTTGGAAGATTTGGAAGTAATCAAAGTGTGAATAGACGTAAGCATTAAAATGTGGACCTTTTTGACGCTGTAACGTCCAAGTTGTACAAGGTTTCCCTGACAAAGACACTGAAGTGGAATTTTTCTTCCGGTAGACGTAAATACATCACTACGTCACACCCGCTCCCTGTCCTCTGTAGTTCTATCTTGCCATTTTTTCATACATTTTTAAATGTATTTCTTTTGTTCAGGATGCTGGGTAATTATCAGTGTTACAGGTGTCTGTCGTAAGCCTATTGCTTTCATTTTGTCCATTGTGGTCCCCATGAGGCCTTGCTCCACAGTTTATTGAATCTGAATTTTACTTAACTTAGTTTGGTTTCTTTCTACACTTAGTTTATGTATTATTAGCCCTGGCTGGTATATACCATTTTTGTGTCAATATAAATCATTGTTATTGTGCTATCTGCTATCAGATTAAAATAAAATAGTGTGGCAATAAATCTGGTATGCATTAAATCCAAGCACCTATAGAATCATGTCTAACTTCCTAGAGATTCCTTCACAACCTATTCCCAATCAATAGAAATTTAGTGCATCTTTAACACTTAATTTCCAATGATCTGATTGTCCTGTGAGGTTCTTATGCTCTGTAGTTCTTTTGTTTTATTTTTGTCTTTATATACTTATGTGTGTATATATATATATATATATATTGCCTAAGTGGGATAGCATTTTGCACTTCCTGGTTCTCACGCCCAAAACTTCATGGGATTTAAAATAATGGTTTCAGGTAGACGCATCAAATAAGGTTCTTGATAAACAAGTACATGAGATTTCAACGTTTATTGAAAATAATGAAGTGCATCTTATGTTTCTTGCTGTTGTTGTGTGGTGCATTAAAGGAGTGAGAATGGGTGGCAGATAATATAACTTCCAAACAGTGGGGAAAACCGCTCTTCAGATAAAATCAGAATAAATGTTGAATGAACCTATGTAGCCTACTAAAGTACTTTAGGCATTTGTACCATCTGAAGCATTTAAAATGTATTTATGTATCATATAATCAGTTTCAAAAGATTTATAAGTTTTGAAGATCATACATTTGTCTTACTGTATAACACTTTCTTCTAGAATATTTTAATGTTCTATCTGGTGAAACAAAAACATGGATTTAACTCAAACCTTTTAATAATCTTTAAATGGAATTTTAAAAAAGAAAGATAATTGTTATTCTATCAGTGTTAACCGAGGCAAAAGATACCTAAATCTAAAAAAATGGTCATTTAAAACAATTATGCTTGTTTTGTTTTTAATTTTTGTATATTAGAAAAGACATCCAAAGACATGGCAAACATAAATTGTTTAGTAATAAAAATGACAACATAATATGAAGTAAAAACCATCATATTAATTAGATATGATGAAATATAAACACCAGATGTTTTGTTCTGTTTTCTATTGTGGTGTAGGGTTATTTTTTGTTGTAATCTTTTCCTGTTAAGTGTTAATCTAAACTAATTTTCTAATAAGTGGAAGTGAGGATGTGTTATAATGTACTTTGTTAATTATTGTAAAACAGGAGCAGAACATATTATTGCGTCTCTGTTCCTTTTCATGTAAGATTAGACTTTTTTGTCTTTTAGTTTTCATTAAACTTGGCAAGATTTTTTTTTTTTTTTTTTAACATCCTTTATTCGTCCCTCATGGGGAAATTCAATTCTTTACACTCTGCTGAACATGCTACACAAACACAGGCTGAAGTACACATGCACATGCAAACACAACCTAAGATCATGCATCAATGGAGAGATGTCAGAGTGATGGCTTGCTGCTCCTGAAGAAGCGCTACCGAGCAGTGTTTTGGAGGGGGGTTCAGTGCCTTGCTCAAGGGCACTTCGGCAGTGCCCAGGAAGTCAGCTGGCACCTCTCCAGCTACCAAACCAACTTCCAAACATGGTCCGGCGGGACTTGAACCAGCCACCCTTCGGCCCCCAGCCCAAGCCCTTACAGACTGAGCTACTGCCGCCCCCGATAAGATAAGTATATTATCCATGTTGTTGGGAGGGGGGAAACTGATCTGCTTGTATATCAAATTCATGACTGATTGATTGGAAACACCCACAACCGTGCCAGGGAAAACTGCATCCTTAGATCTGTCCTTCCATAAGAGGACTTTTTTTTTTTTTTTTGTTAGCATTGCTACTGGTGGGAAAATCGAAGTACTCGAAGAAACCCCCCCCTGTAAGATACACTCTTACTGATGTAGGCTATGGGCCTAAGCCAAAAAACGTGTTATTTATTGATCCCCGCCACGTAAGGAGGAATATTTTTCACAGCAGACAGATAAAATTATCCTAAGTACAGTAGCAGTTGTTTCCAACTTCAGTTCGTGCACATTAATGAAAAAGAGCAAGCAAAATCTTTACATTTTGAGCAGGCAAACGAAGGGGGCTACTTACGTCATCTCCATGACGACCAGGAAGAAGCCGCGGCAAAATATGCCAACGCTGGCTTCGAAAACACTTAAATGGAATACACTTTTCCTCTGAATAAGCTTACAAGCTAGACTACATGGTCCTAATAATTCCTTATAGTGTTATGGTACACTTACACGCCCAAAAATCAACGCTATTGTTTTCTCCTGGCGTTAAATATCAGACGTTATTTGGAATTTTTACATTATCTTTCCAATTCAACACAGCTGCAAATGAGTTGTGTCAAATGAACAATTTTTTTAAGAAGTTTGTATTTAAATACCAGAATGTCCAAATAAAACACACTATCTGTTAAATTGTCTTTGTGTTATTTATATGCCCCAACACTGATGTGTAACAATGGGCATAATTAAATTTCAAGAATGAAACTATGTACTTGATTGTTATTTGTTATATAAAAAAAATCAATGATTGCTATTTTTAATAATGGATAAGCCTCTACTGCTTTGGTCCATCCCTTGGTCTGTCCCCTCACTTGACCTCTGCACTGTAGTTCCACACACACACTTACACACATACTGTACCCCCAGAACAGCATCTTAAAATGTGACACCCCCCCGTTTTTGGCGGTATGTGGAAAGATGAAGTGCTGCATGCATTTAGTCTCTGACACAAAGACAACAATAACACCTTTTTCAAAAACAAGCTGGGAGAAATTTATTTATTGTGCCAAACAATGGGTTACCCTCAACACAGCAGAAAGTCTTGTTGCTGAAAAAGCATCAACATTTAATATCAGTGATCAAGATGTCCCTGATGTGCCAAGCGATGCGGGATACCACAGAGAATGCTACAGTGCTTTCACAAACAAAGACCACATCCAAAGAGCGAAGAGTAAGCAAGCCAAGGAAGCCCAAGAAAATGAAGGTTTGTATCAAATGCATTATCTATATTGCAATACTGCAAGCCATATTCACCAGTATGATGACCAAATATGTTTAAGGTATGAAATACTAACTCATTACAAGCTGTTGCTGACACCGTTAACATGACTTACAGTTATCTGTGAACATACTAAAACAGACATGTTTCTCTGAGTGAATGAAACAGGAGCAAAAATTAAAAATTAATCAGAAAAGATCACAGTGATGTAATGATCACATTTTGTCTTTACATGTAATTGATTGTAGTGCATCACCAGAGCAAAATAAAAGTCTCCACCACACCAGAAGTATTTTTTTTTTTTATTTACAAATGTTAGAAACAATGTGAATTTAAATCCTTTCCATTTCTTGATCACTTGTACCTTACATTTTAGTGCAATTACAGTGTTCAGAAGAACCACAGCCGAATAGCGCTGATGGTGCCGCATCCAAGGTCCGGTTCAGAACAACCGAAAAGAGCTCCACACCTCCTGCCTGTTGCATGCCTGCTATGCAAGGAGAATAAATACATCAAGATCTGGCACAACAGAAAGAGGGTTAAGGAAAAACTCTCTCAGTGTCTAACATTTACAGCAGATAAACAGTGGTGGACAGTTACTGTGTATTTTTGTTTCAACTCCCTTTTTATTGTTTTTGCTGTTGCTTGGCTGATTGGTGTGGATTTTTTTCCCCCTTTTTATTTGGATACGTGTTTTGACTTGTTTTGTTTAATTAAAAATGATAAAAAAAAAAATATTTACCTGTGTATAAACTTTGTACACCACAGCAGATCAACTCCTTCATGCTGCTGAGGGGAGGAAGGATGAACACCTCTTGCTTCAAATCCGTGGAAGAGATCTTGTTGCGTCAGAGGCCATGTATCACCACAGTTGCTTCGCAAATTACACAAGATACCTGAGAGGAAGAAAGAGAGAGGTTTCTGAGGAGGCAAATCCATATCAGGCAGGCTACAAACATTTCTGTCAGACAGTGGTGGAAGAGCGCCTACTGGTAAACTGAAGTTTTGAGGCTTTCACGGCTAAATGACCTCTTTAAGGAAATTGTTAGAGATAAGGAAGGACTGGACATTTCCACTTACAAAGCATTTAGCCTAAAATCAAGGCTTCGTAAGTCCCATCCATGTCTTAAATTCCTTAAAGCAGCCAGAAATGACTTTGTCTATGTGGAGGACCTCACTGCTGAAGAGGTCATCCAGGATGAACCTGCACAGCCTCCATCAGACAGCAGTGACTCTGAGGAGGATGGCATGGAGCCCAGTCATTTAGGTCATCAACACCAGACTGACCCTGCAAGCATAGGTGAGTTTGACATTTCTAAATCTATATTGTCATAATTCCAGTTATGTTGATGTGACACACCATGCTTTACCTGCATTTCACCATCATACCTGGTTGTGTAGTGACAGTCTCTCACTTCTCCACAGACAGACACCTGTACCATTCAGCCATGTTACTGAAAGACATCATAGAGACAAAGTGTAAAATCACTCCAAAACTGCCCTGGCCACCAACATCACGAGACCTCAAGGTGGACACTGCCTCAAGTATTGTGCCAAATGAATTATACAACTTCATGGCTTGGACAGGAGGCATGACCACAGAATTTACAACTGACAAGTCACGTGTCAATGTCAGTGTGGATGACAATCAAAAAATTCTGTCAACCTGCCAGGATGTCATGAACCTTACCTTGAGAGGTCGCTGGTTAATGCCAAAGCATTCCCCCTTAGCCATGGCTATACGCCATATGACAGGATCAGCACAGCTGATAGGAATGCTCAATGGTCTTGGGCACTGCTCCTCTCACTCGCAAGTGCTGGAACATGACACTGCACTAGCAGAGCTACAAATTCAAAGAGGTGATACATACATCCCATCAAACATAAAACCTAAAGTTCATGCAACCCTTGTTTGGGACAACAATGGTTTTGGTGAAGAAACACTTTCTGGAAAAGGTACAACACAACACAAATGGCATTATAATTCAAAAACCCATTGCTTGTGATGCATCAACTTCAGAGATGGTATCTCTGCATAGAACACGCAAACGTTCTCTTCAGCCGCCTCCTGTCCACATTGACATCTACACAAAAGGAAAGAGAACAGGCCCAAAACCATTTGGATCAAAAATTGAACTGGGACAAGATAAAAACCTTTACACACAAGACACTGCGCGAAGATATGACAGTGCCTACTTTCTCATGAAGTTTCCAGAAAACTGCAGCAGAGTTCTGTCAGGATGGACTGGCCACAACACCTTGCTGCACAGAGGAACAATTCCACCACAGTCCAACATTGGTTATCTGCCAGTCATTGATGCCAGTCCAACAGACCTGAGCACAGTAAACACCATCCTCACTCGTTCCATTGAAATAGCTGACAAACTAGAGCTAAATGAAATTGTGCTGGTAATGGATCAGGCCATATACTCCAAAGCACAAACAATCCGTTGGATGGATGACACATTTATGAAAAGATTGGTACTCAGAATGGGAGAGTTTCATACAGCAATGGCATACCTGTCCTGTATTGGAAAACGGTTCAGGGATGCAGGATTTCAAGATGTGGTTGTTGAAGCTGAAGTTGTCGCTGCAGGCTCTGTAGAGGGAGTGATAAATGGACATCATTACAACCCGAAGCATACGTACCCACAATGATGTGTGAAGCACTACAAAGGTTACGCTGGCAGGCTTACCTTGACACCCTTTCAGCTGATGACAGTGAAGCCATCATGGAAACTGCAGCTGATCTGCAGATGACCTTCCCTGCTGAAGGTTTCAACAATCTTGTTGTGTCTGAAAAATTCCTGGCTGTCATCAAAGGGTATGAAAAATTCATCCAAAACAACACAAACAAGACATTTAAGTTTTGGAGCACTTACATCAGTATGGTAGAGGACCTGCTTCTCTTCATCAGAGGAACACGAGAGGCAAACTGGAGTCTCCATCTGTCTGCTGTCCGTTCCATTTTGCCTTGGTTCTTTGCCTATGATGGGATCAACTATGCCCGATACCTGTCTGCATACTGGATGGAGATGAGATGCTTAGAGGATACACATCCAAACATAAACCATCAGCTTCAATCAGGGGATTTTGTTGCCCAAAGACAACACACGTACGGCTTTTGTTGCACTGCATGTGACCAAGTGATTGAGCAGACAGCAAACCGTGACTCCAAAACAAAAGGTGGACTGACTGGGTTTTCCCTTAACAAAGGAGCTGTGCATAGATGGACCCTAACCCATCATGAGCGAGCAGCCATCACTATGGAATGCAGAGACATGGCTGGACACAACAGCACAACAAAGCAACGGGCTGAACTAGACGATACACGAAGAGACCGTGATGAGAAAGATATAAAGAACATCATGTCCACGATTCAAAAGATGATCAATCCATTCCATTCTTCAGTTGACAGAGAGGTGATTTACAATATCACATCTGGCCAGGTAGCTACAGAGGAAATTGCTGCTGATCTGCTTGAGGCCAAAGACAGAGGGGAGAAAGCTTTTGGAGAATTCTGTGTCAAGAGGCTACAAACTAATGAGGTTGACATCTATGAACCAATTAAAAAAATGAAGCTCAAGACCTTCAAAGACACAGCAACATCATCTGTAACAAAAGCAAAAGACAGAGAGATTACCCTGAAAGCTGACATTGATCTTTTTGCCCGACTAATTTTAGTTGGATCTGCAAGAAAAATTGATTTGAGTGAGATGCTTGTGTACAGTTTGGGGCCCTTACCTGCATCATTAGCACATTATGACGGCTCCCTCATGAAAGCTGACAAGGCCAAGCTAATGCACTTTCTGAAAGCATCTGTAAACACTCCAGTAACTGTGGAGAGCGTTCCTGAAGGCTCAGTCTGGGTCTTTGATGCAATGGCTCTTGTGCAAGCTCTGAAACCAAAAGCAACATCTGGCATGTTTGCTGACAGTGTTTTGTGGTATATTGTCAACACAACAAAAACAAGCGGGTCAAAGACAATACATTTTGTACCAGACACCTACAAGGTTATGAGCATTAAAAATGCTGAACGAGGTCGCCGAGCTGTGAAGGGTGCACTACTTACCAAAATATATTCTGCAGACCAGAAGACTCCAAAGCAATGGGGCAAGTTTTTGTCACATGGGGAAAACAAGGAAAACCTCCTGGAATTCTTTTTTGACCGGTGGTGCCAAACTGGTCAGGATGTGATCAAAGATCTCACACTGATTGTTGGTCATGGAGAAGAGTGCCATGCTCTGCAAAAAAACAGAACGACAGGTGAGCTTGAAGTCACTCCTGTACCAGCTCTGTTTACAACACAGGAAGAGGCCGACACTAGACTCCTGCTACTGTGTACATGCTGCCAGTTTTAGCAGACATATTGTCATCAAAAGTCCTGACACTGATGTGTTTGTGTTAGCCCTTTCATTGCACAAAAAGGTCGGAGCTCACCTGTTTTTCAACACTGGAAGAGGAGTCAATTCCCGCACACTCGATCTCCAGCATATCCATGATCATCAGGGAGAAGAGATGTGTGATGCACTCATTGGTCTCCACGGCTTCTCTGGCTGTGACACGGTCAGTTCTATGTATGGAATTGGAAAGGTCAAGGCAGTCAAGACACTTCTGTCCAATCATGAACACTGTGCCACATTCAGACAGTTGGGCGTTAGTTTTGATATCCCGCAAGAGCTGTACAATGCAGCTGAAGCATTCACCTGTGAGCTCTATGACCGCAAGGACCTAACAGAAGTCAATAGAGCGAGGTGGCATATGTTCAAAACAGGAAAATGTTTTGAACAAAGTCTTCCTCCAAATAAAGACTCCCTACACTTGCACACTCAGCGAGCAAATTACCAGGCAGCAATATACAGGAGAAGCCTAGAAAGCCATCCAGACATCCCAACACCAGCACAACATGGATGGAGAATTGAAGAAGAATCCTTTGCGATTCAATGGATGACACTTCCACCAGCACCGAAAAGTGTTTTGCAGCTAGTGCATTGCCAGTGCAAAGCACTAAAATGTGCAGGGGAGATGCACATGTAAACAGCACCAGATCCCATGCACAGACATGTGTGCATGTATTGACTGCTCTAATTCTGCAGGACACGAAACATAAGAGAAAATGATAGCAAGGTTAATGTGCATGCTAATGCCAAATTTGTGGCTTTCATAGTACTTGTTTGTAAAAAGTTAATCTTGTTCAAGTAAGTTTTTTCTGGTGTCAGTTCATTAAATGTCCATATGATAACCTACGCTTGTATCAAAAACTCATATGCACAACAGCTGAAGCTCCAACATGTTTAAGCAAAACTTCAAACTTCATCACAAAAAGATCCAAATTAATTAAATATGTACCGCTAGAAAAGCTGATCAGATCGGCTGGACATCTAGTTACTGCCGCTTGTTATCTTGGACATCCGCAGCTGACGTTCCTGGTGGCTAGTGAAGTGCAGTGTTGTGTGTAACGCGTTAGAAAGTAACGCGTTACAGTAACGAAACTACTTTTTGGGGTAAAAAGTGAAGTAACGCGCTACTGTTGAAAATTTGATAACGAAACGTAGTTCCTTTTTTAATGCAGCGCGACGTTACATTTCCCTCGGACAGATCTTTATCATTCCTGCCTCCAAATCAATCACAGACCAAAGGCTAAATATACTTCTTTTGAAAGTCTTGCTCTAAATTTATCTCATACTGATTCAAAAACCGGCCAGACAGTCCTATTTGTGATAATTTACCGTCCTCCAGGCCCATACTCTGAATTCTTATCAGAATTCTCTGAGTACATATCAAACTTAGTCCTTAGCTCTGATAAAATAATCATTGTAGGTGATTTTAATATCCATGTCGACAAAGAGAGTGATAGTCTTAGCTCAGCTTTTATGTCATTAATAGATTCAGTTGGCTTTATTCAGTCTGTTAATGAAGCTACCCATCATTTTAATCACACTCTTGATTTGGTTTTAGCATATGGCCTTGATATTAATGAACTGAAAGTTTTTCCTGAAAATCCATTTTTATCCGACCACTTCTTAGTAACTTTCAGCATCCTCCTGGAAGATTCTGCGTTTTGCAGCAAAATTGTGAGCAGTAGAAATCTGTCCAGTGGTTCCGTGGCTAAATTCAAAAGCCATTCCTACTGCCTTAAGCTCAATAAATTGGCCAACTGATAACTGTGATATTAGTTTTAGTCCTACTCAGCTGGATCAGCTTGTTGATGACTCAGCCAGTCTACTAAGATCCACTTTGGACTCAATTGCTCCACTGAGACAAAAAGCGTATTAGCGTCAGAGGACAGCCCTTGGTTTAATTCAGAGACTCGTACACTTAAACAAACAACCCGTAAATTAGAAGAATGTGGCCCTCTGCTAAAAGGGAAGAGTCACATATACTTTGGCGAGAGAGTCATAATAACTACATGAGAGCCTTAAAAAATGCTCGAGCTGCCTACTACTCCTCACTTATTGAAGAAAATAGAAACAACCCCAGATATCTCTTCAGCACTGTAGCCAGGCTGACACAGAGTCAGAGCTCTATTGAGCCTGTGATTCCTCTAGCCCTGAGCTGTGAGGACTTTATGAACTTTTTCAATGATAAAATTCTGAAAATTAGAGACAAAATTAGCAACTCTTTATCTCCAGCTGAACCTGCCTTACCTCTAAATGTAGTAGTAGTTAGACCTGAGTTACACAGTTTCTCTACGATTAGCCTTCAGGAGCTAAATTCTCTCGTCTCTTCCTCTAAATCATCAACCTGCCTTTTAGACCCGATCCCAACTAAACTGTTCAAGGAGGTCTTCCCTCTAGTTTGTCCATTGTTGCTGGAGACAGTAAATATATCTCTATCAACAGGCTACGTACCACAGTCTTTTAAAACAGCAGTAATCAAACCCCTCCTTAAAAAACCTAACCTCGATTCAGGAACATTAGCTAACTACAGGCCTATTTCTAACCTTCCATTTGCCTCAAAGATCCTGGAGAAAGTAGTAGCTGATCAGCTAGGTGACTTCCTTCAAGACAATAGCCTGCTTGAGGACTTTCAGTCAGGATTTAGAGCTCATCACAGCACAGAGACTGCTCTAGTTAAAGTAACCAATGATCTACTCTCAGCTTCAGATAAAGGACTGCTCTCTGTTCTTGTTTTGTTAGATCTTAGTGCTGCTTTCGACACCATTGATCATGATGTTCTTATACAGAGATTAGAGATGTTACTTGGGATTACAGGGACTGCCTTAAATTGGTTTAAGTCCTACTTATCTAATAGATATCAGTTTGTACACGTGAACAACAAGTCCTCTGTGTACACTAAAAAGTAAGTTACGGGGTTCCTCAAGGTTGTGCTAGGTCAATTCTCTTCTCTATATATATGCTTCCCCTTGGTGAAATCATGAGGAAATACTCTGTTAATTTTCACTGCTACGCTGATGATACACAGCTTTATGTATCACTGAAGCCAGGTGAGACAAACCAGTTAGACAAACTAGATGCCTGTTTAAAGGACATCAGATCCTGGATGGCCAGAAATTTTCTTCTTCTTAACTCAGACAAGACAGAGGTTATTGTGCTGGGCCCTCGACACCTTAGAGAATCCTTTTCTAGTGATTTAACTGCCATAGATGGCATTAGCCTGGCACCAAGCACAACTGTTAGAAATCTAGGAGTGCTATTTGATCAGGATTTATCCTTTAACTCCCACATAAAGCAAATTTCAAAAACAGCCTTTTTTCATCTTCGTAGCATCACTAAAATCAGGCCTATCCTGTCCCAGAGCGATGCTGAAAAGCTAGTCCATGCTTTTGTTACCTCTAGACTGGACTATTGTAATTCTCTGCTTTCAGGCTGTCCCAGCAAGTCACTTAAGACGCTTCAGCTGGTCCAAAATGCTGCAGCGTGTGCTGACTAGAACTAGGAGAAGAGACCACATTACTCCTGTTTTAGCTTCTCTGCATTGGCTTCCCATTAAATATAGAATAGAATTCAAGATTCTTCTCCTCACCTATAAAGCTCTCAGTGGACAGGCACCAGTCTATCTTAAAGAGCTTGTAGCGCCCGTCTAACCTTCTAGAACATTACTCCCAAAATGCCGGCCTACTTGTGGTACCATTAATCTCCAAAAGTAGTATGGGAGGTAGAGCCTTCAGTTATCAGGCTCCTCTTCTCTGGAACAATTTACCAACCACAGTTAGGAGTCTGACACTCTCTCTACCTTTAAGGTTAGACTTAAAACTTTCCTCTTTGATAAAGCTTTCAGTTAGGGACCAGCTCATAGTTTATAAATAAATAAATAAATTAGTTCATAAATTAGACTCATAGTTTAGATGTAACAGGTCTAGACTGCCGGGAGTCTGGCACAATGGGCTCTATCACTCTCTCTCTCTCTCTCTCTCTCTCTCTCTCTCTCTCTCTCTCTCTCTCTCTCTCTCTCTCTGTATCTGTTTTTGGCCCGTTTGTTTGCTTCTGTACTTGTCTCTGGCTCTTGTCTTGTAGGTGGCCTGGGATCCTTGGTGGAGACTGCCTGCTGCTGTGGAGTCACGAAGCCTCAAAACTACAATTATAAACATGACACATAGTTGACCATTTTATTAGGAACACTCCATTCCCATTATCATTATAGCTATTTATACAGATACTAGCATGATCTCCATATCCATGATCGATACATCTACAGTATCTATATTTTACTACCACATAGGCATGAGGTCCCTCTTGAAAATGGGATGTCACATCTCAAGAGGCCTTTAACACATTTATATTTAAGACAAATATGGTTGGGATGCACTTGTGGTCTGGGCACCCATGAGTTCGTCACTACCATAAATTCTTATTTTCAGTAAGAATATCTAAGATTATACTTCTATAAAATGATCACCACAACCATTCAGACATGAGGACCCTCCTGAAAATGAGATGTAGCATCTCAAGAGGCTAACCTCTAATAAATCAGACGACAGGTTGATGGTACATGAACCTGTCCCTAATTTTAGTTCTTACTTTAGTCCGCTTGTCTCCTCTTACCTCCCTTCTTTTGCCCCCACACCCGACACAGCATCGTGTGGATTTGCTGTTCATCATGAGACTGGGATCCACATTCAAGATTTCCTGCTGCTTAACAGAAGGTTTTTTTCTTGCCGCCATGATGGAGGGATCCATGATTGGCTATTTGGATTCATGTTGGGTGTTGGATGTATATATTTGTATATATATGTATATGTGTATTTTATATGTATATATGTATCTATGCATATATGTGTATCCATAAAATGAAGAGCCTTATGCTCTATTGTAAAGTGTCTTGAGATAACACTTGTTATGAATTGGCGCTATACAAATAAAGATTGATTGATTGATTGATTGATCTGACACTGAAGCTGCCTTCTCAGCTGCTCGCACAGACACGAGCAGCGTTGCCAAGTCCGCTCGTTATAAGCGTCTAAGGTTCGAAAATCTCGTGAGTCATGGCACTTGAGTTGTGTTTTTGGGCTTCCTTCCTAGGCGTGAGATTTCTTCTTGGGGCTCTTAAGTCTGTGTGTATCCCCCTGATTATCTTCCAGCTCCTAACATAAAGGAAAACACGACTGCGGTCGGCAGTTTGTCCACTTCCTTGTTTCCTGGCTATATGCACGCCCCCAAACACACTCACGCACACGCACATGTGCGCATGCTCCAGAGCCAAAGTTGCCAGGTCTGCTTGTTATAAGCGACGGTCTTTTCTTGAATAGATACTTAGCGCTGAGATATTGAAATGTAATGTAGACAAAAATTAACACACTTTGTGTAGACTTTTCTTTTTAAAAAGTAGTATATCACATTAGGAAAGGAAATAGCTGGAGGTTGCTTATTTTGGGCTTATTTTTATTGACCAGGTTGCTTATTTCAGAAGCAAAATGTGGAAACACTGGGCAGGAGCTCTCATTCCACAGGGAATGTGACATTTTGTAAAATAAAGAGCACAAAAAACTGCTATGTTCTCTGTAGTAGAACTTTTTGTAGGCCTTCACATTTAGGAATAGATACGGGGTTCTGTCCATGATCAAGCAATGT
This sequence comes from Scarus forsteni, assembly GCA_036419115.1. Lineage (NCBI taxonomy): Eukaryota > Metazoa > Chordata > Actinopteri > Labriformes > Labridae > Scarus > Scarus forsteni. Next base: position 502,574 of record JAZDUH010000199.1, on the reverse strand, counting down.
AAAAGTAACGGAAAAGTAACTTGAGAAGTTACTCTTCATAGAGGGTAACTAAGTAAAGTAAAGAGTTACTTTTTTCAAATGTAACGAGTAACGAGCAAACACTACTTTTTAAAAGAAACTTCCCCAACACTGGTGACGTGCTACCCGTGGCGACGTTACGTTTCATTAATCATAAGCTTCGTTTGCACCCATTGCATAAACTTTTCATAATGATAAAAAATAATTCACATGATAATAGCATAGTAATACAACAACATCTGACCTTTTTCTCGTTTAAACGTGCTGGACATCTAATTACTGCCGCTTGTTATCTTAAACATCTGCAGGTACATGCTATCTGTAGCACGTAGCATGAACCTGTAGCATGTCACTAGCCGCAGGTAGCACGTTAGGTAGCACATTGCGTTTCATTAAACATTAACATTAATTTCGGCATTACATTATGACGTCAATATGCATCGTTTGCACCCGCTGCATCAATTTCTCATAATAATCAAAAGTTTTCACATGACAATCGAGTAATATAATAATATCTTACCTTTTCTTCGTCAGCTCTGATCCCGTGTGAGCCGGTCTCCACATGACGTTGTGTTTATCATGGCTTATCATGTCTTTGTAGTACGGGAGAATCTGATTGGCCAACTGAAGTCCACAAAACAGTAAGAAGAGTTTTCATTGGTTTACGGGAGCTGCAGCTACCCATTAGCACGAGTGACGAATATATAAACGTTATTTATGAAAAAATGTGCAACCTTTGAGGTTGGAAACATTAACTTATATATTATATGATAATTTATCTACACAATACTAAAAAATCTGAAAATTACCGGCAGGGGATCGCAGATAGACGTACTCGGCACATCGCCTATTTGTGTTCCTGCAGCTGATGTCCTGCTCAACCCCCATGACCTCTTTAAGGGCCTGAGCAATGCAATTGCCGAGGCAGTCCTGGATCTCTTTCTCTGTTATGCTCTCCTGAGAGCTACTGGACCCATGGGAGTCTTGTGACTTTTCATGGCTCTGCTGTTTGAGTTTCAGCATCTTGTAAATGTGTTTTGATAAAACATCCACAATATCAACACACATGCTAGTAACAATGTCTCTGACCCTGGGGTCCTGAGTCCCCATACTGAGGTTGGCCCAGTGCTCATTTGTGAGCTTTTTGAGGCTATTATTTATGGTTTGAAGAAGGGTCTCCTTGGCCAATGATGGTAACATCTGATCTGAACTTGAACTGCTCATAATCATGCTTTCCATAGAAATGACTCACCTTGGCCACACAGCCTGTATTTATGCACTCATCAGCATCAGCATTCAAATCTCAAGGGTGACTTGGACTTTGGCTCAAAACATCAAAGGAAATCTCTTGATCTTGATTGGGCAACTGAGCAGCCAATCAGAGTCCAAGAACCCTTTCCCATAGCAACTGTTGCTAGGTAAGTCTAGTCAGCCAACTGTTTCCACAGCAGAGTGGACTCAGCTGTGAGAAAAATTGCTGCGTTTACATGAGAACTTTAATTTCTCTTTAATTCCAAATAAAACTTAAATCCTCTTTAAAAAGATTTAAAATGACAACGTAAACACCTAATTCCAAATGAATTCCAAAGGAAGGCTGATCCTGAAGCAAACATGGGGCTCCACGCAAGCCGACACAATTTATTTAAACAGAGCCTTGGAAGATTTGGAAGTAATCAAAGTGTGAATAGACGTAAGCATTAAAATGTGGACCTTTTTGACGCTGTAACGTCCAAGTTGTACAAGGTTTCCCTGACAAAGACACTGAACTGGAATTTTTCTTCCGGTAGACGTAAATACATCACTACGTCACACCCACTCCCTGTCCTCTGTAGTTCTATCTTGCCATTTTTTCATACATTTTTAAAGGACCTCTTTCACAGTACATGTAATTTTGCCCACAGCCCAATTTTTTGTTTATTGTGTGGTATTTGTAGTACACCCAGAGACTCCCAAGAATATACCTTTAGAAAATCCAAAAGTCATCCAGGGCCTGTACTATGACCTATTTTATGATCATTGCCATAGGTGTGAGCCAGGGTGCACACTTTACCCTAAAACTTACTCAAACACAAATAATAAATCATCAAATTGGGTCAAATCACCTTCACTGAAGTCTGCTGCATCTTTTGAAATCAAATGTAAAGCTAAGTATTACAAGTGAAAGAAGTTATTGAATTTTAACTGGAAAAAAAATAGTTTTTTTATGATTTTTTCAACAAATTAAATTCTTTAGAGATATGTCTGACCAACTTACAGTTGCTGTACAACTATAATACTTACAAATTTATTTGGCCACATATATTCTCAAATGGGATAAAAATCATCAAATTCTGAGACCAGTAAAGTTGTTCAATTAACAGGTTGGGTTACTGTGGTAGAATCAGGATACTGTTCCATGTCTTGTATATCAGGGAACCTTTAAAGATTTGTTCAGAATTCATCCTTTAAGTGTGATTTCTTTTAGAATTTGAATGCTAGATTCAAAACAAACATTTCACATGAAATGTTATTCATTTTAATATTGAACAGCCACAAAGGGCCTGTATATTATGCCTTTGTGATGAGATAATAATGAGCCATTGATAAAAGTAAAAACTGATGCAGTTTTGGATTGTTGTAATCAGATTGTATATATCTACAATGACAGCAATACATAAACATTACTTCTGTCAATTTCTGTTTCTAGTACTTATATATACATGTAATCTGTTTTATGGCCTTCGTGTCTTTTTGCATAGCAACGGCTTGGACAATTTTAATTTGTAGACTGGAACTATAGTGAGGGGGATCTGAGAAATCCATAAGATGTATGATTGGCTGGTTATTTCATAGAATGGAGTCTTTGAATTTGCTTGTGTATGGTTGGAGGGGTTTCTGATTTTGAAAATGTTTATAATATCCCAAATAATAGATTACAGATGCAACATGTGCACACATGCCAGAGGTTCTCTTCCAGCAGGACAGAGACAATAATATGCCTTCACAGGATCATCTGATGCATTCTTGTCAAATTGAATCCAAACATTGTATTTTATTTGAGATCTGTGAGAATGAATCTGTCCCCTAATGAGATCAGCATCATGCTGGTAAACCCAAATCTCATAGTCACCATCATTTTTTGATGCTCAGCAATGTAGCCAGGGACTGTTTGATTTGGTATGTACCGCATGTCATGGTCTCAACGTATTCCAGATCCACATGAGGGAACGAGATATCAGATGCTTCAAGCTTCTGCCCAGAAACCACTTTCCTTCTTTGGAAAAATTATGAACTATGCATTAGTTCACTGAACACACGCGTGACAATTTGGGTCTTCAAATATCAAATTTGGGTCTTCTGCAACTCGTTTGCCAAAACATTGTCTTTTTTTAACCCTGGAGAACCCAAGAACCCTTTCCTTCTTTGGAAAATTATGAACTATGCATTAAAGGACTGCTATAAGTTCACTGAACACCAAAATATCAACTTTTTCAATTTTAACCCTTTATTCTCTAATTTAGGATTTGTTTATCTCATAATTATGACTTTTATCTCATCATTATGACTTTTTATCTCATAATTATGACTTTTACAGAAACACAACAACCAACACTGTCAATGCAAACTAGTTTAAATTTAGGAAAATAATGACTTTATACTTATACTTATACTGTTTATCTCATAATTATGACCTTTTATCTCATGATTATGACTTTTTATCTCATCATTATGACTTTTATCTCATAATTATGACTTTTTATCTCATAAGTGTGACCTTTATCTCATAATTATGACTTTTATCTCATAATTATGACTTTTATCTCATAATTATGACTTTTATCTCATAATTATGACTTTTTATCTCATAAGTGTGACCTTTATCTCATAATTATGACTTTTATCTCATAATTATGACTTTTATCCCATAATTATGACTTTTATCTCATAATTATGACTTTTATCTCATAAGTATGACTTTTTATCTCATCAATTATGACTTTTATCTCATAATTATGACTTTTTATCTCATGATTATGACTTTTTATCTCATAATTATGACTTTTATCTCATAATTATGACTTTTTATCTCATAATTATGACTTTTATCTCATAATTATGACTTTTTATCTCATAAGTATGACTTTTTATCTCATAATTATGACTTTTTATCTCATAAGTGTGACCTTTATCTCATTATTATGACTTTTATCCCATAATTATGACTTTTTATCTCATCATTATGACTTTTATCTCATAATTATGACTTTTTATCTCATGATTATGACTTTTTATCTCATCATTATGACTTTTATCTCATAATTATGACTTTTTATCTCATAAGTATGACCTTTATCTCATTATTATGACTTTTATCTCATAATTATGACTTTTATCCCATAATTATGACTTTTTATCTCATAATTATGACTTTTTATCTCATAATTACGACTTATTATCTCATAATTATGACTTTTATCTCATAAGTATGACATTTATCTCATAATTATGACTTTTTATCTCATAATTATGACTTTTATCTCATAATTTTGACTTTTATCTCATAATTATGACTTTTTATCTCATAATTATGACTTTTTATCTCATAATTACGACTTATTATCTCATAATTCTGACTTTTATCTCATAAGTATGACCTTTATCTCATTATTATGACTTTTATCTCATAATTATGACTTTTATCTCATAATTATGACTTTTATCTCATAAGTATGACCTTTATCTCATTATTATGACTTTTATCTCATAATTATGACTTTTATCTCATAAGTATGACCTTTATCTCATTATTATGACTTTTATCTCATAATTATGACTTTTTATCTCATAATTATGACTTTTATCTCATAATTATGACTTTTTATCTCATAAGTATGACTTTTATCTCATAATTATGACTTTTATCTCATAATTATGACTTTTATCTCATAATTATGACTTTTATCTCATAATTATGACTTTTTATCTCATAATTATGACTTTTATCTCATAATTATGACTTTTTATCTCATAATTATGACTTTTTATCTCATAATTATGACTTTTATCTTATACTCATGACTTTATTATCTCATAATTATGACTTTGTATCTCATAATTATGACTTAGTATCTCATAACTATGACTTTTTATCTCATAATTATGACTTTTTATCTCATAATTATGACTTTTATCTCATAATTATGACTTTTTATCTCATAATTATGACTTTTATCTCATAATTATGACTTTTATCTCATAATTATGACTTTTATCTCATTATTATGACTTTTTATCTCATAATTATGACTTTTATCTCATAATTATGACTTTATCTCATAATTATGACTTTACTCATAATTATGACTTTTTATCTTTTTTTTTACCTGGCAGAAATGGACTTTCATAGAAAAGGAGATGCCATACTCCTGATAATTATGACTTTTTATCTCATAATTATGACATTATCTCATAATTATGACTTTTATCTTAAATAAGGACTGTCACCATTCTCCATCTACAAAGTCACTCAATGAACCAAAGGGTCATTTTTGGCCCATTGTTTTTCTGAACTGGCTCAGAGTGGCTAATTTATCCAAAAAGAACATAAAACTTACTTCTAGGCATTCTGCAAGCTTATGACTTAGTATCTCATACCAACCTCTGGTTTGCTGAGAAGATGATTTTGTTTGGGTAGATTTTCAGCTCAACAAATCAGCATGTGGTAACCCATCTTGTCACTTACTCTGGCTCATATCAGTTCAGTGTTCATCCACTAGGTGTCTCTATAATTATGACTTTACTATCTCATAATTATGACTTTTTTGTCTTTTTTTTTACCTGGCAGAAATGGACTTTCATAGAAAAGGGAGATGCCATACTCCCTGAAAAGGTACAGGAATTTACTTTATTAGTCTCTGGCCCTGTACTACCAAGGTAACTTAGTAAAATATATTATGAATTTATTTCAGAGCTTTAGCCAAATAAGGACTGTCACCATTCTCCATCTACAAAGTCACTCAATGAACCAAAGGGTCATTTTTGGCCCATTGTTTTCTGAACTGGCTCAGAGTGGCTAATTTATCCAAAAAGAACATAAAACTTACTTCTAGGCATTCTGCAAGCTTACACTGAACAGATTAAAAAAAAATACACAAATTTACCAACCTCTGGTTTGCTGAGAAGATGATTTTGTTTGGGTAGATTTTCAGCTCAACAAATCAGCATGTGGTAACCCATCTTGTCACTATCACTCTGGCTCATATCAGTTCAGTGTTCATCCACTAGGTGTCTCTATGCAGGGACCAGAAGTGGTACTCTGGGCTTTTGAAGTTAAATTTGACTTTTTTTTTTAATGTTTGTTCATTTTGAGTAGCAGCAATTAACAGCGGCCAAATTTGACCCCGTGGGTTCTCCAGGGTTAAAAGTGAAAGCATACGCTGAGCCATCTTAGTATCTCGTTCCTCTCGATCTGGATCTGAAACATATATTGGTCCTCTGAAGGCATTGAGACATGCAGTTACTATGTGCACTAATTTGCCAATGACCTCAACCAAATAATTTGAGGTAGGTTGTTCCTTAAACAACATCCACTTCTTTAAACGCCCGTGGTAGGACTCTACTATCCATCTTGTTTTGGTACAGCAACGATCACTATTGGCTGTTGAGGAATCCAATTGGGATTTACCAGTTGGTAAAAATGACGGCATTCTAGCATCATACCCCAACTTAGCAAGAAGATCTAACTGTGCGTTCACACCAAAAGAGGCAAAAGCGGCCAAAGCGGCAAGCACGCCCGAGAAAGCCGACAGCGGCCAAAGAGGCCAAATATTTTAGCCGCTTTGGCCGCTCGTCACATGACTGACGTCAACGTAAAATCTTGCTTGTCATTTAAAGGAGCCGCGCAGCGGACTTCTTCACAGCAGCAGCTGCTTGCTGTTGTTCAACTTCAGCTTAACACATAGCATGAACATAACGTAAAATCACCATCTGATCAGTCACGAGCGGATTGACAGGCAGGAAGCAATTTACAAAGGAGATAATATTGATTTATCCACGACATAAAACTTTACAGTTTTGAAATATACTAAAATCTTGTGGTGGAAAGGAGCACGTTTTTGCACAGTGTGTGTTCGTGTGTGTGTGTGACATACACTTCTGTCTCTCCCTCATCTTCCCTGCTCTCCTCTCCCTCCACCGGACCTTCATCAAGGTTGGAGGTGGAAGGACACTCCTCCAAGAATGGGTCCAAAAAACCCATCACGGAGGCATACCGCCACACACGGCCCACACCTCCAGCAGACCCACTTTTCCTCCTGTCTTTCTCTCTCCTCCTTCCTGTAGTGGTCCCTCAGACCTATCCATTTTTTCTGCATTCTTCCGCTAATAGAAAGAGAACAGACGCATTTTTGCTCTTTGTAAATGGCGCTTCGTTTTCAAATTCTGCTGATAAAATGCTTTGTCGTGCAGCGTGTCATCCATGACTCGAGATGCCGGAACTAGGAACCGAAGTTACATGAGTTGTCCTTTAGGGCCCGCTAAGTCGAAGGACATCTCTACTCTGATTGGTTGCCACCGTTTGCCGCTGAACTGCGTCATAGCTAATTACCATAAAGTTGAGCGAGGCTCAACTTCTCATCTAGAACGCTTTTGACGCTCTAGCCGCTTTAGCCGCTCAGGACGCTTTGGCCGCTCAGGACGCCGGGCTCTCATTGAAAATGTATTAACTTCCGGCGTCGTTGCCGCTTTGGCCGCTTTTGCCTCTTTTGGTGTGAACGCACAGTAAGGCATCCCTGAAACCGCGATCTACAATCATATTGTCATTTGCTTCTAACCAAGATTTCAATATTTCAATTTTTTCCATGATGAGCCGAGTTATTGTTGCATCATTTACGTTACCATGGTAGGGCCCAATAGTGTCTAAAACATGTCCATCAGGCAGCACAACTGACATGAATTTTAGGTAATTTCGTTTTTTCTGTCCTCCATAAGATGCCCTTTGAAACTGATGATCACTGCAATTGTTGAGGTAGATATATGTACCATCTAAGATAAGAGTGACCTGGTCACCATAAAAAGCTTTAGTAAAGACAGTGTTGTGAGTTATGGCATCGTGGCGTGAAATATGATTTGTGCCAAGGTATTTGTGAACAACTATTGTGTTCAAAATATCTGCAATTGTATGAAAATATCTTTACAGTGTAGCTTGGGAAAGATTAGTAAGCATGGTCATTTTGACACCCCTGCATGGAACAGTATCCTGATTCTTCCACAGTAACCCAACCTGTTAATTGAACAACTTTACCGGTCTCAGAATTTGATGATTTTTTTCCCACTTTGAGAATATATATGTGGCCAAATAATTTGTAAGTATTGTAGTTGTACAGCAACTGTAAGTTGGTCAGACACATCTCTAAAGAATTGAATTTGTTGAAAAAATCATAAAAAAAACTAATTTTTTTATGGGCTCACACCTATGGCAATGATCATATGATAGGTCATAGTACAGGCCCTGGATGACTTTTGGATTTTCTAAAGGTATATTCTTGGGAGTCTCTGGGTGTACTACAAATACCACACAATAAACAAAAAATTGGGCTGTGGGCGAAATTACATGTATTGTGAAAGAGGTCCTTTATTTCTTTTGTTCAGGATGCTGGGTAATTATCAGTGTTACAGGTGTCTGTCGTAAGCCTATTGCTTTCATTTTGTCCATTGTGGTCCCCATGAGGCCTTGCTCCACAGTTTATTGAATCTGAATTTTACTTAACTTAGTTTGGTTTCTTTCTACACTTAGTTTATGTATTATTAGCCCTGGCTGGTATATACCATTTTTGTTTCAATTTAAATAATTGTTATTGTGCTATCTGCTATCAGATTAAAATAAAATAGTGTGGCATTAAATCTGGTATGCATTAAACCCAAGCACCTATAGAATCATGTCTAACTTCCTAGAGATTCCTTCACAACCTATTCCCAATCAATAGAAATTTAGTGCATCTTAAACACTTAATTTCCAATGATCTGATTGTCCTGTGAGGTTCTTATGCTCTGTAGTTCTTTTGTTTTCTTCTTGTCTTTATATACATATGTGTATGTATATACACATATATATATATATACATACATATATGTGTATATATATATATATATGTATGTATATATATATATATATGTGTATATGTATATATATATAACAATAAAGGTTTTGACTTGTCTTGTAATTTTTTTGATCATGGACTCTGACTTGGCTTGCCTCAACTGACTGTCAGTCTCAATAACCTCAGTTATCCTGCATGATACCTCCTGAAGATGGTCGTCTAGACTCTTCTGAATGACCTCCATCTCCTCTGGGGTAAGCTCCATGCCAGCCTGTAAAAAGCCAATGTCCTCTGCCTGTTCCTGCAGAATGGACTTAACATTGATGATTTCATCAATGCTTCCGTCATCCTCTGAGAAGAAGGTCATTAAACTCAAGCTGCTGGACTCTGATGGGAATGAAATCTCTTTGGCCCATTTCTTCAGCACATTGATGATCCTTTTTGCCATAATCTTGAGTGGGAACATGAATTTCTTTGAGGCTGGCAGTTTGTGTGATTTACTCCCTGAGTTGATCCTCTGGGCTAACTCTTGTGCTACAAGTCCCGTCACCTCCTTTGTGTTCCTGCAGCTGATGTCCTGCTCAACCCCCATGACCTTTTAAGGGCCTGAGCAATACAGTTGCCCAGGCAGTCCTGGATCTCTTTCTCTGTTATGCTCTCCTGAGAGCTACTGGACCCATGGGAGTCTTGTGACTTTTCATGGCTCTGCTGTTTGAGTTTCAGCATCTTGTAAATGTGTTTTGATAAAACATCCACAATATCAACACACATGCTAGTAACAATGTCTCTGACCCTGGGGTCCTGAGTCCCCATACTGAGGTTGGCCCAGTGCTCATTTGTGAGCTTTTTGAGGCTATTATTTATGGTTTGAAGAAGGGTCTCCTTGGCCAATGATGGTAACATCTGATCTGAACTTGAACTCCTCATAATCATGCTTTCCATAGAAATGACTCACCTTGGCCACACAGCCTGTATTTATGCACTCATCAGCATCAGCATTCAAATCTCAAGGGTGACTTGGACTTTGGCTCAAAACATCAAAGGAAATCTCTTGATCTTGATTGGGCAACTGACCAGCCAATCAGAGTCCAAGAACCCTTTCCCATAGCAACTGTTGCTAGGTAAGTCTAGTCAGCCAACTGTTTCCACAGCAGAGTGGACTCTGCTGTGAGAAAAATTGCTGCGTTTACATGAGAACTTTAATTTCTCTTTAATTCCAAATAAAACTTAAATCCTCTTGTTACGACCTTGTAATAAAAATTAATGTTTCTAGGGGATACAAAAAAGGAGTAACATAAAAGTCTCTGCTAAACTCTGAAGAAATAATGGTCCGGGACTAAAGGCACAATTTAAGAGGTTTATTAACAACAAACCAAAGTAATCAGAACAAAACAAACAGTTGTGTTCAACACAAGCAAAAGTCTTTAACAAAATAAAACAAAAATGGGAAATTAACTTCAAGGTGCTCCAAGGCCAAAATAACAAACTGAAACCCCAACTATCGTAAAACAAAATGAATCTTACCTCAAACCAAAAGTACAAAAGCTGGGCTCCCTGACTAACCACAAAACAGGAGAAAAATAGGGATAAACAAAATGGCGGAGCACCCCTACCGATCCCACTACTCAGTTGGTTGTTCGTGAAAATGACTACGAAGAGCTGAAGCCTGAGCTGTGCTGAAGAGCGGGTAAAGACTGGACTGCTCTGCTCTTTATCCTCTGCTCCTGATGAGGGGATCCACTTCAGGTGCTTGACACAGGAAATCAGGGGAGGGTCAGCAGCAGCAGGTGAGCCCTGCAGCATGGAGAGGCAGGCAACTGGGGAAGGGCTTCAGCAGCAACCAGTCCTGCAGCAGAACACAGAATGAGCCAGACATAGGACAGCCCACTTGGAGGCTGTAACACCCCCTTCCATAAGAACAAACATCTATCCTAGATGTTTACATGCTACAAAGCAATAATCTCAACCAAGACCTTACAATCGAGACAATGTGTCAGCAAACAAGTTGTTTTTACCTTTCTTGTATTTAATCAGGATGTTGTACTCATTAGCCAATAAAGCCCAGCGCATAAGTCTCTGGTTGTGGTTGTACATTTTGTGTAGGAAAACCAATGGGTTGTGGTCTGTGTAGACTACCACTGCATCTGTGCTTGAGCCTACATATACCCTGAAGTGTTGCAGTGCAAGGAGCATGGCCAAAGTTTCCTTCTCAATGGTAGAATAGTTAAGCTGGTGGTGCTTGAACTTAGCTGAGAAATAGGAAACTGGGTGGCTGATGTCATCATCACCGTCCTGTAGTAGCACAGCTCCAGCTCCCACAGCACTTGCATCCACCTCCAGCTTAAAGGGCTTTCTGAAGTCAGGGGCAGCCAGCACAGGAGCACTACACAAAAGAGATTTTGCAGAGTCAAAAGCAAGCTGACAATCATTAGTCCATACAAATGGAACTTCAGGACTACACAGGGTTGTAAGAGGGCCCACTACAATAGAGAGGTTCCTACAAAAACATCTGTAATAGCCAGCAAGGCCAAGGAACCGTCTGAGCTCTCTCCTGGTGGAAGGAACAGGATAAGATAGGATGGATTCTACCTTTGTTGTTAAAGGGCTTAACCTGCCCATTTCCCACCTCCTTGCCAAGGTAGGTCACAGTGGCTTTCCCGAACTCACATTTTGCCAGGTTCAAGGTCAATGAAGCTTCAGCTAGACGAGCAAAGACAGATGTTATGGCTGCAATATGATCAGACCATCAAGATGAATAAATCACAACGTCATCCAAGTACACATTGCAATTCGGAATGTCACCCAACACCAAGTTCATGAGACGCTGGAATGTTGCAGGTGCATTGCGCATACCAAAAGCCATGACCGTATATTGCAAAAAATGATCTGGTGTGACAAAAGCCGAGATCTCAGAGGCTCTAGGCGCGCCAAAGGACTTGCCAGTACCCTTTCAGCAGGTCAAGTTTTGTAATATAGTTAGCTGCACCTATGCTATCAACACAATCGTCAATTCTGGGCAAGGAAAATGAGTCAGGCACTGTAACAGCATTTACCTTGTGAAAATCAGTACAAAAACGAGGGCTGCCATCTGATTTTGGAGTCAACAAACAGGGTGAACTCCAGGAGCTGTGGCTTGGAACAGCCAGGTTATTACTAAGTAAGTACTCCACCTCTTTTTTCATAATTTCCTTTTTGGTAGAGGACAACGGTAAGCATGCTGTTTAATTGGCAAGGCATCCTTCACATCAATATCATGCTCTATCACAGTTGTTCTTGAGGGGACATCACTAAAAAGGATCGGATTTGACATAATGAGCTCTTTGACGTCATTCTTTTGAGAGTCTGGGAGGTAGGACAAGTAAGAATCCACATTTTCGATTATGGCTGAATTTGGTAGTCTACCACATTGTTGTGCTTCATCAGGAAAATGTAGACCATCATCTTCCATGATGAGATTAGACATCAGGAAACTGATGTCTTTTCAGCTTCAGCTTCCTTGTCACTTCCTTGCTGAGTACTCTCCTGGAATGAAACATCTGAAGCATATTTACATGACAAAGTCTGGTCTGCCGCCTTCTATCTGGGGTGTTGATTATGTAGTCTGTGTCACCAACTTTTCTTGACTACATAAGGACCAGCAAACTGAGCACTAAGGGCAGGACCAGGGGTAGGAATCAACATCAATACTTTGTCACCAGGCTTAAAGTTGCGATCTACTGCTTTTACGGTCAAAGTGTCTTTTCATGCCCTCTTGGGAAGAAGACAATGTCTCTTGAGCAATGGCACAGGCATGGTGAAGACGATCCCGCACTGTGTAACAAAATCAATGATATTTTTTGGTTGTGTGGGACCAGTAGAAAGGAGCTGTTCCTTCATCACTTTCAATGGTGCACGACATTATGACCAAAAACCAATTTAGCCGGCTAAATCCAAGAGACTCCTGTTTTGCTTCACGGCAGCAAACATCAAAAAGGCAGTCCTTCATCCCAATCTTTAGCTGACTCAAGGCAGTATTTTTTTAACATTGACTTGAGAGTCTGATGCCAGCGTTCTAGCGCCCTTGTGTCTGAGGATGGTAAGGACTTGACACTATGTGCTGGATACCTAAAGATTTCAAGGTTTGTTCAAACAATTTTGATTGAAAATTTGTACCTCTATCAGTCTGAACTATTTTTGGAAGGCCAAATGTTGTACAGACTTTTAACAATGCTTTTGGTTACAGCTGGGGCTGTGATTTTACGGAGAGGAATGGCCTCTGGAAAGCGAGTAGCTGTACACATTAAGGTTAGCAGAAAGAGATTACCTGACTTTGTTTTTGGCAATGGACCAACACAATCAACAATAATGTGCTCAAATGGCTCCCCAACTGCTGGTATGGGATTTAAAGGAACAGGAGGCACAACCTGGTTAGGTTTCCTGCAATCTGACAAACAGAAGAAGTTTTACAAAAATTGGAAACATCAGACTTTAATCCTGGCCAGAAAAAATGTTGGAGGATACGATCGTGCTTTTTGTTACTCCCAAATGACCGGACCAGGGTTTTCATGGACCAATTCAAGTACATGATTACGAAACACTGAAGGAACAACGATTTGATGTACAGTACCCCAGTCTTCATCTAACCCTCCTCCATTAACTTAGGCCGAGACACCCATTTCCTCATTAGAACCCCTTTGTCTACATAAAAGTTTGTGGTTTCTTATCTGCTTTTTCTGAAACAGCTTTGTAACAATTCACCAGGCTAGCATCATCCTTTTGGGCTTCAATCAACGACTCAAGCCTCACCAGCAGGGATGTGGCTGGTTCACGATTTAGGCTTACAAACTGCACAGGGTCAGGGGGCAATTGATCCTCCTTGAAAGATTCAGCAAACACAGAGTCGGCAAGGTTTATTTCCTCCTGCTTCTTAGCTTGAGATCTGGTGAGGACACTGACAGCAAACACTTCAGGATGGGTTTTCAACAGTTCATCATTGTCATCACTTATCTCTGGCTTATCTAAAACTTCAGGACAAGGCAAAACATGTTCCCCAGCTATGTCATTCCCCATAATAAAGTCCACCCCTTCTATGGAAAATGAGTCACAGCCGCTTCCAAACCTCGTAAATTCAGAGTCATTAAGAAAGCCCCAGACAGGAAGTCAAACCGGAAGTTTCAAAATAAAACACAATGCACGGACTTTTGCACGTAATTTTCCTCAATTAATTGTCATTACGTCGAAACCGGAAGCACGAGCTTCAGGTCAGCAGTCGGTCAGAGGGTCCCAGAGACAACACGACACCATGGACGAAGAAAAGTGAATCGTAGAGGTACTGAAATATATAACACTGCATGCATGACACCATAGTCTTTCTACACGGATATAGGCGGACAGAAGTTGGATAATTCACGAAGCTGTGTGGTTGGGACCAGCAGAGGGACCTTAGAGAAGTGAAGTGAGGTGTTGTTTATTGCTTTTCTCAGTCTATAACATGTTTTATGAGCCTGTGACATCGCTATTCTCATGAGAGCCGTGGCTCTCTGGGGATCAGCCTCCTCCTCCGGATTGAGCTCCGCGCGCCGCTTCCAGTGGGTTTTGAGATTCGAGCAAGATCACGGGCGCAGCGCTGCGTGTGGAAATTGGGAGTAATGCTCTCCTGAGAGCTACTGGACCCATGGGAGTCTTGTGACTTTTCATGGCTCTGCTGTTTGAGTTTCAGCATCTTGTAAATGTGTTTTGATAAAACATCCACAATATCAACACACATGCTAGTAACAATGTCTCTGACCCTGGGGTCCTGAGTCCCCATACTGAGGTTGGCCCAGTGCTCATTTGTGAGCTTTTTGAGGCTATTATTTATGGTTTGAAGAAGGGTCTCCTTGGCCAATGATGGTAACATCTGATCTGAACTTGAACTCCTCATAATCATGCTTTCCATAGAAATGACTCACCTTGGCCACACAGCCTGTATTTATGCACTCATCAGCATCAGCATTCAAATCTCAAGGGTGACTTGGACTTTGGCTCAAAACATCAAAGGAAATCTCTTGATCTTGATTGGGCAACTGACCAGCCAATCAGAGTCCAAGAACCCTTTCCCATAGCAACTGTTGCTAGGTAAGTCTAGTCAGCCAACTGTTTCCACAGCAGAGTGGACTCTGCTGTGAGAAAAATTGCTGCGTTTACATGAGAACTTGAATTTCTCTCTAATTCCAAATAAAACTTAAATCCTCTTTAAAAAGATTTAAAATGACAACATAAACACCTAATTCCAAATGAATTCCAAAGGAAGGCTGATCCTGAAGCAAACATGGGGCTCCACGCAAGCCCAGACAATTTATTTAAACAGAGCCTTGGAAGATTTGGAAGTAATCAAAGTGTGAATAGACGTAAGCATTAAAATGTGGACCTTTTTGACGCTGTAACGTCCAAGTTGTACAAGGTTTCCCTGACAAAGACACTGAACTGGAATTTTTCTTCCGGTAGACATAAATACATCACTACGTCACACCCGCTCCCTGTCCTCTGTAGTTCTATCTTGCCATTTTTTCATACATTTTAAAATGTATTTCTTTTTTCACTGTAAAAATGAAAACTTAAAATTATTGGCCTGACAATGCTTTTTAAGTCAGGCAAACATTAAAAATGTGAGTTGCAAAAGCAAAACAACATAAAAAGTTATCTCAGCTAGCGCTTTATAAGTTTGTTGAGTAAAGTTGGTCTCCCCCATCAAAACTTAGGTTGGCAGAACTAAAAATTGTAGGTTTGAGGCTATGACTAAATAAATTCTGTTGGCGCAGTGACAATTTCGTGCCAAAAACAGTGCAGAAAAGTGCGCTGAAAGCTCGCCAGCTGCAACCTGGTCTAAC
Organism: Scarus forsteni; assembly: GCA_036419115.1. Classification (NCBI taxonomy): domain Eukaryota; kingdom Metazoa; phylum Chordata; class Actinopteri; order Labriformes; family Labridae; genus Scarus; species Scarus forsteni. Next base: position 486,631 of record JAZDUH010000199.1, on the reverse strand, counting down.
CTCGGCGCAGGGCGGAGCGCACCCTCCGCAGCTGTAATTTGGTGACAAGCGCACATGTGCGCACGCCTCAGAGGCAGGTTTCCAAAGTGTCAGGCACATTTTAATGCAATAAACAATCACAGCAATCACTATTTAATGTCCCCGTCTAAACCAGCATATACATTTGTATCTATATTAATTGTCCCGTCACATCTGATGTCGGATTAAAGCCGTTTGTCATAATGGAAACTTAACCTGACGGCAGCTGGAAGTTTGATGCACATCTTACAAGTCAACAATAAACAGCCTTAACATCTGATACTGAGTAAATATCTGGCTTCTCTCATTTCATTAAATTCAAAGAAAAAAGGGAGAAAAAGACAAAGAAAAAAGAGAGAAAATAAATGTATGTCACTCAGGATTTACCCGTGATTTCCCATATTCCTCAATTTAAGTCTTTATTTTTAACGTGCTCTAAAAAGATGGAGAGCATTATTGCAAGGAGGATGAGGAGGAGACACCGGGAGAGTATACAGTTTATCACTATGGGCTCTGCTATTTGGCAATGACAAACCAGGAATGCAGGTGGATCACAAGCATTATGAATGGATAAGCCAGCTGTGGTGTAACTGTCTCTTGTTTTTTTTTACTCCTATTAATCACTGGTTGCACTGACTGGGAAATCGGGATTTCTGAGTTCCGGGGAAAGGAACTTCAACTGAAGCATGACTGATTTAGTTTTTGGCACAATAAATCAGTCATATACATAGTATTGTTCAACTTATATTTATTGAAATGCTGCCATAACGTCATTTACATTCCTCATGTGGAATGCAGCTAACACAATGGCTAAGTGTGTGTGTGTGTGTGTGTGTGTGTGTGTGTGTGTGTGTGTGTGTGTGCAGGTGTGTGTGTGTGGCGAGAGAGTGTGTGTGTAGGACTGTGATTGACATCTCATTCAGATCAACTCAGGATGGTTGACAAGAGGTAAGTTTTAACCCAAATACTATACATAAACCTTATTATAAGTTCTTTAAACACTAAGCTTTTCTGACGCCAGCCGAGGTGAACAGTACAGGTCTCGCGATCTCTTAAACTAATTAAATATACCATCAACTGACACAACTGATAGCTTGCACAGTCACGACGAAACGAAAAAAATAATCTAATATTACGAGGCAGAGCTATTTTAGCCGAATGCATATACTGGGCGGAGTGAGTTCACGCCTCGAAAGAAAGTAGTTCCAAGTATTTGATTCATTTGTACCTAATATTAGATCATCATCAAAAACATTTCTATAGTGCAGTAAATGTACAAGGTACTAGTTGTCCAGATGAGCATTGTGTGATCATTTTATAGTGTATTTAATAGTTTCAGATAGGGATGGAAGGTGAAAAAACATATCCCCCCCCCTTGGTTCCTCGCGCTCACGTCAAGTTCGCGGTCCTTTAAAAAAAAAAGAGAAAAAAAAAGTTAGCGGTCTTTATACAGTGGATCTTTGCGGCAGGATGAGAATAGATTGATAATGAAGATAGTTAATATATAAAACCAATGATTAAGTGGTTTGAGGAAAAAATGATGACCAATTTTTTTTGAGGAAAAACTAGCCTATCCAATAATTTGTAAGCATTTTAGAGTAAGATCTTTTCTTTTCTTGTCTGTCAAAACAAGGACACAGAGCCAGAAGAGGAGCCATAAAGAGGAGACAGCAGAGGCAGCACTGCAAGTACCCTTACTTACTTCCAGGTGTGGTCATCTGAGGGACTTGCAGCAGTTTTTGGGGTCATTAATGTAACCTGGTTGCTCTGTTCTGTTCTTAGGCCATAATGACTGAGCGTTACTCTGAGTACATTAAGTCATCAAATCAACGAAGAAAGGCGATATCTGCAGTCAATACACGTCTACAGCAACATTCTGCAAATATTCACACCTCCATAGATGAACTGGCTGAATGTGCTGATCCTGTGGAAAGTGGAAATCAATTTCTTCAACAACAAAGTGCTGAGTGTGGTGATCAAGTTGAAAATGGGGATCGCCAGGGCCAGGATTGTGAGGAAGTGGATTTTATGGATACTGAATGCGCAGCAGAGGTTTATCCAGAGACAGTGGATGACTTTGAAAATTGGGTTGAGAGTGATGATGATGATATTCAACAGCCAACGCTCGCTACTAGCTTGAAGAACTGGGCCGTGGAATATGGTATCACACTGGTTGCACTGACTGCTCTGTTGTCAGTGTTGAGGCATCACCACCCATCCCTTCCTAAGGATGCAAAAACACTCCTCCGTACGAGCAGGAATTATGTGATCAAACAAGCGGTGGTGCCTACTTTTACTTTGGGATTGTAAATGCTCTGTCATGTTTCTTAAATAGCACTTGGTCAAAATTCCAGATCGTCACACAATCAAACTACAACTAAATTTCGATGGTCTCCTCTTTTTAAGAGTTCAGGTATCCAGTTATGGCCTATTTTGGGGTTAGTACAGGATTTGGTGTAAAAAACCTTGCTTGATTGGCTTGTTTGGTGGAAGATCAAAACCGCATCCTCTGAGAGAATACTTGAGAGATCTAGTGACAGAGATACAAATCAGCAGCTGGCTTTACATATAAAGGAAAACACTGTTCATAAAAATTGCATCAGTAATGTGTGATGCTCCTGCGAGCATATATAAAAGCCATAAAATATTACACTGGATATGCAGGCTGTGACAAGTGCACGATTCATGGACTTTACGTAGATGGCAAAATGACTTTTCCAGACACCAAAAGCTCTGCTAGAACTGATGAAAGTTTCAGACTTCAGTTGGATGAGGAACATCACAGAGGCATCTCCCCACTTACAGAGACTGGCATCGGAATGGTTTCTATGTTTCCCCGTGATTATATGCATCTTGTCTGCCTTGGAGTCACAAGGAAGCTCCTAGAGCTGTGGACAGGTAGCAAGGGCCGTCTTAGTTGTCGCTTGCCATCCGTGAAAGTAGATCAGTTGTCAGAAAGGCTTCTGTCTTTCAAATGTCACATGCCCATTGAATTTGCTCGAAAGCCCAGATCTGTTGAAGAGAGACATAGATGGAAGGCAACTGAATTCAGACAATTTCTGTTGTATACTGGGCCTGTTGCACTTCTTGATGTCGTTAGCACACAAGTCTACAACAATTTCATGTTGTTATATGTTGCCATATCGCTATTGGTATGTCCCAAGCTGTGTGTGCTCTTCAGTGATTTTGCCCACACTTTGCTCGTGTCTTTTGTAGAACACTTTGGGCAGCTTTATGGCAGGGAAAATCTTGTATACAATGTGCATGGCCTTATACATCTCAGCGATGACGTAAAAGAGCATGGAGAATGTTTGGACAACATTTCTGGGTTTCCCTTTGAGAATTATCTTGATCAAATAAAGAAAATGGTCCGCAGCCCCCAGTTCCCAGTTGCACAAGTTGTGAGGCGAATGTCAGAGTCTAACAACGCAGTTTGTAATTCAGGTAAAAATGAAAGCAAATTCAGAAAGCCACACAGTGAGGGTCCGCTGCCATCGCACATCACATGTGCAGCCATGCAGTACAGAGAAATTAGTCTTTCACAGTTTTGTGTCAAAGTATTCACAGGTGATAACTGCATCTGTTGTAACGGTACTGTTGGCATTGTCCAGAATATCTTTGTGGTTGATGGGGATCCATATTTGGTGTATAATGAGTTCACCCATTGTTCAAGCTTCTTTGACTACCCGATCGATTCATGCCAACTTGGAGTGTTCCTACTTGCAGACCTGTCACAGGAACTAAAATACACTAGAATGGATGAGACTGTGACAAAGTATGTACTCCTTCCATTCAGAGACAAATTTGTGGGCATGCCATTTCTTCATTTGTCATAAGATATTCATTTGAACATGTACACAAGTACCTCCATCCTCTCGGGCCATATGAAATTTGTTTGAATTGTTTCAAAATTCTGTTTTATTTTTTCTAAATTTAGCTTTTTCAATTTTAATTGTAATTCAGTTTAACATTTTTGTGTTTTTGAGACAGTTTCTCTGACATGTTTTTCCAAAGTGAAATAGATTTCTGAATTTCAATGTTGAAGCTTCCAGTTTGGCATTTGTGCTGCTACCCCTTGGTTTTCAAGCAGCTAGAAGATGGACGTAAAGAGCATGGAGAATGTTTGGACAACATTTCTGTTTGAGAATCCTCTTGGTCATATAAAGAAAATGGTCCGCAGCCCCCAGTTCCAAGTTGCACAAGTTGTGAGGCGAATCTCAGAGTCTCACAACGCAGTTTCTAATTCAGGTAAAAACGAAAGCAAATTCAGAAAGTCACACAGTGAGGGTCCGCTACATCGCACATCACATGTGCAGCCATGCAGTACAGAGAAATTAGTCTTTCACAGTTTTGTGTCAAAGTATTCACAGGTGATAACTGCATCTGTTGTAACGGTACTCGTTGGCATTGTCCAGAATATCTTTGTGGTTGATGGGGATCCATATTTGGTGTATAATGAGTTCACCCATTGTTCAAGCTTTTGACTACCCGATCGATTCATGCCAACTTGGAGTGTTCCTACTTGCAGACCTGTCTCAGGAACTAAAATACACTAGAATGGATGAGACTGTGAAAAGTATGTACTCTTCCATTCAGAGACAAATTTGTGGGCATGCCATTTCTTCATTTGTCATAAGATATTCATTTGAACGCATGTACACAAGTACCTCCATCCTCTCGGCCATATGAAATTTGTTTGAATTGTTTCAAAATTCTGTTTTATTTTTTTCTAAATTTAGCTTTTTTCAATTTTAATTGTGATTCAGTTAAACATTTTTGTGTTTTGAGACAGTTTCTCTGACATGTTTTTCCAAAGTGAAATAGATTTCTGAATTTCAATGTTGAAGCTTCCAGTTTGGCATTTCTGCTGCTACCCCCCTGGTTTTCAAGCAGCTAGAAGATGGTTACTTAAAAAAAAAATCAGTTCAGAAGTTGTTGCTGGTAAATCACGTGTAATATAGTAGTCATATTTTTACAACACTTTTGATATTTACTTGGCACTGAGAAAAAAATGTACAAATATGTGAAAATGTGTAAATATATTTCTGTTACGTGTCAACATTGTCTGGCTGCTGATGACAAAAGCTGGTGAAACTGAATCACAGAGACAATAAAGAAATGAAGCATAGAGGCACCTAACCTTCTGCCTGTATATTGCCTTTTATTTTGAAGATAATGTACCACATTGTGGAATTTCTTGAAGAGGGAGGCACAGAGGTTGTGCCAGCCTCATGGGTCCAAGATGGCAGAAGCTTTTGGCCTCCCTACAATTCCAGGGAAAGATGCAACGGGACCATAGTGAGAGAAGAGCCACAGGGCCACAAAAGGTATGCTTTGCTTATAATTTCATGCCTGGCAACCACAAATCACATTTAATGTAAGGGTAACCATTAACAGAGAAAAATATTGTTTGCAGCATTTAGTCAATTTAATGTTAACTTTTTCCCAGGTACAAATAACGAGGCACGGCTTGTTCCTTCCAAGGGCCCTGCTTACATCAGATCTAACAGATGATGAGCACCCACACTCGGTCCGCCCATAAGAATACCGATTCCGAGTTTTTCCCATCACCCTTAGCCAATGACCGACTATGGACTGCCGATTTTCTTGAGCTGATATATTTGGCTGACACTGCTTTTGCTCCCTCTATTTACATTTAAAAAATGACACAAAGATGACAAATATTACAGGTTTTAACTTAGAAATATACAATAAACCTGAAAAGCATCCATGAACAGAAAGTGTTTGATTTATAACTTAAGACTGCTATGGTTTAATTTTTCTGCACAAAATAAAATGATCATGTCTTTGGCTACTATGCTGCTGTCAGGTTTGGCAACACCAGAACATAATCAGCAGGAAAACAACTGATGTCATACTTTGCACATTAAGCCACAAGTTGTTTAAGTTTTAAAGCGGCAGTATTAACTATAAAGGAATAAATACTCAACAATATTCAATGTAAAAAACATTCTCTCATAGTTTAATCACAGTTTAATTAAGTTTATCCCCATTGATATGATGGCTGCTCCTCCCTGGTGAGACACACACACACAGCTGACTGAAGAACTCCACTATCACTGGGTTGATAAAGGCAGCCTCTGAACACGTTTTCCACGAAAACACTGACACAATTTAGTACTACATATAAAACATTTCTCTCATCATTAAAAGTTCTTTTGGGGCACTCTAAAGACCTCCCTGATAGCAGCACAGCTGCTCCACTCCGCTTTAGCGGAGACACAAAACACACGGCACGATTTAACCTCATCCCGATTGTGCTTGCAGGAGTTGAGCTCCTCCAAACACCATGGAACAGAATTGACAGCGCTGCCATTAATAATTAATCCTTAAACCGGTGTTAGTAACAGCTGTACATTAGCCTAGCCTACAAGTCGTCAACAGTTCATATATTATGCTAAGTAGTTTTAAAGACAAGCACTCAGCAGCATTCACATTTTTCTGACCCACAACCTTAACTATATTTGCAAGCACATGCATTATATGATTTGCACTTGGCTTTCATGTTTCCTATTTCAAAGTGGGAGACAATATTTCAACTAAGTTTAACCAAGGCTAATTTAAAGTTTAAAACTTACGTTTCACCTGTAGTTTCAGTAGTTTTCACTTCTCTTGCAGTGGGGGGCGATGCCTGCATGCGCTTCCCCATGGTCTTCCGGCAACATGGAGCTGCCCGTGGATGCCTGTCTGTAAATCAGGCCGCAGAATAATACATCGGCGTGAACACGAATTGGCGATGCCGATTGTAAAAAACACAAATACTGGCCGATTGGAAGTAAAAACAGCAAATACTGGTATCGTCGATCCTATACTTTTAATTTGACCGTTTCCCTAATGATGACGCAACACCAGTCTGTCTGACCACAGAGCTACATTTCTTTTTTTTATGTGCAGTTTTACAGTAAAATTAGATGTGGTAGCTCAGTGGTTAGCACTGTTGCTTTCACAGCAAGAAGGTTTGAACCTGGTTTGAACCATTTGTAATTTCATTTAAAGGAAAAATTAGGCTGATTTTGTGCAAATCTGGTTATGGATGAAACATTTCTGAGACTTGTCTTAGTACTACTTGCTTATCCATTGAATGACATTAATGAAAATAATTTTTGTTAATAGACCGACAATCAAACTCCTAGACTCAAGCAGTGAAGAAGATGCAAATGCCAGCAGTCATGAGCAACCCAGAGGGAGAGCTACTGCCAGTCTCCTACTCGCGGTCAGTACCAGCCATTGCTGCTCCTGACAACACATCAGAAGAGCCTCTTGCTCTCCCTGCCTGCCCTATGTCTGCACCAGCTAATACCATGACCAGACCATCACCAGCACCTAGCCTGGGGAGCCGCCACCGCTAACCCAGGGATGGCACCTTTAACTTTGTGTTTAGTGCTTTGTAGGCTTTTTAAATTATATTTATGCCACTGTGTTTCCAGATCTCAGCTGCTTAACTTATTAAATGTGTTGTGTTGAATTTTACAGCAATTCTACACGAGATTTTAGCTTCCCTGGAGACAGTTAAGCAGAACCAGAAACTGATTTTGCTCCAATTGCAATGTTCTTCTCATCAGCCAATCGAGGTGCCAGAGGTTTCTGGCATTCAGTTGAAATCACTGGATGATCTGAGGATGCTTGAGGAGAACATTGCAACAAACATGGAACACAAACAAAAACTGGTAGGCGACTGAAGATGTTATGCCATATAGATGCCTGTAAAACACATTAACTTCCATTAACCTTTTCACCTATAGGTTTATGGCACAGCCTTAAACCTGGTCAGTGTAAAATATATGTATACACACGCACACTCACACTTCATAGACACAGTGATATTTGCAATGAAAGAATTTTGTCTTTCAGATCACGGTTTTGGGACTGGCAGGTGGTTTGACTGTGAAGGACACGGTGTGGAGAGTCATGGCCAAAGTAATGACCAACCAACTCGCCAAGATGATCAACTGGCGAGGGGTTGATGGGAAGACTGCCTTTGAGCTACTTGCGATTAAGGATGTTGTCCTGAGTAAGCTATTTTAGTATAATATAGTTGCTTAATTTTGTAAATAATTTTGGATCAAGGTTATAATAGTTTGGGATTTGTCATTATAGTTAAGTTTTAGTTAGTTTTGACATTTTTTTTCTAATTATAAATTAGTATTAGTTAGTTTTAACTTTTTTTTCCCATTACAGTTTATTTTTAATTAGTTTTAGAGATTCTAGTTTTGATTTAGTTTTGATTTTTGCAACAAGGCTTAGTTTCAGTTTAGTTTTAGTTTTTTCATACCTTATTTGCCAGGTGCAGGATTCAAAAAAGTCAGAGTAAGTATTTTATAATACTGTTTATTTTCAAGTCCAACATAGTGCTCACTGCTCAGTAAATGCTGATACTGTACTGTTGGCTGCTGCCTTAAACACAAGAAAATAATATAAACTTAATATAAAAAATATAAACATCAATATAAACTCTCAGCTTCCTCGTTTTCATAGGCTGTATAAGCCTCCTTATGGGTGCTCCTCAAATGGGCTTTTCAGTTTGTGGGATTTGGGCAGCGGAGGCTCTGCAGCCACAGCTCTGGCTCTTCCGCGGAGGCCGTTTCACGGCGTTGTGAGAACTAGAGCCTTATTTAGCGGTGTTTTTGCGTGAAAGTAACGCGCTGAAAATTCTCTAAATAAAGCGTGAATGCAGACCGATATCTGATTTTTTCGGTGGGAGTCAGTTAATGTGTGTTTTTGGTCAAGTAAAATATGGCCCCGTCTGAGTGCAGAGGGATCAGCAGACGAGCAGGACCGGAGGAGAGAGGGGGAATTTGCTGCGGACGCCCTGGGCTTCTGCTGCACAGAAACACCGCTGTAGGGGTAATTTCTGCCCTAAACCTTGTGATAGGACCCATGTTGTTCCATCCTGGAATATCACTTGAAGAAGCGATCCACATATCTCACCATTTTTAATTTCCGCCAGGCACTTGCATTTTTTTGTCTCACTGTCATAGTCAAAAAAAATTCCCAAATGGGACACTGCTGCCTTCTCCCAACTTTAGCCATTTCTTCCAAGTTGTTCCAACAACACGTTTCGTCACGGCACAGAGCACAGCCATTCAGTGCAGTAAACAAGCACGTCCCAGTACGTTGCTATGATGGTGCCGTACAACGCTGACAACTGCCGAAAACTGTCGTAAAATTGGTTGGGAAAATCTGTCAGATTAATTTAAATCCTAAAACGGGTTGGCAACATTTCCAATCAAAAGAGCCATTTTGCCCGCCACGCCCACCAAAAAAATCTGTCTGGAGCCACAAACACATTTGAACCTTAAAATGACGACAGCAGCACCTGCAGACTCTACATTATAATGACATTAGATCTATAAGCAAACTACTTTACCACCTGACATGACTGCTCTATAATGGACCATATACTTTTGTTGCTTTGACATGACATTAGTGTTGGTTAATTAATTTAGAATTAAAATGACCACAATGGTGTGTTTACTTGGATTTTCAGGTTTGTCAACAAAAATAACAATTAGTAGTAACCCGTGTTAGCACAGTTATTTTTATTTTTTATTTTGCTATTGTTGTTGCTCTGTTTTTCCCACAGGATCAGGTTTTACTTGCAGTGGAGAATTCTTTAATATTTATTTGACATCATCAGGTGAGATGGGGGGTCAGTAGGTCTTCCCCTCACATTTTTGATTAAAAACATTTTTCCTGCATTCAGATCATTATTATATACGATTTTATCATAATCATGAAGTAGTCTTGTGATTTTTGAGGTGCTTTTCAACATCTCATCAGTGTTTTAGAAGCTTATCCCACATAATTACTCAATATTTAGTGTCATGCCAATTTTGATGTGTCATAAAAAAATTGTCAGATATACATATAACACAGTTACTCACACACCTGAGTCTGTAGTTAGTGAATGAGAGATAATGTGAGGGGCAGAGACTGACTGCAATCATAACGCATAATGGCAATAAAAAAAAATCCACCTAATATCTTTGTGTAAAAATCCCTGCTTCAACAACGCCGTCACAGTCGTGCTGAATCATCGTCTCCCTGTCTCTCGTCTTTTCCAAAGCTTTATCGTCGACATGCCTCTGTTTAAAAAGTTTGAATCCCTTCACAGCAGCAGTTGAAAGTCTGAGAGTTCATCAAAACATCTTCATCAGAACTTAAAATGAACATCAAGTGAGCTCACAACTAAAGATTCAGCAGCGTCCTGCTCTCTCACCGACCTGCTGCAGATCACGCAGAGGTCATGGGAGGTGCACACATGACGCAGAGTTAACGATGTAAAAACCAAGAAAATGTCATTAAAAGAAAAAAGGCAGATGGTGCTAAAACATGCAGAAATAACATCAATTAATTAGAGTTTAATGCAAGTCAAAGGGGATGTTTTTTGCTCTTCTGTCCTCTGAGTCCAGAGAGCCACTGGTGAGGGGCAAAAGAGCTGCAGGTTGCCGACCCCTGTCCTAGAGGATAATAAATATTGTCCAAAAATGGTAACAAAGGACATTTTGTCTATAATTTTAGTTAGTTTTGTGAACATGAGATACAGTTTTAGTTTACTTATTGTTTTTGTTGTCTTTTCTAGTTTTTATTAGTTTGGGCCAACTGCAATGTATTTTGAATTTTAGTTTTCGTTCTAAGTTTCGTTTTAGTTAACTATCATCACCTTGTTTTGGATAATACTGTTTTCTTCTTTAATGAGAGTTAGGGAACCCACACAGGAAACTTAGAAGATGTAATGCATCATGCAAGTATCATATGTTTAGATCTGTGCCGATCATAAATTGACATCTTCCCTGGCTACAAAGAAACACTTGCAGCTCGTGTCAAAAATTAACTTAATAATAAAATCAGTTCGCTTTTTTCAATACTTTCTCAGGACTTGGACACCACATTCATTACAGTGGTGATAGTGGTGTAAATCACTAGTTTCATCACAATACAATAAAGCAATACTGATTGGATATTTGCTGTTATCACAAAATCTGTCAGGATCTGACATTAATTCAATTCAGAGGTCTGTAATTGATATGGGACAATATCATTATGCTCATTTAACATCATCAGTAAAACACTAGCTATGTTTAATATGTCTTTGTTGATTAACTGTTTTTAACTTTTTAAGAAAATTGATTTATCAACTTTGAATACTTTAAAGACCCTGCTGATACCCTGAAATAAATTAAGAAAAAAATTAAAAGTAGGATTTTTTTGAGAATTGCTGTAACCTGCCTGTTCTTTTGTGTGTATTTTTAAGGAGCTGTGCGCCGAAACCAAGCCACTGCAGATGCATCTGATGGCGACATAGAGGCATACATCAAAAGGTGGCTGCAGCTTGCACCCGACAGAGATGGAGGAAGGAGAAGCCGCGCCTTGAGACAAGCAGAGAGAGACACTAATTAAACGGACTGTGAGGAGTTTCTAAGTAATTCCAAAAAAGTCTCCCTTTTAGATGTATGCCTGATAGAAATACACACTTTAAGATGAGTTTTATAACATCAAAACAGATTATCTATCAATGCTATTCCTTAGCTTCGTGGTCGGGTCGGACAGGGCTGGACTGGCCTGGATACTCAACTTCGGGAACAAGACAATTAAAACTAGAGCAAATTTATATTATTCAGACACGTCTTAGAGCACCGGGCTGTAAGTAGAAATATATTGGCGGCTACAAAACTAGGATACTAAGTTTTCCAAAAACTGCTTGTTGTCACACATCAAAAACAACCGCTACATACCTTGGTTCATGTCTTTTGGTGCGTTCCAGTTTGAGTCAGAAGTAGGAATTTCCAGATGTCACTCCCAGTTCCGAGGTTACTGGAATGCAGCATTACAACAGTCGCCGTGCTCATGCGTTCCGGTAATAGATTCTCATAGCACCTTTAGTCATTTTCCAAAACTATATTGCCCAAAGGTTGAGCCGGCTCTGGTGACCCCTTCTCCTCCTCTTCTTCCTCTCCTTCCTAATTCTTTCTAAATCCCTTTCCTCCCCTCCTCCTCCTCCTCCTCCTCCTCCTCCTCCTCCTCCTCTTTTTCCTCCTCCTCTCTTCCTCCCCCTCTCCTCTCGTCTCCTCACCTCTCCTTCCTCCTCTCCACCTCCTCTCTTCCTCACCTTCCTTTCTTCTTCCTTCTCTCCTCCACTCCATCTCCTCCTCACCTCCCCTCTTCTCATCTCTTCCTTCCTCCTCCTGTCCTCTCTTCCTCCTCTCTTCCTCTCCACACCTACTTCCTTCCTCCCTCTCCTTTTCCCCACCTTCTCCTCTCATCTTCATCCCCCCTTCATCCCCATGAGGAGAAGATGGAGAAAGGAAGGAAGAAAAGGAAGGAAGGAAGGAAGGAAAATGAAGTGGAGGAGGGAAGGAGGGAGGAGGTGAAGGAGGAAGGAAGGAGGAAAGGAGGAAGAGAAAGAAGGAAGAAGGAAGAAAAATCGGCGTTCAGTAAAGTTGGAAAAAAAACATGCCGACATACCAGGCTATTGTTAGCTGTTGTTAGCACGCCCTGCGGTGTTGTTTACAAATATCACATGAAGAATGTGATTATCACTATAGCAAGCATTTTTGTAAATATAAGTCTAACAATACGATGTACAGCTGATCTAGAGTGACACACCCCAGTCAGAAGTGCAAATAAATTGGTTATTACAGGAGCTAAATAACTGTTCACACTGGGGGCATCCATCTTCCATTGTCAACTCGGGGGTGGTGAGGTTTCACCGAGTTCCCAGTAGGAAATTCAGGCTTGAGGGGCGTTCAGTTGCAGTTTCCTACTCGGGACTCGGAAATTCCTCCTCCTCACCTCCCCTCTTCTCATCTTCTCCTTCCTCCTCCTGTCCTCTCTTCCTCCTCTCTTCCTCTCCACACCTACTTCCTTCCTCCCTCTCGTTTTCCCCATCTTCTCCTCTCATCTTCATCCCCCCTCCTACCTCCTCTCTTCCTCTCATTCATCCTCCTCTCCATCTCCTCCTCACCTCCCCTCTTCTCCTCTTTTCCTTCCCCCTCCTGTCTTCTTTTCTTCCTCTCTTCCTCTCCTCACCTCCTCCTCTTTTCCACCCCTTCCTCATCCTCTTTCTTCCCTCCTTCCCCTTGCTCTCCTTCCTTCTCTCCTCTCTGCTTCCTTCTCTCTTCCTCTCCTAATCTCCTTCCCTTCTCCTCCTCTCCTCTTCCTCTTCTTCCTCCTCTCTTCCCCTCTCCTCTCCTCCTCTTCTATTCTCTCCTGTCCTCTCCTTGCTGGTTGATGCCAGTGGGATTTATATAAAAAATTAATGAAAGTGATGACATGACAAATGAGGTGATCACATTCACCAAAACTTTTATTTCTTCAATGGATAAATAAACTTTGAGGATGAGTACAGAAATCCTGAATTTACAGAGCCAGTTGATGAGGGTGGTATGATTTAGCGAGATCACAATAATATGGTCAAGACAAACTGGACCAATGGGACAGATCCTGGATCTGTTCATCCTACATTTGTACAGCCTGTACCACGAATGTAAATATGTAAATGTAAAAATGGTGTAAACCGAGTCAATGTCTGTTGAGAGAGGGAAAGTGTTGTACAGTATTTCTTGATGGTTAACCCACAGATTTTGGTGCTTGAGACACAATAGGCCCAACATGTAACTCATGCACCAACTCCCCGAGCCAATTCTGCTAAACTACAAGCACAATAGGAGGGTTTCAGTCACGTGCTTATTATGACGTATGAAGAGGGCGTGGTTTCAGATGGAGGGCAGGAAGTAAACATGGAGTCTATGAAGGAGACCGGCGAAAGTTCATATTGTTCGGATCTAGATCCAGTTGCAAGAGAAAGATATAATCAGCTCATCAACAGATACGTCGGGCATGATCCATATCTCATGAAGGCAGTGAGTTTTCAGCGGAGACAAAAGATTTACCGGCAGTTGAGGGCATCGTCATCGCTAACTATGTGGTAATTCAAACGTCATACATTACCAAACAGCAGATGAAAGCCTATAAAAGTATGGAGGCATACAACTTTTTGTCAGCGGATGGGTCCACAACCTCGGCAGCAAACGGCTACAGGATGGTTATTGTTTGGTCTTCACAAGGTTGAGTCTTTCTTCTTTTTTTATGCGTGAAGGTTATAGCAGCTGGCAGTTGGGTTATGATGTACACAAACCATGGAAACAAACCAATGATATAAACAAAGCCACAAAAACCAAGCTGGCTTACATACCTCGATTGAAGTGGTCACTACAGACACGGGCATTAGCAGACCCTGCTCCTCCGGACTGCAAACGCAGGTTCAAAATCCATTTTTTTCCACATTGTTCTGTGAGCTTTTTACATTTCTCACCTTTGTGAACAACGACCTTCGGTACTCTGTAAAAGTCATTGTCCTTGCGATTTGAGCTGTTGGAGCACCCGTAAACAACACAAAACATTGGCATCTTAAATGTTTCTCACCGCAAGTTCTAACGTTACTTTACTTCCTGCCCTCCATCTGAATTGCGCACTGTCGCTATGCAACAATGTGACGTCACGTGAAACCCAGCTATTCCTGCCTTACACTTAGACTGCAGTTCTAATACACTCTTTTTTTTCAAAGCACTACACGACTCTCTGCATTTGGCACACTTTTCATGAAGATATTCTCCTGTTTTCACAAGGAACACACTGTCATTTAGAATTCTATAATTATTACCCTACTATGACCACTGACTCATCACATGGGAAAACACCTGTCCAACAGTTTTACAATTAGCAATCAGCTGTGCTGTTGCCAGCACCTCATTTGCTTCTTTTTTTGTTACTTTAACTATGCGCGATTGTGTGTTTTTGCAAAACCAATGCAACTTTGTTTTGGTTATGAAGTACACTGTGTACTCTGTTTTTGTTTAAAAAATAAAATACATGCAGCCGATCCTGGCCCATTGCATGGATCAGTTCTTGCAGTTTTCTTGGGAGGATTCCGGCCCAATGCTGGCAATGCTGGTTCAGTTTTGTCAGCCGGACTTAGCCCAGTGTACTCGGGCCGATTCTGGGGAGTCATTCAAACCAGGTCTGGCCCATGTCCGGCAACCAGACTCGGGCCGAGTGATTTCTTCCGGCCTGCCGGTTCTGGGCCAGAATTGGGCCAAACGATTTTGACTACCTGGGATGTTATCTCAATAAAGGTGAGTATTTTATTTGAGTATTTATCAAAGCTTAGCAGTTGATTTTGACTTGATGCAAATTAATGTTACTTCATTTTTTGTCCATTAGCTTAAGACAGCATGGTCATTCGAGATATGTTAGCCACCTTGAACTTGAACATTAACACTGAAATATCGTTTTCTTCCACATTAGCTTGTCCTGCTGGTCTGAGCCTGGCACACACTCATGAGAGTGTGAGAACGTATCCAAAGCCTCCTGGACCTTTGCTACTGCAACAGCAGCATAACCTGTCTTCTTTCTGTGCTCCTGTATCTGCTTGTTGAGCCAATTCCACATCATTTTCATCAACTTGTTCACCTCTAAGCGGATCAGACCCATGTGATACAGTTTCTGCTTCTTGTCCGAGGTGAGTTGATCAAAGATGAATTCTACAAGGCACTGCTGTGTGAGATGGTACTTTCCACCAGTGATGTTTCTGGCCATTTTTCTGTACAGACACATTACATCTCTACCCTTTCTGGTGGTCGTGTCCTCCATGAGGTCATTCACAAAGCTGTCAACGCCACCAACAAAATTCTTCATAGATGTCTTCCTGTTCTTTCTGGCATACTTGTTTCCAAACTTGTTCCTTAGTTTAAGACAGAATTTCAGGATTGCCCCTTTAGCAAATTTCCTCACAAAAAAGGTTTTGACTTGTCTTGTAATGTTTTTGATCATGGACTCTGACTTGGCTTGCCTCAACTGACTGTCAGTCTCAATAACCTCAGTTATCCTGCATGATACCTCCTGAAGATGGTTGTCTAGACTCTTCTGAATGACCTCCATCTCCTCTGGGGTAAGCTCCATGCCAGCCTGTAAAAAGCCAATGTCCTCTGCCTGTTCCTGCAGAATGGACTTAACATTGATGATTTCATCAATGCTTCCGTCATCCTCTGAGAAGAAGGTCATTAAACTCAAGCTGCTGGACTCTGATGGGAATGAAATCTCTTTGGCCCATTTCTTCAGCACATTGATGATCCTTTTGCCATAATCTTGAGTGGGAACATGAATTTCTTTGAGGCTGGCAGTTTGTGTGATTTACTCCCTGAGTTGATCCTCTGGGCTAACTCTTGTGCTACAAGTCCCGTCACCTCCTTTGTGTTCCTGCAGCTGATGTCCTGCTCAACCCCCATGACCTCTTTAAGGGCCTGAGCAATACAGTTGCCCAGGCAGTCCTGGATCTCTTTCTCTGTTATGCTCTCCTGAGAGCTACTGGACCCATAAGTCTTGTGACTTTTCATGGCACTGCTGTTTGAGTTTCAGCATCTTGTAAATGTGTTTTGATAAAACATCCACAATATCAACACACATGCTAGTAACAATGTCTCTGACCTGGGGTCCTGAGTCCCCATACTGAGGTTGGCCCAGTGCTCCTTTGTGAGCTTTTTGAGGCTATTATTTATGGTTTGAAGAAGGGTCTCCTTGGCCAATGATGGTAACATCTGATCTGAACTTGAACTCCTCATAATCATGCTTTCCATAGAAATGACTCACCTTGGCCACACAGCCTGTATTTATGCACTCATCAGCATCAGCATTCAAATCTCAAGGGTGACTTGGACTTTGGCTCAAAACATCAAAGGAAATCTCTTGATCTTGATTGGGCAACTGACCAGCCAATCAGAGTCCAAGAACCCTTTCCCATAGCAACTGTTGCTAGGTAAGTCTAGTCAGCCAACTGTTTCCACAGCAGAGTGGACTCTGCTGTGAGAAAAAAGTACTCGCGTTTACATGAGAACTTTAATTTCTCTTTAATTCCAAATAAAACTTCAATCCTCTTTAAAAAGATTTAAAATGACAACATAAACACCTAATTCCAAATGAATTCCAAAGGAAGGCTGATCCTGAAGCAAACATGGGGCTCCACGCCAGCTTGAGACAATTTATTTTTTCATTTTATTTATTTAACCTTTATTATACCAGGTTGGTCCCATTGAGATTAAAAACCTCTTTTTCAAGGAGACCTGGCCCACGACAGGCAGCAACAAAAACACAAAGTTGCATACAGGTACAAAAGGACGAAACAAGTTACAAGCACATCATTTTGGATTAAAAACAGAGACATCTATGAGCCATATCACAGCTTAGCTAAAAACATCGGCATTGCATAGAATCTGCTTCCATGTCTTTCATTTTTCGATTTGAAAACATTTAAGGGCACCAGCTCTTGAGCTTCAGTTCATTCTGCAAAAGCATTCCAGTCTGATGGGGCAAAGTACGCCAAAGCCCTTTTCCCCAATTTCAGTTTGTGCGTTTGGGATAGAGGCGTGATAAGGTCCTGTGAGCATAAAGGAATACTGTCCGGTAGTTCTTTGCATAATAAAAACATAAATAGGGGAAGCAGACCAAGAATTGCCTTATAAATGAAAGTGTACCAGTGTATTGCCCTCAGGTCACCAGCGGGCCATCCAACACAGTGTACAACTCACAGTGATGAGTCAGAGGTTTAGAGTTGGTAATGAACCTCAAGGATACATGGTAGGCAGCATCTACCATATGAAGACACTGTGCAGAGGCATGCATGTACAAAATATCCCCATAATCTAAAACAGGTAAAAAAGTTGCAGCAACAAGTCGCTTTTTTACAGTAAAACCAAAACACAACTTGTTTCTAAAATAAAAACCCAGTTTCAGTCTCAACTTTTTGACAAGATACAGTACATGTGATTTAAAATTAAGGGAGTCATCAATCATTATACCCATGTATTTATAGCAGTGTACAACATCAATCTGCTTTCCATCAACAGTAGAAATTGCAGGAACAACTTGTGACCCAGTCTTTGATCTGGTTAAAAGCATTAACTTGGTCTTATCAGGGTTTAACACAAGTTTCAGTTCATAAAGTGCATTTTGAAGGACCACAAAGGCATTTTGCAAATGCTCAGCAGCTTGTGCAAGAGATGCAGCACAGCAGTACACAATGGTGTCGTCAGCATAAAGATGTAATGTCGCATCTGACACATTTCGTCCAAGAGCATTAGTTAAGGTGTTGAGAGAGAATTTTCTGTAGGCCTACACAAAAATGGCAGCTAACAATTTCAGTAGTCAGCGATGATGAAAAAAAAGATCAAGAGTACAGACTTGTCTCATGTCTGTAATTGTGTAATATGTCCCTTGTACTTGTACCAAACACTTTTAACCCAAACAAAATATGATGCTTGAAAAGGTACCATTATGTCACCTTCTGATTTGTGTTTTCTTTGAAGTCTTCCATATCTGGTTCCATCCGCCTGCAATCCAGGTCTTCATCACTAATCTGATGGAGGAGAGTAGCAAGTTCTCATCTATCATATGAAAACAGTCTATAAAGCAAGTATTATGCAAGCAACATTCACAATGTTGGACCGGGCAAGATCGATGGATCAAAATGTTGTCCATTAGAGATATCTAGTAGCAAGATTAACAGTGTGGGGAAGATGTTTCTGTGTTTTACAGAGTACAGCTATTTGTAATATAATATGATCTCCCCAACATTATCAATAAAATGGGTCTGTACATACCTCCTCTGCATAAGTATCTGAAGGCTTACATGTTTCAACATGCAGCGCTAGGATTTGTAATGGATAGTTGGTGTGACAGGAGTGGCACATTGCCTTTGGCATATTGGAGAAGGACCTGGAGTCAGGAGGCAGTGGTTGAGTGTCTAGTTCCTCCTGTATTGGAGCATATATAGGACACCCTTTCCGCCTGTACTTGCAGTCTTCAGCATTAGCCCTGTATATCCACTGTCCTCAGGAGACACCATATATAGTTTTCGAGAACCCCATCCTCCTAACAAGAAAAGTATTTAATAGTTGAATTCTATTGAAATGGGACAGCACTCATCACTCATGATATTGTTCCAAATGATTTACAACAAGATTAGTTGGGTTGGGTCGGGATTAACTACGGGTAAGTTCTATGTACCTGCTCCTTTGTAAATCAGCCAACCCCCAGACACACTTTCCAGTTTTGGATACAGATCTTTGAGGGTTGAACATACCTTCAAGAATAATATAAATCGTACCATCATATTGATAAAAGAACACTGGTTTTGATAGTGGACTATATTGGATGACAAAATAAGATTTTCTTGTCAGTGGTGCCTCACCTCATCATGGGTGTAGTTCTCGGGTATCAGTGTGGACCTGCGCCCCAAACCAGCTTGCAGATGAAAAACTTCTTCACTGCCTTTAGGAGTGCGTTCAGCAAGCTTGGGTAAGAGATAAAATGTAAGTTGTATCTCTTTGACTGGTGTAAAGTGGTTGGAAGGCCCTCGAAGGCACCGGCGCTTCCCCTTGGGTCCAAAAAGGGCAGGAAAAGACCTGTGACGATGAGAATGTTTTAATTTGACATTACACAATACAAGTATATATCTCACTAGCTATAGTTTGTGAGAATTTAAATTGATGAATGTACAGGATAACAAGTCAGTCTGACAAAGAAGTCAAATACAGTGAAGGACCTTGTCATTTCTGTGTGAACACTGGGTCGGCCATCTCTCCCTCTTTCCTGACTCCTTCCCTGTCTGCTAGAATGACACCAAGTTTGGTAAATGCACCAAATTTTATGCTAAGTAGTCAACATTTAAATGGTTAATAAACAGTTAATCTGGGTGTGTGTTATTTCTTGTGAGACTAGACACAACACCTCAGAGTCTCTGGGGCTGTTTGCTGTTGTGCACCAGGCCCAGAGGGGTGGCTCTGTGTTGGAGTACTGGGTCCAACAGAGCCAGGGAAGATATTAAATTTGTAAGCAAATTTAGGAGGTCTCTCGCTGAATTGACCACTTCTGAGTTCTCTCCTGTCAAAAGTATAAAATGGAGCAGTAAGTTAGAAGAGCTATACAATAAATCATAAACTTAATAACCCAAGAATTATTAGTTAGGCACAATAACTGTGGCAACTCAAATGGCTAGCGATACACAATGAGTCTACTGTGGACTTTACATGGCAGCTGACAAGCAGTTTGACCACAACTTAGAAAAAACATCAGTGAGGTGGTAGAAAGGCACATGAGCCTGTAGCATTGAGAAAGGAAGTGGAGGAGGACCGTTAATGATGACTGTCATTTTGACACACACAGAGAACATCAAGAATTTCAACAGTTATCTAGTATTGAGATCCTAAATGTATCATTCAGAAATCACATAATAAGCCTATGTTTTGGTCAATTACATGTGAGCTGCATTGCTACCATGCAGACGAAAATGCCTGAGAGTGCTGAGAATACGATTTTGACATCCCTTATTCCAGTCAATCAATTTTGCTCCCAATAATCCAATACTAGATATTACTTTACTTAAGTGTCAATAATAAGTAGTTTTTAAGGTGACAAAGTAGAGAACCATAAAAGAATTATGGCCAATGCAGTCTGTATTTTGGGTCTAGAAATAATCTATTATTTGTTGTACAATAAAATGTCTTGTTACAGAAGTTTAAAATTTTTTAAAAAGTTAAAATTGAATATAATATAAAATCGACTACAACAGAGAAACAACTATTGCTCAGGGCACATCAGTGAACACACTAAAAACCTTGGGTAGATTTCTGTTTTTGTAATAAAATGTAAGTTTTGATATCTTCATGAATTTTTTACATTTATATGTTGATTTATTTTGTAAATAAACACTGATTACAAAACGAAAGTAACTGTGGACTTTTGTTTATTTGAAGAGACTAAATAATGCTTAACTATTGCAAGATCTTTTACATTCTTTAACAAATATATTGTACATTTAACAGAAAATTGAACAGAGAATGTATGAGTGCTTCTAATTCTATTTTCATACAACATCTTGGAAATTAATGAATTAATTTAATTATGAATTTTGTAACAGTTTGTTTCCTTGGAACACATAAAACTTAATAGAAACAACCTCACTGCAAAATTCTATCTCCTAACCTGCCAGTTGAGAACCACTGGTAATAAAAAATCATAAATAATAATAATAAAAAAAATACTGTTACAACAAAGTTACCCTAAAGATTGTGATAAGACCGGGATGATTGTTGTTCTGGTGACAAAGGGGATGAGAAGTGCTGGACAGTGTGCTTGAGGTACAAGGAGGTTCTTCTGCATCTCCATGAGCTGGACGACTCCCCTTGAAGTGCGCCCGAGACCACCTCCCCAAATTGGCCCAGGCCTGGTGCCTCTCCATGGCCAGTGTAGTGACGTGGAGGACCAAAGAGGGAGTGAGAAGGATGCTGTAGATGTTGAGGTACTAGCTGCTGAGATGAAGGCACCATTGTACTAAACAGTCTGTCCATCATAGACATAAACATCCTGTTAGTTTCTTGCTGTTCCTCTCTCTGAATTCTCAATCGGCGCTCCTCCATCTCCATTTGAGACTTTATCAAAGCATTTAGACTCTCATGCTCGTTTCTTTGTCTCTGCTCCTCACCCTGCATGAATTCCTCAAATTGTTTCTTCTGCATTTCAAGGAAGTCAGCCATCAGGCTAGATATATCCGTTTTTGCCTTCCTTTTTCGCCTGCCCTCGCTTGGTACAGGGCTGCAGTCAGAGGCCTCCTCCAAAGTACCTGCTAACATGAAAGCAATAAAGAAATTAAAACAAAGAAATACGCATATAGAATTAGATAAAAATAAAGAAATAAAAATTAAGAAAATTACATTTACTGCATTCAGCATACCACAGTGTAATTGGAAACAAAAAACGCAGAAAAAAACGTAAAGCTTTCAGAGAAATGTGTGTAATCTCGTTGTTGTACATTTATCTTAACGTATACGTATATAAATGTAAAGATACATGAATAAATAGGTAAGTATATGACTAAATGAACACACATATGAGTACATTGATGGATAAATGACCATAAGGTAAGATGACTGCAGCAGGGGTAATATAGCCATCAATGTATTCATATGTGTTCATTTAGTCATATACTTACTCATGTATCTTTACATTTATCCAGGATTTTTTTATCTATGTATTCATTTGTGTATGCATCAGTCTATCATGAACTGATAATTGATTCATCTGGCGGACACAGAAAAAAAACATGACCATAAATAAGAGAGAAAGAGAGAAAAAGAGATTTATCCAGCTACCCCTGTTATAAGCTCACACTGACGTTAACTTACCGTTTGGTGACGAGTTGCCTGCCGGGCTCACCGGATCAGCGCTGTCCGGATCAGATGGCGGCGGGGATGTAGACGATGACGGTGGGGAAAGCGATTCCGACTCCAGTATGTTTGGCTGACTAGTTGGTTTATGGCCAATTATGTTATCAACAGCATCATACCAAATAAACCTCTCCTTTTCATCTCCTGAGCTGCCGGACTTACGTAGCGCATCCCGAGCTCTGTGATACTGTTGCCGGAGTTTTTTTACCTTATCACGGCATTGTTCGGTGGTCCTTGTAAATCCATAGGACAGTAATTTTTGAGAAATGGAGCCAAAAATTTCTGAATTTTTATGTGTAGAGTCAAATTGTCTTTGTATATCCTCGTCAGCCCACATTTCGAGTAATATTTTTGTTTCTTCACCTCTCCAAAGAGAACCTTTCGCCGCCATTTTTAAAGAGCTAAAGAGAGTCATTCAGCCGTGAGGTCACATAGCAACAGCAACTTTCTGTCCCGTATCTTGGCGCGCTTGCATTCACATCTCAACCGAACCGTGACGGAGTACTCTTCAATCGCGCTGGAGACCACCTCCCCAAGTGGGCTCGGGCCCAGTGCCCTGGCGCGGTTTGTTTGTATTCACACTACCAAAACGAACCGGACTTTGGGCTCAAGTGCACCCGGATCCGGGACAGAGCCCCTAGTGGGAAAGCACCCTTAAAAGCCGATGTCCTCTGCCTGTTCCTGCAGAATGGACTTAACATTGATGATTTCATCAATGCTTCCGTCATCGTCTGAGAAGAAGGTCATTGAACTCAAGCTGCTGGACTCTGATGGGAATGAAATCTCTTTGGCCCATTTCTTCAGCACATTGATGATCCTTTTTGCCATAATCTTGAGTGGGAACATGAATTTCTTTGAAGCTGGCAGTTTGTGTGATTTACTCCCTGAGTTGATCCTCTCGGCTAACTCTTGTGCTACAAGTCCCGTCACCTCCTTTGTGTTCCTGCAGCTGATGTCCTGCTCAACCCCATGACCTCTTTAAGGGCCTGAGCAATACAGTTGCCCAGACAGTCCTGGATCTCTTTCTCTGTTATGCTCTCCTGAGAGCTACTGGACCCATGGGAGTCTTGTGACTTTTCATGGCTCTGCTGTTTGACTTTCAGCATCTTGTAAATGTGTTTTGATAAAACATCCACAATATCAACACACATGCTAGTAACAATGTCTCTGACCCTGGGGTCCTGAGTCCCCATACTGAGGTTGGCCCAGTGCTCATTTGTGAGCTTTTTGAGGCTATTATTTATGGTTTGAAGAAGGGTCTCCTTGGCCAATGATGGTAACATCTGATCTGAACTTGAACTCCTCATAATCATGCTTTCCATAGAAATGACTCACCTTGGCCACACAGCCTGTATTTATGCACTCATCAGCATCAGCATTCAAATCTCAAGGGTGACTTGGACTTTGGCTCAAAACATCAAAGGAAATCTCTTGATCTTGATTGGGCAACTGATCAGCCAATCAGAGTCCAAGAACCCTTTCCCATAGCAACTGTTGCTAGGTAAGTCTAGTCAGCCAACTGTTTCCACAGCAGAGTGGACTCTGCTGTGAGAAAAATTGCTACGTTTACATGAGAACTTTAATTTCTCTTTAATTCCAAATAAAACTTGAATCCTCTTTAAAAAGATTTAAAATGACAACGTAAACACCTAATTCCAAATGAATTCCAAAGGAAGGCTGATCCTGAAGCAAACATGGGGCTCCACGCAAGCCGAGACAATTTATTTAAACATAGCCTTGGAAGACTTGGAAGTAATCAAAGTGTGAATAGGGTATATGCCCGAGCGACGCTGACGTACTTCCGCTAAATTCTCGGCCAGCACAACCACTTCCGGTCACTCGTTTAAAATGGCGAAGCGGGAGAAAATCAAATTGCAGCGTGTGGTATCTAGCACTTCAGCGGAGCATTGCTGCCGCTATGTCAGGCATCCAGCAGGTATAACTCAGTTATAAGTTTTTACTCCGTGCCTGCTGATCCCGAGACGAGAAGAAAATGGGAAGTTGCTATTCGCCGGGACAGCTTCACGATCACCGACCGTACCCGGGTTTGCAGCCGGCATTTCACTACCGACGATTTCCGTAGCACAGCAGGGCGGCGGCTCTTGAAAAAAGGAGTCGTGCCCTCGCTGTTTGAGTGGAATTCCTTTTCCCTACCCCCACAAAGACCGGGGGTTTGGCAGAGGAGAGAGCGACCGGCGGTAGTGGCGGTGGACTCGGAGCCTGAGGATGCACCGGAGGAGGCAGCAGCGAGCGTAAACTCTGCGGGTCACCATGACTACGCCTCCCTCCCAGATCCCGCAGTGGTTGATCTTGCCCTGGAGGAAAATCGGTCACTCAGAGAGGAGATCAGTCACTTGAAGGAAGAGATGGAGAGGATGACAATGAGGCAGCGGTTTGGCATCCATCGCTTTGCCCACTCAGACCGAGATATTCGCTTTTTCACAAGGTAAATAATATATATCCTCCAGTTAGTCTCAATATGTTAAGCCTGCTATAGCTGCAGCATTTAAGTAGTGATGAATGATCCTTGTAACGTTACTTGGAATGTGATTATTATGAATATGTGACCCTGATTATTGTTATAAGTCAGTAACTTCAGGTGTGTGTGTGCGTGGTTGGTGAAAGGTAGTAGGAAATAAGAATAGTCCATAAGGTGAACCATGTTTTCACTAATGTTACAAAATGTGTCCTTTTAAGGTTTGCATCCTATTCCTATTTCATGCGCTTCTGGGCCTTGATCGAGCCTGCACTACCATCCATGGTCCATGTGAGACATGCACATCAGGGAACCTTCCCAGAGCCCAGTTCTGCAGCAGTAAGAGCAATTTACAATACATCACTATGATTATAGGTTATTCTTGAAAAAATAAATTGTCAATGACTTTCACCCTGCACACAGACTTTTTAAACTGACAACTGCCAGAGAAAAAATCTTTGCATTAGTCCTCACACTTGACGAATAAAGATGATTTTAATTCTGATAATTGAGAGAAACATCTTGTAACATTGATTTTCTTTTTAACAGGCACGATCCCTGCAACCCATAGATGAGCTATTTCTATTTTTAAACTTCCTGACCCTGGGTTCAAAACAGCGTGACCTAGCTGACCGTTATGGAGTTCACCAGTCCACAGTCAGCCGAGTCATCACAACATGGAGCAACTTCCTATACACTGTCCTGGGCGCAATCAGGATATGGATCCCTGCAGAGAAAATAAAAGATCACATGCCAGCAGAGTTCAAACCCGACTATGCAGACACTACTGTAATCCTGGACTGCACAGAGCTGAGGTGCCAGTGCCCAACATCTCCTCTCCTCCAGAGTGAGGTGTTCTCTTCATACAAGTCACACTGCACTCTGAAAGGGCTGATTGGTATCGCCCCGCATGGGCCGACCACATTCATCTCTCCACTGTATGCAGGATCAGTTAGTGACAAGCAGATTATCAGAGTCTGGAATCATCCCCCTGTTGAAACCTGGAATGGCCATCATGGTTGACAGAGGTTTTCTTGTTGATGAGTTTGTCCCTTGTAAAATCTACAGGCCACCCTTCCTCTTTGGCAGATCTCAGATGTCTGCTGCTGAGGTCAGGCAAACACAAGAAATTGCACACCTCAGGGTGCACGTGGAGCGCTTTGTACGCAGGGTGAAGGAACACAAGCTTTTTGACACTGAGATTCCGCTTCGGCTATTCGGTAATATCAATCAGCTTTACACTGTGGCTTGTCTCCTGACAAACTATGAAAATGGACCTCTTGTAAAGGATTGGGCAAAAAGGCCATCATCATCATAGAGTAGTTGTGTACATGGCGATATTATTACAGCAGAAAAGCACTGAAGTGTTTTTGTATTATATGTTGTTTACAATTTCATTGTTGACATTTTGAAAGTTTTCTCTTCATTCTAGTAATTGCTTGATGAATTTATTAATAACTTGCACAATGTTTGTTGGCTGTTACTGACCGATAAGAATGAAAATGATCTGAATTTGGACCTACTGTTAGTGTTAACTTGTCTTACAATTTTGCACTCTATTAGCTGCACTTTCTAACTCGCATGGGATATTTTGTTCATATTGCACTTACACTGTATAGGTTGTATGCACTTCGCATTACAGCTCTACTGTCAAGTGTCTTTTTGTTCTCTTGTACTTCTACTTTACTTCTTGTATTTAATGTTGCTAGAGGGACAGGTGGGGAGAAAAAATCCTTGATTCTAATTAATTACAATGATCTGTTGTCTCATAATTTTATCTTATTGAATAGTGTGTAATTAAAGTACACTTCCTTTGACCAACCTGATATGGCGTATGTTTTCTGCCCCCCTCATCTATCTGTAACAATTATCTTAGTTAACCAAGCAGTGACACTCATATGCTAATTATCCATTGTTTTGACAGTGATGTTTAACTGATGTAAACAAACAAAAAAATAATTTTTCTAGCCTGTGTGTCTCAATAGGCCTCTACACGCACATAAATCCACCTCAATTCAGGAGCGATGATGACCTGTTAATCCAAATTTGTTGGCAGTGCATTGTTTTATTTCATATAACATCAAAGTACATCTTAAGATTCCAGACACTCTTAAAATACATGCAAAACTGAGCTCAACAACATTGTATAACACATGGAAAAAGCAACAGCTCTCTCCCTAAGATTTTGGCAGGAAGGCAGGTAGGGATGGGAATCGAAAACCAATTCGTCGTTAACAATTTTGAACCTCCTGCACGACTTCCTTTTTTCTCTTCTTCTATTTCAACGTCACCCTTTCATAGGACTACAAACAGAAACTAGCAAATGGCTATAATCTGGCATATTCACATGTTTGTGTTCGTTAGTATGCACTGTGCCTTTTTAAATAAATCAATTGAAACTGAAATACGATGATAATAATAATAATAATAATAATAATGACAATAACAATAACAATGATAACAATTAGATGGAAAACACAGCCTTTATATTCCCATATGATTGCTAAATAAAAGACTGGCATTAGTGATATTATTACAAAATAACAATACTAACCTGATGCCCTCTCCCACTCTTCTTTCCTTGGGTCTTGCTGAGTGAATCACCATGTCATTTACGGGACCAGGTTTGACACCCTGTGAAAAAAAGAAAAAGAAAAAAAGGGTGGGGGACTGTTTAACTATCTATCATTACACAATCAAAGGATAGTGGCACAGTAAATAGTTACCCTGGTTCTCGGTTTGTGCCATTTCTGTTCAGTTTCTGTGCAGCTGTGTGTCGGAGGAACAGCAGTGATCTTCTGTTGACAATAGTGCGCAGTCTGGTACAGTAGGGCTGCCACATGGTTGCACATGGCATTACTTGACATACCCGCACCAGCTGTGCAGGAACACTTGTAACTTTGTAGCTGCACAGGACAGCAATCCTCAGCACAAGCTGAAAATATATACATATGTTAGAATATGTGTTTTCACAATTTTAAACACACTTTAAAATGAATGGTTTTTGAAGTTTTTCAGAGATCCTCCACCTACACTAATTAGACCACTGATCCCTATTTGTTTAAAATTTAACCCAATGCACAAGTCATCATGCAGGCCCTCTGAATCTCTGAAGGATTCCCTGAATCCCACTTCAAAAACCACTATTTTAAAATGTCAAATTGATTTACTTTTGTACATGAATGCGGTACATGAACAGCCTGCAGAGAACTTGCAGGATAAATTTTGATTAAATTAATCAAATTAGATTAGAGATTAAATTAGATTAGATTAAATGGTTTTTTGATTAAAAAACTTTCCAGACACAAAAGCGTGTCTCGTCCATGAACAACAACCAGCCTGCAGGGAACGTGCAGGATATATTTTACTGACAAAACTTGAATTCACAGACAAGAACTTGTCTCATGCATGAACAACCAGCCTGCATGGAACTTGCAGGATAACTTTTCCTTACACTTAAACTGTGGGGCGCCTTGCTTTTCCTCATAGATCTGTAGCATTCAGCTCTAACAGATATTTCTCCTGTCTGAGGATCTTTATTTGACACTGACAGTAGAAATAATATTTGAAAATGTACAACAATGACAGGCACATGATCATATAAAAAATGCATCAAATATGTCTACATGTGTACATTAACCATAAATGCTTGCAATATAAATAATTTGGACTAAAACGTCTGCCACGAATGCTAGCTAATGCTAAAAACAACACAGTTTCGGATCTTACCTTCGTACTTGTGAATGTAGCTTGTAACGTAAAGTTGGAATCCTTTATTTTTTTTACAAGATGCAGCTCTTGTCGATGCTTGGATGAAACGATTAACGTCACTGATTGTTAATTTAGGTAGATCCTGGAGCGACCGTGTAAAGAGTGCCATACTAGCTGCTACGCTGGAAACAGTTGGAAGACGAGTGACCGGAAGGGGTTGTGCTGGCTGAGAATTTAGTGGAAGTACGTCAGCGTCGCTCAGGCATATACCCTGTTGGCTGACTAGACTTACCTAGCAACAGTTGCTATGGGAAAGGGTTCTTGGACTCTGATTGGCTGGTCAGTTGCCCAATCAAGATCAAGAGATTTCCTTTGATGTTTTGAGCCAAAGTCCAAGTCACCCTTGAGATTTGAATGCTGATGCTGATGAGTGCATAAATACAGGCTGTGTGGCCAAGGTGAGTCATTTCTATGGAAAGCATGATTATGAGGAGTTCAAGTTCAGATCAGATGTTACCATCATTGGCCAAGGAGACCCTTCTTCAAACCATAAATAATAGCCTCAAAAAGCTCACAAATGAGCACTGGGCCAACCTCAGTATGGGGACTCAGGACCCCAGGGTCAGAGACATTGTTACTAGCATGTGTGTTGATATTGTGGATGTTTTATCAAAACACATTTACAAGATGCTGAAAGTCAAACAGCAGAGCCATGAAAAGTCACAAGACTCCCATGGGTCCAGTAGCTCTCAGGAGAGCATAACAGAGAAAGAGATCCAGGACTGCCTGGGCAACTGTATTGTTCAGGCCCTTAAAGAGGTCATGGGGGTTGAGCAGGACATCAGCTGCAGGGACACAAAGGAGGTGACGGGACTTGTAGCACAAGAGTTAGCCCAGAGGATCAACTCAGGGAGTAAATCACACAAACTGCCAGCCTCAAAGAAATTCATGTTCCCACTCAAGATTATGGCTAAAAGGATCATCAATGTGCTGAAGAAATGGGCCAAAGAGATTTCATTCCCATCAGAGTCCAGCAGCTTGAGTTTAATGACCTTCTTCTCAGAGGATGATGGAAGCATTGATGAAATCATCAATGTTAAGTCCATTCTGCAGGAACAGGCAGAGGACATTGGCTGCTTACAGGCTGGCATGGAGCTTACCCCAGAGGAGATGGAGGTCATTCAGAAGAGTCTAGACGACCATCTTCAGGAGGTATCATGCAGGATAACTGAGGTTATTGAGACTGACAGTCAGTTGAGGCAAGCCAAGTCAGAGTCCATGATCAAAAAATTACAGACAAGTCAAAACCTGTAGAATTTGCTAAAGGGCAATCCTGAAATTCTTTCTTAAACTAAGGAACAAGTTTAACAAGTATGCCAGAGAACAGGAAGACATCTATGAAGAATTTTTGTTGGTCTTGACACTTTGTCACCTCATAGACACAACCACCAGAAAGGATAGAGATGTAATGTGTCTGTACAGAAAATGGAGAAACATCACTGGTGGAAAGTACCATCTCACACTCAGCGCCTTGTAGAATTCATCTTTGATCAACTCCTCGGACAAAGCAGAAACTGTATCACATGGGTCTGATCCGCTTAGGGTGAACAAGTTGATGAAATGATGTGGAATTTCAACAAGCAGATACAGGAGCACAGAAAGAAGACAGGTTATGCTGTTGCAAAGCAAAGGTCAGGAGGCTTTGGATCGTTCTCACACTCTCATGAGTGTGTGCCAGGCTACCAGCAGGACAAGCTAATGTGGAAAACCATGGAAAACCATAGGTTTTGATTACTGGCTTAGTTGCGGCTTGTCAAAAATTGGACACATTACCATTATTGACAAGGCCATCACAACTTTGACAGACCAACTGTGGGCAGAGATGAAGGGATCTGAGATAGTCTGTGACCTTAGCAAAGCACATAAAGAGAAAATCTTAGACAAAGTCTACAAACAGCTTTGTAAGGACTTTGGCAAGGGGCTCCTGTGGTGGAAAATGGTGCAGAAGGACCAGTTCACCATCAGCCACACAGTTGGTTGCTTGAAGATACACCTGGCCAAACCAAAGGAGACCAGCAAGGTTAAGGCTTTCTTCAACTGGATTTCTGAGAAATTTTAGTAGGAGAGTATGGGGGTTGAGTTTTCTTTGAATGGTTCAACTTTACCACAGGCCAACAACCAAAAAAAGACCTTTAAACTCTGACAAAACCCAAATAAGACCAACAAGATTTGGGCTGTAACATCAGTAAGAGTGTATCTTGGGGGGGGGGTTCTTCGAGTACTTCGATTTTCCCACCAGTAGCAATGCTAACAATAAATAAAAAAAGTCCTATTATGGAAGGACAGATCTAAGGATGCAGTTTTCCCTGGCACGGTTGTGGGTGTTTCCAATCAATCAGTCATGAATTTGATATACAAGCAGATCAGTTTCCCCCCTCACAACAACATGGATAATATACTTATCTTGCCAAGTTTAATGAAAACTAAAAGACAAAAAAAGTCTAATCTTACATGAAAAGGAACAGAGACGCAATAATATGTTCTGCTCCTGTTTTACAATAATTAACAAAGTACATTATAACACATCCTCACTTCCACTTATTAGAAAATTAGTTTAGATTAACACTTAACAGAAAAAGATTACAAAAAAAATAACCCTACACCACAATAGAAAACAGAACAAAACATCTGGTGTTTATATTTCATCATATCTAATTAATATGATGGTTTTTAGTTCATATTATGTTGTCATTTTTATTACTAAACAATTTATGTTTGCCATGTCTTTGGATGTCTTTTCTAATATACAAAAATTAAAAACAAAACAAGCATAATTGTTTTAAATGACCATTTTTTTAGATTTAGGTATCTTTTGCCTCTGTTAACACTGATAGAATAACAATTATCTTTCTTTTTTAAAATTCCATTTAAAGATTATTAAAAGGTTTGAGCTAAATCCATGTTTTTGTTTCACCAGATAGAACATTAAAATATTCTACACTGAAAAAAATGTTTTGTTGAATGAACATAATTTTATTAATTTTAGCAGTTGCACGTAATACTTTATCTGAAGCCAGATATTTTTATTATGTTGACTGAACTAATTTTCTTTAAGTAAATCTAAATAAGTTTTATTATGTAAATCCTCCTCAACTATTTTGAGTTGACTTTACTCAAATTTTCTATTAATCCCATTTTAAATTTACTTAAATAAATTGTTTTTTTGTGCATTTTCAAATCAATTAAATTGTTCAAATTCTATTTTTTTAAGCTGATCATAATGAAATATTTTTCGATATTATACATCACACAGAATCAAAAATGTGTTTAGACAACCAACTTTATTATAGTACAAATATTTAACACCTTACATCAGAGCTGTCTAATGGCCCATGAAAGTTTTTATCATGAAAAACTGTAAAACACTCAGTGCATAGATTGCAACACTATTAACAGAAACACAGATACATTAATCTGCAGAAAAAAAAAAATTCTGATTGTGTAACCAACCGTTAATAAAGAAAAACTTACACAAGTTAGATGAAGTCTCCTGACATGCGACAAGACAGAAGGCAGCGCCTGCTCTCAACATGTACGATACAAGAACGTTGCGGTTACAGTATGTAACCATGGTTCTCTGAGTGAAGAGACTATCTCTCCACCTAGTTACATATTCCATATGTACGGGACTGAGCCCACGCAGGCCAGGTGACGTGGATAATTATTTAAGACACACCACCTGTGGGAGGTGGCTGATTGCGCTACAAAAGCACCTGTGTGTTGAGAGCAAACCGATAAAATTTTGATGAAACGAATCCCCGAGTGGAGTCGAGCTGGAGAGATAGTCTCTTCACTCAGAGAACCATGGTTACATACTGTAACTGCAACGTTCTCTATCGTATCGAGACTATCTCTCCACCTAGTTACATATTCCATATGTACGGGGCTCTTTAAGACACACCGCAAGGGGATCGAGCAGGGTGCTATTCGAATGAGACGTTGCCGCCACCAAGTGCTCAAACAAAACACACACCCATGTGCTAGAAAAAGATGAACTATATACACAAGCACCCATACCCACAAGACGCAAAGTATGGGGCCTCAGCCTTGGCGCCAGACGCAACCAAGGTGACCTAGCCCCGCAAGACGCAAAGGCAGGTCAGGCAACAACTCTGCCAGATGCAAGATAATGTCGCCGGAGGATCCCCAGCCTGCAAGACGCAAGGCTACAGGGAAGGACCACACTGTCAGCGGGTGGTTCCAAGCACCCGTTCCTCAAAGGATGTGCTTGCAGCCACATTAACCCGGTAAAACCGGGCAAAAGTAGATGGGGCCGACCATGTGGCGGCGGCACAAATCTCACGAAGTGAGGCACCCCGCCACAATGCCCAGGAAGCAGCCACCCCACGGGTGGAGTGCGCCCTGACATTAGTTGGAAACTGAACCCCCACCACCTCGTAGGCATGGCGAATCGCGTCTACAATCCAGTGTGACAAGCGAGCCTTTGACAAAGGCCGACCCAACTTCCCCGCTTTGAAACAGACGAACAGCTGATCTGTGGTCCTGTGGTCTCTCGTCCGCGTTATGTACACCTCCAGGGCCCTAACCGGACATACAAGTGACCGCTCCTCACCACCCCCTGTCTGCTGTGTCAAAAACAGGGACTTCAGTGAGATGGCAAAGTCGGAGCTTGGAACTGTCATGACCTTAGGACAAAACAGCGGGTTAGGTCTCAAAACCACACCAGCTCCCCCAGGCAGGAACCTGCACAGGTCCTGATGTACGGAAAGAGCGTGAAGCTCCCCCACCCTTTTAGCTGAAGCCAATGCCAGTAAAAGGGCAGCTTTAAGCGAGACCAACTTCAGGTCTGCTGCCTCCATAGGCTCAAAGGGAGCCCTCTCCAAGGCCCGCAGAACCACCTCCAAATCCCAGGAGGGAAGGGGTGGTTTGCAAAGAGGTCCACCATGTCTCCGAGCCCCCTTGAGGAACCGTGAGATCAGGTTGGATACATCCGCAGACAAACTGTATCTCCCCACTCTTTCTGCCTTGATGGCAGCCACCATACCCTTAAGTGTGGATGGTGCCCTGCCTGCATTCAAAAGCTCCTGCAAGAACTGCAGAATCTCAGGAGCCATGCACAGAAGAGGGTCAACGTCCTGTTGTCCACACCACTGCACGAACGAGTTCCATCTGCAGGCATAAAGCGCACGCGTCGATGGTGCCCGGGCACCTTCTAAGGTTTCCACCACAGAGTCTGGAAGGCCCATAGCTAGGAACTCGGACCTCGCAGGGGCCAGGCCCAGAGCCTCAGCCCTTGGGGAAACGGGTGATACAGTTTTCCCAGACCCTGGGACAGCAAGTCCGGGCGTATTGGGAGTTCCCATGGAGTCCCGTCCAGGAGAGGCGGGATATCTGAAAACCAGGTCATGTGAGGCCACAGAGGAGCCACCAAGACCAGTCTCACACTCTCTACCCGCGCCCTCTGCAGGAGGGATGGGAGGAGACCGAACGGCGGAAATGCGTAGAGGAGACAGTGAGGCCACGGGTTGGACAGAGCATCCATCCCGAGAGGGGGATTGTCCCTCCCCAGGGAGAAAAACAGGGGACAGTGGGTGTTCTGGCGAGACGCAAACAGATCCACTGTCGCCTGCCCATAATGGTCCCAAATTGCTGACACCACCTGAGGATGAAGCCTCCAACCCCCCGGGTCTGGCCCCCCTCTGGAGAGCAGATCCGCGGCCACATTGTCCAACCCAAGCACATGCACCGCTCGCAGTGACAGGAACTTGGGGTGCGCCCACAGCCACAGTCGTCGCGCCATTCCGCAAAGATGGACGGAGCCCAAGCCGCCCTGCCTGTTTATGTAGGAGGCTGCGACTACGCTGTCTGTCCTCACGAGGACATGTTGACCCCGCAAGTGAGGAAGGAAGTGGCGAAGGGCCAGATAGACGGCTCGGAGCTCCAGGATGTTGATGTGCTGTGTCGTGTAAGTGCCATGCCAGCGTCCGCTGACCCCGCACCCCCTGAACACAGCCCCCCATCCGGTTAGTGAAGCATCTGTTGAGACAAGCTGCCGATGAATCACTGGGCCGAGAGTGAGACCCCTGCCCACATTCTGTGGACATCGCCACCAGTGAAGAGCCAATAGCAGGCGCCTGGTAACAAGAACGGGGGTATGCAGATCTCTCTGGGGATCCAAACCCAGACCCAGGAGACACCGCTGGACTGGACGCATGTGCAGCAGTGCCAGGTGGACTGCCTGCGACATTGACGCCATAATGCCCATTAGCCTGAGGCATCCTTTAGGTCAATGGTAACAAACCAATCCCCTCTGCGAATGCCTCACCCTCGAGACTGTGAGCATTTTGCAATGCAGAGGACGGAGAAACCTGTTCAGTTCCCTCAGATCCAGGATGGGGCGAAGCCCGCCATCCTTCTTGGGGACGTCTGTCTGTCGTCTGGTGGAACTTCCCTGATGGCTCTCTTTTCTAACAGGGCAGCAATTTCCAACTGGAGAACTGCCCCGTGTTCGGGGGGCACCTGAGTGATCACCATAGGGGTCACTGAGGTGGGAGGGCGTCGGCAAAACTGGATACGATACCCCTGAGTCATAGTAGACAGGACCCACGGGGACGCATCCAGTGCCCTCCAGGCGGGCCAGTGCACCTCGATGTTGTGGAGGCGCACTGGGTCCCCCCTGACGTCAGGACTGAGGCTGGGGCTTGGGACGACCCTTAGCCGGGGTCCCCAAACCTTGTTTCCCTTTGCCCCTGTTCCGACGGCGCTGGGCCTCAATGGTCGCCCGGAGATCCCGCGAGCCCCACTGTGGCACCGGGCTGGGGTCTGCAGATTGTCTGGAAGCAGAACCCACACCCTGCCACTTGCGACGTCGCACAAACGCTCCGGACACCTCACGTGCACAGCGACGTGCTTCCTGGGCCTGCTGTAACATTGCAGTAGCCCCAGGGCCAAACATGGCCTGAGGATCAACCGGCAACTTTAACAAACCACTCTGATCCTCTGGCTGCAGGGAGGACTGGGAGAGCCAAAGCTGACGCCTGGTTACCCAGAGAGATGCAATACTCTTTCCATGCTACTGCTGCCTGCTCCTTCATAAGCTGGACCATGGTCGAGGAAACAAGCTGCAGTTCCTTAGTCAGCTCTACTGAGCCCTGACCCCCCTCCAACTCACGCACAAGCGTGCGGTTATACAAGGTCAGTATGGACAAAGTATTAGCCAACTGAGCCTGAACCGCGATGGTTCTGTGCACTTTTGCCAGAAGTGCATCCACCATCCTACTGCTTCTGGAGGGATATGCAGTTTTCCCCAAAACAGAGCTGGATGGAAAAACCAAGGCCGCAATAGACTGGTCCACCTGAGGAAGAGAAGCGCAGCCGACCTTCTCGCAATCCTGCATGGCAGACAGCCGTCTGCAGCTAACAGAGGTCTTAAAAGGGGCTGCAGGATTGGCAAAACCAGCCCGGATCAGTTCCTCCACGTCAGACAGAAGTGGAACAGAAAATGACCCCCGAGGCTCCCCACAGTCACTGTCAAAACGAGAGGGGGCGGGCACTGTTCCAGCCCCAGACTCTAATCCAAGAGCCTGAGCTGCCCTGTCAATCAGCGCTTTCAGCTGAAGCACAGCACTACCCTGCTCTCCTTCATCACAGACAGATGACGCCCCCTCCTGGCCAGCCGGGAGATCACTGTCTGAAGAGCCCAAAACATCAACGTCACTCGTTTCCTCCGGCTCATGAGGCTCGGAGGTACAACGCAAAAGGGGAGGGGTCTGTTCACCGGCCCCTAACCCTCTGAGACGTTTAGTCGAAGTATGCTCTCTGAAGGAGTGCTCTCGTTTTTGTCCCTTAAAGACGCAAACGCGAGCCTCAAGGGACGGCCTGGGCATGATAAAACAATTCATGCACGAGGAGGGATTGTCCCTGGCGACCGAGGCGTGCCCCTCCCCCAGACACAACACACACTTCATATGCCCGTCTTCAATGGGCATCTGCACACCGCAATCTTCACACGTGTGTGCGTGCTTAGACATAGTTGTGTTGTACGCTCTGTGTGTTTATTAGCGGAGAGAGTGACTTAGACTGCAACTCCCAATGCACACACAAGCCGACCGGCACGGACAGCGGCTTCCCCCGCACCGGGTTCCACCGCCTTCCTTCGCCTGTGACGCGTAAACCCCGGACACGGAGCGATACGTCAGGCGGCCCAGACCGGCAACTACCGTGAGTAGTGAAAGCCGCGTCCCCCACTCGGGTTCAGCGAAGCTTTGGTATCAGCGGCGCGTGAACCTCTTGGCAGAGTGATACGCCAGACACCGCAGTTTTTAAGGCCAGGAAAAACAGTCACCCCGAGAGGTAACTTCCCTCTCTCTTACAAAGTAAGTGGCAAGACTGTCAACTCAGATTTCCTTTGTCAGATGTTCTCTCGCACGTCTAACCTGCTCGTAGCGTGAAATCAAAATGATCGGTTTGCTCTCAACACACAGGTGCTTTTGTAGCGCAATCAGCCACCTCCCACAGGTGGTGTGTCTTAAATAATTATCCACGTCACCTGGCCTGCGTGGGCTCAGTCCCGTACATATGGAATATGTAACTAGGTGGAGAGATAGTCTCGATACGATAGAGAACCTGTTAAATGTAAACTGCATAAACAACAATACTTGTTTTAGCTTTAAACCCTGACAGCATAAATGCCTCTACTAAAGGTTTTAAACACAAGAAAGCAGAAACCCACTAATCAGATACTGTCAACCATAATCAAAAGGATGGAACAAACAAAATAAAGTCTTTTGTGTAGAGTCCTGATCAGAGACTAGGCAGCAGAATAGTTCCATCCCAGTTACATGTTTAGTGGCTTTTACTCTTGATAGTTTACTTTACAGCTTTTTTGCAAAAATAAACCTATGCCTTCAATTGAGAACATTACCCAGAGTAAAAAAACAAAAACTTTAACAATCAAAACCCAAACCATACTATGTGGGCCACATCTGGAAAAAAAAAACACAGGTTCCCTGACTGTGAAATGACAAAACATTATTGAAAGGCAATGTTTCACTGAGGCAACTGAATTGATAAACCAAGTGGCTTTGTTGAGTATAATAAGATTTATTCAAGTGCATATCCTGACACTCTTTTAGATGTTGGCCTTAAACAGGAGAACAAGAACAAGAGGCGATCCTTTGTTACTGCCCTAACGCATAGAACTACCAGAAAGTTTATCTGTTGTAGTGTCCTCACCACTGACTGCATGAATACTATCCTCTAAAAAAGCATTTCTCATCTGTGTTGAACTCTTGGTGATACTGATGTTCAGATCACATTAAACATTCATTAAATCATTCACAAAAACACAAAAAAAATTGTGGCTGAAGAATTTCTACAGTCCAACACAGATTTAGTTCTTTAGTCCAAGGACTTTGGGGGAAAGCTTTCCCATGAGTACTTTTTGAATGAACTCGTAATAGTGTCTCAGTTCCTTGGGGTAGGCCAGGTTTAATGCGTAGATGACCCCAAGCATCACTGCACAAGCCTGCGCTGCAGATCCAATGCTGTCCAAGATGATCGATCCATCAACAGAAATTCTGATGTCATCATGATGTCCAGATTCTCCATTCTCCTTGCCGATGACGTAAATGCCCATGGCCCACTTCTGCATGTCTGTCAGGATGGCATTTCCTTCCATGTCCTGCATATTTTAAGTAAATTGGAGAAAGAGCAAACATCAGAATGCTTTGCCACAAATAAACATTTGTTTTTACCATACACTGTACATCTGTATGACAGACATTTTCATATTTCCATAAAGGTACTGTCTGCTTGTGCATCAAGTGTTTTACTGGCACTGTGTTCCAAGGTGTTCTTTAGTGCTTTGACTCTTTGCCTGGCTCTTATAAGCAACAGGAAAAAGACATTTCACTAAACTGACATTACAAAGGTTCTATAATGGTGCACAGTAACAGCAAATTATTCTTTTTAACACAACACCTCTGCTGTACAGTGAAGAGACCCAGTAGGGAGCCAAAACTACAGGACAAACACCTTCAGAATCTAAACCCTTGTGGTTTTGCTTTAATTTAAGCTCCTTTGAGGTCACCAGAGGACAGAAATGTCCTCTCACAAAAAACTGCTAGAAAAAACACAACAGAGTATTTTTGTATATATTTTTGTACTTTTTTTGCACAAATCATTAAATTAACTTCAGCCCAAATACCAAATATGTAATTGTTTATATTGTTTTAACCCTTTCAAATGCCAATTCAATTAAATAATGTCACTGTTTTCATAACAAAAAAACTCATATAACATGAGTTATATGTATTAAAATAAATGTTAGAGGGCTGGGGATTTCTTTTAGTATCAAGCTTAAACATACCTAAGATTAGTGATAAAATTGATTTTCATGCATGTTTTTTATTTTTAGCAGTGTCAGATTCATTATTTACGAACCTTTGAGGTCACTAGAGGAAGAAAATGTTCTCTCCCAAAAACTGCTATAAAATATGAAAGATTCATATGTTTGCTTCTATTTTGCTTAAATCATTAGCTTCAGTCCTGATCAAAACTACCAAATATTTAATTATTTCTTTTGTTTTAAACCTTTAATCACCAGTTTGATTACATGATTTCACCCTCTTTATGAAAAAAAAATATATAAAATGAGTTATTTTCCATATATTGAATTTTAGAGGGCTGAGGACTTAAAAAAAAAAGATCAGGCTTAATTATACAGAACAAAGCTGATTTTCGTGCTTTTTTATTTTTTTTCAGTGTCAAATTTTAACTAACCTTTTAGGTAAACAGCACAAAAATGACCAGTTGAGTCTCTTTAGATCCAATTCTTTTTAAATCCCACAACAAATTACACAATGAAATCATGCATTCTCTAATTTCAGGATTACATTTTGGAGAAATGTAGAAAAAAATCGTTTTTACTGTTTACTATGAGATGGGACAAATTTCCTATTGTGTCTATGTCTAAAACAATGATCATTCATGATGCTAAAAAAATATATGAAAATAATGCAGCACTATTCTCCCCTTTCTCTCTGAATATGGACATATATCCTTTCATATTCCAACTATTATGTAACTACAATCATCACTCAGAGCCAGCTGTACATGTTGGATGTGTGTGAAAGTATGCCAAAGACACATTATCAGACAATACAAGTCCTACAGTAAGGTCAAAGGTCACTCTCCACCTCAGAGTCACACACACACATGGATCATGCAGAGACCTACAACAGGAAAACTGAACCTCAGTGCTGAGCTCTCATCACTTCTTCAGATTGTTTGTTCCTTCTACGTACAGCTGGCTCTGAGTGATGATTGTAGTTACATAATAGTTGGAATATGAAAGGATATATGTCCATATTCAGGGGAAAATAGTGCTGCATTATTTTCATATTTTGTTAGCATCATGAATGATCATTGTTTTAGACATAGACACACAATAGGAAATTTGTCCAGTCTCATAGTAAACAGTAAAAATGACATTTTTCCTACTTTTCTCCAAAATGTAATCCTGAAATTAGAGAATGCATGATTTCATTGTGAAATTGTGGTGGGATTTAAAAAGAATTGGGTCTAAAGAGACTCAACTGGACATTTTTGTGCTGTTTACCTTTGACACTGAAAAAAATAACAAGGCATAAAAAACATATATTTTTTTCTCAATCTCATGAATAATTAAGCCTGATATTTTTTTTTAAATTCCCAGCCATCTAAAATTTGTGATATGGAATTTGATGTGGTTTTTCATAAAAACAGTTCAATAATGTTTTTGATTAAAGCTAAAGTTGATCAAATGATCTCTGTTAGAGGAAATTAAATTTGTTATCCATTATTTTTTAGAAGCTTTTGTGACATATGCGTCCTTTGGTGACCTGAAAAAGCTAAAATTATAAATCTGACACTGAAAAAAAATAACAATGCATGAAAAACAATTTTATCACTAATCTTATGTATTTGTATTCCTGATCTTTTAAAATTCCCTGTTTATTTTATTGAATATTAATAATTTTTATGAGCTAATTTCATAAAAACACTGATATTATGTAACTGAATTTGCATTTAAAGGGTTAAAATATAAACAATAATTAAACATTGAGTTTTTTTTGGATTAGGACTGAAGTTGACTGAGTTATTTGGGCAAACAAAGTTATGTTTTTATAGCAGTTTTTTTCTGGTAACATCAAAAGGTTGTACATTTGTCCCCAGTTAACCATTTGACCTCTGAAAAAAAGAAACTTTAAATTTAAAGGCTCTTCATGAATAACACCATCCTACAAAAATCATTCCAGTGATTAACAAAACCAATTTGTGGCCAAAAGTTGAACAAAAAACTGCCAGAAAGGACAAAACATCCCACAAAGGTTAAATACGAGTTACATTCAGAACATAAAACTTACCATATACTCATGAATCAGATGTCCATCATCCTCCCCAAGGTAGAGGCCAAGTGCTCGAAGGACTGCTGCCCTTTGGAATGAACATCACTTGTAGCCTGTGTGAAGAGATTTAACTGTTGAAAAACATTTCCAGGCACAAAAGTAATCACAAAAATATTTAAACTTCTCTACCCACAGTTATACTATAAATAATCTTATTCATTTATTACAAAATGATTGTGGTCTGGTTACAATAACATGTATGAATATTTTGTGCTAAGCATGGTCAAAAATCTTGCTCAGTGCAGGTGGTGAACATTAACTGTACCACCAGAGAAAACAGGGCTGGAACATGTAACCAAGTAAAAGATTACTTTGGAAAGTGTCTTCCATTAATGATCCAGGCTTTACTGAAACAGAACACAATAAAGCACACATATAGACTACAATGAATGAACACTTACCTCTTGTAAGATCTGCAGATGTTTAGTTAGTTTCTGGCCAGTGACACATCCTTTTTTCTGAAAAACTGATGTCAGCTGATGCTGAAGACTGTCCAACCGTGCCATGAAAGTCGTCTCGAGTGGATATGTTGTGATTCACTGAAATGCAGCATTTCTCTGATGCACATAAAAGAAGTGGCAGAAGACAAAGAACACTGTGCTCAGTTATTTACGTAATGACGATTCCTGTAATACACACAGTGAAATCATAGTGGAAATGCACAAGAGTTTGGGAAAGAAAGGAGATGCTGTGTTATCTATTCACTACTAGATAACTTTTTATGTGCTATACTTATTATAAATGGTTAGAGATCACTTCACAGCATTCAAAAATGCCAAAATTATTAATCAAAAAATGTGTATTTAACTTATTAATATTAATAATGATGATTTTTTTAAATATCACTGATATTAAATACAGTAAATAAAATCCCATGTACAAAATATGCTAGAATTTTAGCTGTTTCATCATTTCTGGAGAACATATTTACAGTGCAATGAGATGCTCACAAGCCTAAAGTTACTCTTTTAAATCGTTGTAATAAATGTCATGTCCCCTGCTGCATGGCATGTCTGACTAAACACAATACACTATGGCATTAAACTTCTGCATGCCAGTATTAACAGGAGCTATACAGACATCGTTGTTTTTAAAACATTGATCATGTAAAACGAGTCCACCTCAGTGGTAAACCGACGATAAATGCAGAAACATACTAAACGAGTGAGCCGCGGGACCGGGCAGCATGTGAGTCGGACGGTCCGCTGAGAGACGGACACGGAGGAGCTAACGGCCGCACACACACACCTGCTGCCTGTGCAGGTCCCCGACCCTCTACACGGGTGGACCGCAGCCTTCCTCTGCCTTCTCCTCGGCGGTCCCCGCCGCTCCAGCCCACCCCAGTTGAACTTAACTCACCGTTTCTGGTACTCTGCCTGGAGCCATAGTGCCTCGTGTTTAGCCGCATGGACAATCAAATACCAGGAGCATTAAGAGGCTAACACAGCCTCACATAGCTAGCTTAACTGCCGAGTTAGATAGGCCCATAGCTGTAACTACTTGAGTATATAATCATTTAAATAAAGCAAATGGGACTGACACAGTGGTGAAATCTACACGATAAACCAATAATTATGAAAGACTTACCCCAGCAATTTGAAGTTGAGTCTGTAGCAACAGCAGCATACACCTGCAGAGTGTCCAAACTCCAGAGTGAGTAACCGACGTGCACGCAAAATCCTCAAAAGGTGGTACGTTCGTGCGCATGCCCAAACTTCAAAATCCAAACCGGATGGTGATTTTTTAAGCTACATTTAATTAAATAAAATAAGATTATCATGTTTTTTCTCGATAAAGGTTGAAATTACTTATATTTTATAAGCTGAGTTAAATAACATAAATATTTCTATTAAAATATGGTTCATAAATATAAGAAACATTTACTAGGGGTCAAAATCACTTTTTTCAGTGTGGGGTCCTGAGTCCCCATACTGAGGTTGGCCCAGTGCTCCTTTGTGAGCTTTTTGAGGCTATTATTTATGGTTTGAAGAAGGGTCTCCTTGGCCAATGATGGTAACATCTGATCTGAACTCCTCATAATCATGCTTTCCATAGAAATGACTCACCTTGGCCACACAGCCTGTATTTATGCACTCATCAGCATCAGCATTCAAATCTCAAGGGTGACTTGGACTTTGGCTCAAAACATCAAAGGAAATCTCTTGATCTTGATTGGGCAACTGACCAGCCAATCAGAGTCCAAGAACCCTTTCCCATAGCAACTGTTGCTAGGTAAGTCTAGTCAGCCAACTGTTTCCACAGCAGAGTGGACTCTGCTGTGAGAAAAATTGCTGCGTTTACATGAGAACTTTAATTTCTCTTCAATTCCAAATAAAACTTAAATCCTCTTTAAAAAGATTTAAAATGACAACGTAAACACCTAATTCCAAATGAATTCCAAAGGAAGGCTGATCCTGAAGCAAACATGGGGCTCCACGCAAGCCCAGACAATTTATTTAAACAGAGCCTTGGAAGATTTGGAAGTAATCAAAGTGTGAATAGACGTAAGCATTAAAATGTGGACCCATTTTGACGCTGTAACGTCCAAGTTGTACAAGGTTTCCCTGACAAAGACACTGAACTGGAATTTTTCTTCCGGTAGACGTAAATACATCACTACGTCACACCCGCTTCACATGGGTTTTCATATGCGTCAAAGGGGCCCGCATGTTTGGCATGCCGCATTGCACACAAGAATAGAGGACAGAAAAAAAGTAAAACTAAAAAAAAATGTAAAATACTGGATACAACCTCTCATTACTGCCACTATTTGAGATGTGTTTTTCTTTTTTACATTCTTGCAAATGTATCAACATCCTTGTCCAAGTTAGTCTTCCCAGACATCTCTCTCTCAATGAAAAGTAATGTCAGGCTTGAGAGTTGAGACTCGCTCATTTTTGAGTGCAGATAAGTCTTGATCAGTTTAAGGCGACTGAAAGTGCGCTCTGCCTGTGCACCTAATGCTGCCTCACTTTCATGCTCTCCCTCAATATATCCTTAATAATAAATGTTATAATAAAGCCTATGGATTTTATTTTTATTGACAAAGAAAATTAATGAGTTATAATGTATGGCTTTTCTGTCTGTGCCCTGAACAATTATCTGGACTACGCATATATAGATTATTTTATGGATGTATTTAGTGGATATTTTCTTCAGAGACAATTCTGTCCACACCACAGAATTATCTCTGTTCATACAGAATGGCAAAGCTGTAAACGATCACCTCTGAGGCCTGAAATGTCATGCCCAGGCAGTGGTGGAGTTCAGAAAAAAATTGTGGGATAGCATTTTGCACTTTTATACATATATATGTATATACATACATATCTATATCTATATATATATCTATATCTATATCTATATCTATATCTATATCTATATATATATATGTATATACACATATATATAGATAGATAGATAGATAGATAGATAGATAGATAGATAGATAGATAGATAGATAGATAGATAGATAGATAGATAGATAGATAGATACCCAAGAGGTACAGACAGATGCCTATACGTGGAAACTGCTAAACAAAGACTCCAAGACTTGGCCACCCGACTGAAGAGGTACACGAGAGAGATCGAGGCCAGGAGAATAAAAAGGATGTTCTCCACTGAACC
Source organism: Scarus forsteni (assembly GCA_036419115.1). Classification (NCBI taxonomy): domain Eukaryota; kingdom Metazoa; phylum Chordata; class Actinopteri; order Labriformes; family Labridae; genus Scarus; species Scarus forsteni. The sequence goes on along the minus strand of JAZDUH010000199.1, from coordinate 442,031 downwards.
AGCTAAAGTGTACTCTCAGTGGCAGAGTAATAACACAAGAGCTAACCCACCAAGGCTGGAGACTGAACAGTACTGGAAAGGCATATGGGAGAAAGAAGCATCACATAACAGTGATGCACAGTGGCTAAACAATCTAAGAGCAGACCACGCCAATCTCCCTGAACAAGATGCTGTGACCATCACAGTAGCAGATATCCAAGAAAAAGTCTCAGGTATGAAAAACTGGACAGCACCAGGCCTGGATATGATCCATGCCTCCTGGCTGAAGAGGCTGACCTCACTCCATGAGCGCATAGCAGCACAAATGAACCAAATGCTGAGAGATGGGACCCACCCAGAATGGCTGACCAAGGGCCGCACAGTCCTGATCCAGAAGGATCCCCAGAAGGGAACAGTCCCATCCAACTATCGGCCAATCACCTGCCTCTCCACAACATGGAAACTCCTGTCAGGCATCATTGCGGCAAAGATAAGTGGGCATATGGATCAATACATGACAGACACACAGAAAGGCATTGGTAAGAATACCAGGGGAGCAAAACATCAGCTGCTGGTAGACAGAGCAGTCGCTCAAGACTGTAGAACCAGACAGACCAACCTGTGCACTGCCTGGATTGATTACAAGAAAGCCTATGACTCAATGCCACACACATGGATCCTGGAATGCCTGAAGCTGTACAAGGTCAATAAGACTCTAAGAGCCTTCATTGCAAACTCAATGAGGCAATGGAACACCACCCTTGAGGCCAACTTCGAGCCAATTGCACAAGTCCATCAAATGTGGTATATATCAAGGAGATGCTCTGTCCCCACTGCTGTTCTGCATAGGCCTGAATCCTCAGCCAAATAATCAACAAGACTGGCTATGGATACCGACTCCGAAACAGGACCACCATCAGCCACCTCCTCTCTAGTTACAAATACCTTGGCATACCACAGGCAAATGGCAACCACGAAGAGGCCACTAGGCAAGCAACAACGACCAAGTACCTGAAGCGAGTAAGGCAAGTCCTAAAGAGTCAGCTCAATGGCAGAAACAAGGTTCAGGCAATTTACAGCTATGCCCTGCCAGTGATCAGATACCCTGCTGGGGTAATAAGCTGGCCAAAGGAGGACATTCAGGCCGCAGATGTTAAAACTCGGAAGTTGCTCACCATGCACGGGGGATTCCACCCCAAGTCCAGTATCCAGAGGCTATACACTAAGCGCAGAGATGGAGGCAGAGGGTTAGTGAGCATCAGAGCCACTATCCAAGATGAAACATCCAAGCTCCATGACTATGTCAGGAAGATGGCCCCAAGAGATGAAGCGCTTAGTGAGTGTCTCAGACAGTGGAAACTGACAGTGCAGGAGGAACCAGAGGAACCATCATGGGAGGACAAACCCCTGCATGAGATGTACCACCGACAGATAACTGAAGTGGCTGATGAACAAATCCTACCAATGGCTGGAGAGGGCTGGACTGAAGGACAGCACAGAGGCACTAATCATGGCGGCACAAGAACAGGCCCTGAGCACCAGAGCAATAGAGGCCCAGATCTACCACACAAGGCAAGATCCCAGGTGCAGGCTATGTAAAGAGGGCCCTGAAACAGTTCAGCACCTAATAGCAGGGTGTAAGATGCTGGCAGGAAAAGCATACATGGAACGCCATAACCAAGTAGCCGGTATAGTGTACAGGAACATCTGTGCAGAGTACAAACTGGAGACCCCGAGGTCAAAATGGGAAGCACCTCCCAAGGTGATGGAGAATGACCAAGCCAAGATCCTGTGGGACTTCCAGATACAGACCGACAAAATGGTAATGGCCAACCAACCGGACATTGTGATCATAGATAAGCAGCAGAGGAAAGTTGTGATAGATGTAGCCATCCCAAATGAGAGCAACATCAAGAAAAAGGAACACGAGAAACTAGAGAAATACCAAGGGCTCAAAGAGGAGCTGGAGAAATCCTGGAAGGTGAAGGCAACAGTGGTGCCTGTGGTCATCGGGGCACTTGGGGCAGTGACCCCCACACTGGAGAAGTGGCTCCAACAGATCCCTGGAGAAACATCAGACATACCATTCCAGAAGAGTGCAGTCCTAGGAACAGCTAAGACACTACGCAGGACCCTCAAGCTCCCAGGCCTCTGGTAGAGGACCCGAGCTGAAGAGGATGAACAGCCACCCACCCCACCAGGAGAGTGGGTCAGAGAAGAGTTTTATATATGTATGTGTATATATATATATATATATATATATATATATATATATATATATATATATATATATATATATATATATATATATATATATATATATACAGATATATATATATATATATATATATATATATATATATATTTATATATATATATATTTATATATGTATATATATATATACATATATATATGTACACACATATTCACTACAGAGAATAGATTGTATTTGGTAGTATGTAGTTTGGCTGTCGAACAACCAAGCACATTTTTCTTTTGTCCTTTATTGGTGTGGCAGGTAGTGAATGCCGCATACAACACTCATAACTTCCTGGTCTAAAGTTAGCTTGAGAGCAATTTTTTTCTAAGATGTAGTTAACATTTTTGAGACAGTTGAATGAGTCCAAAATTGCCCAAGTGGGATAGCATTTTGCACTTCCTGGTTCTCACGCCCAAAACTTCATGGGATTTAAAATAATGGTTTCAGGTAGATGCATCAAATAAGGTTCTTGATAAACAAGTACATGAGATTTGAACGATTACTGACAACAATGAAGTGCATCTTATGTTTCTTGCTGTTGTTGTGTGGTGCATTAAAGGAGTGAGAATGGGTGGCAGATAATATAACTTCCAAACAGTGGGGAAAACCGCTCTTCAGATAAAATCAGAATAAATATTGAATGAATCTATGTAGCCTACTAAAGTACTTTTAGGCATTTGTACCATCTGAAGCATTTAAAATGTATTTATGTATCATATAATCAGTTTCAAAAGATTTATAAGTTTTGAAGATCATACATTTGTCTTACTGTATAACACTTTCTTCTAGAATATTTTAATGTTCTATCTGGTGAAACAAAAACATGGATTTAGCTCAAACCTTTTAATAATCTTTAAATGGAATTTTAAAAAAGAAAGATAATTGTTATTCTATCAGTGTTAACAAAGGCAAAAGATACCTAAATCTAAAAAAATGGTCATTTAAAACAATTATGCTTGTTTTGTTTTTAATTTTTGTATATTAGAAAAGACATCCAAAGACATGGCAAACATAAATTGTTTAGTAATAAAATGACAACATAATATGAACTAAAAACCATCATATTAATTAGATATGATGAAATATAAACACCAGATGTTTTGTTCTGTTTTCTATTGTGGTGTAGGGTTATTTTTTTGTAATCTTTTTCTGTTAAGTGTTAATCTAAACTAATTTTCTAATAAGTGGAAGTGAGGATGTGTTATAATGTACTTTGTTAATTATTGTAAAACAGGAGCAGAACATATTATTGCGTCTCTGTTCCTTTTCATGTAAGATTAGACTTTTTTGTCTTTTAGTTTTCATTAAACTTGGCAAGATAAGTATATTATCCATGTTGTTATGAGGGGGGAAACTGATCTGCTTGTATATCAAATTCATGACTGATTGATTGGAAACACCCACAACCGTGCATGGAAAACTGCATCCTTAGATCTGTCCTTCCATAATAGGACTTTTTTTTATTTTTGTTAGCATTGCTACTGGTGGGAAAATCAAGTACTCAAGAACACTTCGTAAGATACACTCTTACTGATGTTACAGCCCAAATCTTGTTGGTCTTATTTGGGTTTTGTCAGAGTTTAAAGGTCCTTTTTTGGTTGTTGGCCTGTGGTAAAGTTGAACCATTCAAAGAAAACTCAACCCCCATACTCTCCTACTAAAATTTCTCAGAAATCCAGTTGAAGAAAGCCTTAACCTTGCTGGTCTCCTTTGGTTTGGCCAGGTGTATCTTCAAGCAACCAACTGTGTGGCTGATGGTGAACTGGTCCTTCTGCACCATTTTCCACCACAGGAGCCCCTTGCAGAAGTCCTTCCAAAGCTGTTTGTAGACTTTGTCTAAGATTTTCTCTTTATGTGCTTTGCTAAGGTCACAGACTATCTCAGATCCCTTCATCTCTGCCCACAGTTGGTCTGTCAAAGTTGTGATGGCCTTGTCGTAGGCAATGGTAATCTGGCCACCTTTGACAAGCCGCCCAACCAAGCCAGTAATCAAAACCTGACATATGGTTTTCTTCCACATTAGCTTGTCCTGCTGGTCTGAGCCTGGCACACACTCATGAGAGTGTGGAGAACGTATCCAAAGCCTCCTGGACCTTTGCTACTGCAACAGCAGCATAACCTGTCTTCTTTCTGTGCTCCTGTATCTGCTTGTTGAGCCAATTCCACATCATTTTCATCAACTTGTTCACCTCTAAGCGGATCAGACCCATGTGATACAGTTTCTGCTTCTTGTCCGAGGTGAGTTGATCAAAGATGAATTCTACAAGGCGCTGCTGTGTGAGATGGTACTTTCCACCAGTGATGTTTCTGGCCATTTTTCTGTACAGACACATTACATCTCTACCCTTTCTGGTGGTCGTGTCCTCGATGAGGTCATTCACAAAGCTGTCAACGCCACCAACAAAATTCTTCATAGATGTCTTCCTGTTCTTTCTGGCATACTTGTTTCCAAACTTGTTCCTTAGTTTAAGAAAGAATTTCAGGATTGCCCCTTTAGCAAATTTCTCACAAAAAAGGTTTTGACTTGTCTTGTCATTTTTTGATCATGGACTCTGACTTGGCTTGCCTCAACTGACTGTCAGTCTCAATAACCTCAGTTATCCTGCATGATACCTCCTGAAGATGGTCGTCTAGACTCTTCTGAATGACCTCCATCTCCTCTGGGGTAAGCTCCATGCCAGCCTGTAAAAAGCCAATGTCCTCTGCCTGTTCCTGCAGAATGGACTTAACATTGATGATTTCATCAATGCTTCCGGCCATCCTCTGAGAAGAAGGTCATTAAACTCAAGCTGCTGGACTCTGATGGGAATGAAATCTCTTTGGCCCATTTCTTCAGCACATTGATGATCCTTTTGCCATAATCTTGAGTGGGAACATGAATTTCTTTGAGGCTGGCAGTTTGTGTGATTTACTCCCTGAGTTGATCCTCTGGGCTAACTCTTGTGCTACAAGTCCCGTCACCTCCTTTGTGTTCCTGCAGCTGATGTCCTGCTCAACCCCCATGACCTCTTTAAGGGCCTGAGCAATACAGTTGCCCAGGCAGTCCTGGATCTCTTTCTCTGTTATGCTCTCCTGAGAGCTACTGGACCCATGGGAGTCTTGTGACTTTTCATGGCTCTGCTGTTTGAGTTTCAGCATCTTGTAAATGTGTTTTGATAAAACATCCACAATATCAACACACATGCTAGTAACAATGTCTCTGACCCTGGGGTCCTGAGTCCCCATACTGAGGTTGGCCCAGTGCTCCTTTTTGTGAGCTTTTTGAGGCTATTATTTATGGTTTGAAGAAGGGTCTCCTTGGCCAATGATGGTAACATCTGATCTGAACTTGAACTCCTCATAATCATGCTTTCCATAGAAATGACTCACCTTGGCCACACAGCCTGTATTTATGCACTCATCAGCATCAGCATTCAAATCTCAAGGGTGACTTGGACTTTGGCTCAAAACATCAAAGGAAATCTCTTGATCTTGATTGGGCAACTGACCAGCCAATCAGAGTCCAAGAACCCTTTCCCATAGCAACTGTTGCTAGGTAAGTCTAGTCAGCCAACTGTTTCCACAGCAGAGTGGACTCTGCTGTGAGAAAAATTGCTGCGTTTACATGAAAACTTTAATTTCTCTTTAATTCCAAATAAAACTTAAATCCTCTTTAAAAAGATTTAAAATGACAACGTAAACACCTAATTCCAAATGAATTCCAAAGGAAGGCTGATCCTGAAGCAAACATGGGGCTCCACGCAAGCCCAGACAATTTATTTAAACAGAGCCTTGGAAGATTTGGAAGTAATCAAAGTGTGAATAGACGTAAGCTTTAAAATGTGGACCTTTTTGACGCTGTAACATCCAAGTTGTACAAGGTTTCCCTGACAAGGACACTGAACTGGAATTTTTCTTCCGGTAGACGTAAATACATCACTAGGTCACACCCGCTCCCTGTCCTCTGTAGTTCTATCTTGCCATTTTTTCATACATTTTTAAATGTATTTCTTTTGTTCAGGATGCTGGGTAATTATCAGTGTTACAGGTGTCTGTCGTAAGCCTATTGCTTTCATTTTGTCCATTGTGGTCCCCATGAGGCCTTGCTCCACAGTTTATTGAATCTGAATTTTACTTAACTTAGTTTGGTTTCTTTCTACACTGAGTTTATGTATTATTAGCCCTGGCTGGTATATACCATTTTGGTTTCAATTTAAATAATTGTTATTGTGCTATCTGCTATCAGATTAAAATAAAATAGTGTGGCAATAAATCTGGTATGCATTGAATCCAAGCACCTATAGAATCATGTCTAACTTCCTAGAGATTCCTTCACAACCTTTTCCCAATCAATAGAAATTTAGTGCATCTTTAACACTTAATTTCCAATGATCTGATTGTCCTGTGAGGTTCTTATGCTCTGTAGTTCTTTTGTTTTCTTTTTGTCTTTATATACTGATGTGTATATATATATATATATATATGTATATATACATATATATGTATATATATATGTATATATACATATATATATACATATATATATATATGTATATATATATGTATATATACATATATACACACACACACACACACACACACACACACACACATATATATATATATATGTATATATATATATATATATATATATATTAATTAGATATGATGAAATATAAACACCAGACGTTTTGTTCTGTTTTCTATTGTGGTGTAGGGTTATTTTTTGTTGTAATCTTTTCCTGTTAAGTGTTAATCTAAACTAATTTTCTAATAAGTGGAAGTGAGGATGTGTTATAATGTACTTTGTTAATTTTTGTAAAACAGGAGCAGAACATATTATTGCGTCTCTGTTCCTTTTCATGTAAGATTAGACTTTTTTGTCTTTTAGTTTTCATTAAACTTGGCAAGATAAGTATATTATCCATGTAGTTGTGAGGGGGGAAACTGATCTTCTTGTATATCAAATTCATGACTGATTGATTGGAAACACCCACAACCGTGCCAGGGAAAACTGCATCCTTAGATCTGTCCTTCCATAATAGGATTTTTTTTTTTTTTTGTTAGCATTGCTACTGGTGGGAAAATCGATGTACTCGAAGAACCCCCCCCCCCCCCCCCCCTAAGATTTTGTTTTCTTTTTGTCTTTATATACTGATGTGTATATATATATGTATATATATATATATTAGGATGAAGGAGGACAGGAGCGGTAGTGAACAGTTCTTTGAGGGTTGGGAATGCTTGGTTGGATTCTGGTGACCAGGTGAAAGGGATCTTGCTGGAGGTGAGTTGAGTGAGGGGTCTGGCTACAACACTGTAGTTACGAATGAATCTCCGGTAAAAGTTGGCGAACCCAAGGAAACGCTGGAGCTCCTTACGATTGGTAGGTGTGGGCCAGCTAGTGACAGCCTTGATTTTACTTGGATCTGGGCGTAGCTGACCTGCCTCAATGACGTAGCCCAGGAAGCTGACTTGAGTGGCATGAAATTCACATTTCTCAGGCTTAACATAAAGTTTGTTCTCAAGCAGGCGTTGGAGGACGAGACGAAGATGCTGCTTATGTTCAGCCAAATCGCGTGAGAAAATGAGAATGTCATCAAGGTAAATGAACACGAATTTGTTAAGGATGTCACGAAAAATGTCATTCATGAAAGACTGGAAGACTGCCGGGGCGTTAGTGAGGCCGAATGGCATGACCAGGTATTCAAAGTGGCCCATGGGAGTGTTAAAAGCAGTCTTCCATTCGTCGCCCTCTCTGATGCGGATAAGGTGATGAGCGTTTCGGAGATCGAGCTTAGAAAACACCTTAGCATTACAAAGTGGCTCAAAAGACGGATCGATCAAAGGAATGGGTGACTTATCCTTAACCGTGATTTCATTAAGACCACGAAAGTCAATACAGGGTCTAAGGGATGAGTCTTTTTTCCCCACAAAGAAAAACCCCGCCCCTACCGGAGATGAGGAAGGCCGAATCAACCCGGAAGCTAAAGACTCTGAGATGTAGTCCTGCATGGACTCCTTCTCAGGGCGAGATAGGTTGTACAGACGGCTAGACGGCAGGGGGGCGCCAGGGAGCAAGTTTATGGCGCAGTCATAGGGACGGTGAGGTGGCAAAGTCTTAGCTAAATCCTTGCTAAAAACCTGCGCCAAATCATAGTAGCACGAGGGAACCGAAGTGAGATCGGGAAGTGAGGGATTTAACGGAGGTGAAGGATTAACTGCAGCCGATTGAAGGCAGAAAGCATGACAATGAGTGCTCCAACTGATAATCGAGGAGGTGGCCCAATTAATGTGCGGATTGTGGATCTTAAACCAAGGTAACCCGACAATAGCTGGGGAGCTGGGAGAAGAGATCACAAAAAACTTAATCTTCTCAGAATGATTACCAGATAAACATAACATAATGGGAATAGTCTCAAGTTTAACCTCCTTCCATAATAGGACTTTTTTTTATTTTTGTTAGCATTGCTACTGGTGGGAAAATCGAAGTACTCGAAGAACACCCCCCCCCCCCCCGTAAGATACACTCTTACTGATGTTACAGCCCAAATCTTGTTGGTCTTATTTGGGTTTTGTCAGAGTTTAAAGGTCCTTTTTTGGTTGTTGGCCTGTGGTAAAGTTGAACCATTCAAAGAAAACTCAACCCCCATACTCTCCTACTAAAATTTCTCAGAAATCCAGTTGAAGAAAGCCTTAACCTTGCTGGTCTCCTTGGTTTGGCCAGGTGTATCTTCAAGCAACCAACTGTGTGGCTGATGGTGAACTGGTCCTTCTGCACCATTTTCCACCACAGGAGCCCCTTGCAGAAGTCCTTCCAAAGCTGTTTGTAGACTTTGTCTAAGATTTTCTCTTTATGTGCTTTGCTAAGGTCACAGACTATCTCAGATCCCTTCATCTCTGCCCACAGTTGGTCTGTCAAAGTTGTGATGGCCTTGTCGTAGGCAATGGTAATCTGGCCACCTTTGACAAGCCGCCCAACTAAGCCAGTAATCAAAACCTGACATATGGTTTTCTTCCACATTAGCTTGTCCTGCTGGTCTGAGCCTGGCACACACTCATGAGAGTGTGGAAACGTATCCAAAGCCTCCTGGACCTTTGCTACTGCAACAGCAGCATAACCTGTCTTCTTTCTGTGCTCCTGTATCTGCTTGTTGAGCCAATTCCACATCATTTTCATCAACTTGTTCACCTCTAAGCGGATCAGACCCATGTGATACAGTTTCTGCTTCTTGTCCGAGGTGAGTTGATCAAAGATGAATTCTACAAGGCGCTGCTGTGTGAGATGGTACTTTCCACCAGTGATGTTTCTGGCCATTTTTCTGTACAGACACATTACATCTCTACCCTTTCTGGTGGTCGTGTCCTCGATGAGGTCATTCACAAAGCTGTCAACGCCACCAACAAAATTCTTCATAGATGTCTTCCTGTTCTTTCTGGCATACTTGTTTCCAAACTTGTTCCTTAGTTTAAGAAAGAATTTCAGGATTGCCCCTTTAGCAAATTTCCTCACAAAAAAGGTTTTGACTTGTCTTGTCATTTTTTTGATCATGGACTCTGACTTGGCTTGCCTCAACTGACTGTCAGTCTCAATAACCTCAGTTATCCTGCATGATACCTCCTGAAGATGGTCGTCTAGACTCTTCTGAATGACCTCCATCTCCTCTGGGGTAAGCTCCATGCCAGCCTGTAAAAAGCCAATGTCCTCTGCCTGTTCCTGCAGAATGGACTTAACATTGATGATTTCATCAATGCTTCCGTCATCCTCTGAGAAGAAGGTCATTAAACTCAAGCTGCTGGACTCTGATGGGAATGAAATCTCTTTGGCCCATTTCTTCAGCACATTGATGATCCTTTTTGCCATAATCTTGAGTGGGAACATGAATTTCTTTGAGGCTGGCAGTTTGTGTGATTTACTCCCTGAGTTGATCCTCTCGGCTAACTCTTGTGCTACAAGTCCCGTCACCTCCTTTGTGTCCCTGCAGCTGATGTCCTGCTCAACCCCCATGACCTCTTTAAGGGCCTGAGCAATACAGTTGCCCAGGCAGTCCTGCACTGTTAGACCGAGCTGTAAAATAAACAGTATCCTACCACATAATCAGCCAGTACAATACTGTAAATGCCCTTTTTAGTACAGTACTGTAATTTGCACTGCATCATGGGAAGTTTTTGCATGATCTACAGTACAATGCTGTACTCTTTTGAAATGATGTATGGTACTGTATTTTATGATACTGTGTGATACTGTATTTTATTTGTGATGGCTTAGTGTCCTACACATTATGTGAAAAATAATTGCATTCATAGTTTTTTCCATCTTTTTCAAGTCAACCAAAGAAAGCGTTTTACTAAACTCAGTAGCCTATCAAAGTCTACCTAAGGTTACTTCACAATAACCTTAGGCCTACCCTTTGCCAAAATTCTCTTCTCATTCAGAGCATCAGTCAGGTCTGTTACAATCACACACATGCACACACAAATGCATTGTAATGGTTTGTATGTCTTTTTTGTTTGATTCAGTGTACTTATATATTTTATTCACTGGCATAAAAAACATTATTGTGATAGAGTAGAATTTCTACTGTATCACAAGCTTTGGCAATACAAATAAATAACTTGTCATTCTAATACAGTGAATTGAAATTGCATTGGATGTGAGACTGACAGTGTTATTTTAATTAATAATTTATTTTTATGAATTATTTCATTGATTTGAATCATATTTGTCAGTTTTTATAATGTTGCATTTTTTAAAAATACAGTAGACTACTGCACTATAACGTTACAGTACTGCATTTTTGAAAAAAAATTAAGTATGATACTGTTTTTGTAACTAACGGTCGACCTTTATCCTGAAAGGGCTTATGGTGCGTTCCAGTCATACTAGGAAGTCAGAATTTTTAGCTCCGAGTAGAAAACTACAACTGGATCGCACCCCGAGGTCGGAATTTCCTACTGGGAACTCGGTGAAACCTCGCCACCCCCGAGTTGACAATCGAAGATGGATACCTCCAGTGTGAACTGTTATTTAACTCCTATAATAATGAAATTATTTGCACTTCTGTCCAGTGTGTGTCACTCTAAATCAGTTGTATACACAGTATTGTTTTACTTATATTTACAAAAACGCTGCAAAAGTGATAATCACATTCTTCATGACAACAACGCAGGGTGTGCTAACAACAGCCTGGTCGAACGGCGTGTTTTTTTCTGACTTCAGCTGGAACTAGATGATGTCACTCCCATTTCCCAGTTCCCCGAACGCAGCATGAGCCAGGCACGCTGACGAGCGCCAGTAAGTCCTGTCTGAGGAACCAACGTTAGGCTGCCAACTTGTCTTTGGTCGGTCAAGGGTCTCCTGCAGCTTCAGCCTCTACTTTGTAAGCACTACAACGTTACTTTAGCAAAACAAGTGTCGATAGCTGGCGTTAGTTCATCGTGAAAACGAGGAACGGACGATAGTGGGACTACATCGCGGTCCGCCATTTAACGCCAGCGTAGCCAGCCGGGCGGCGTGCAAGCTAACGTGCAAGCCATCATCACGGGCAGACTGCCGGGGCAAGACAAGGAGGCGCTCGGATTGGGCCGGGGCTAACGTCGCTTCAGTGTCAAGACCTCCACTGAAGAATAAGGTAACTAGCAAACGCTAGATTTCCAGAATGATGTTTAATTATCTGTAAGAAGTGTTGAGATGAGACAGACTGCTAACTTTGCAAGCACTACTACCAGCACTAACTAGGCTAGCGAACTTAGCACTGGCTAACGTGACAAAATTGGCATTACTGTTATTAATATTGGTCAGCAGTATCCAATTATTATTTTTGGCTGACCAAGCAAAGAAAGTGGGGTTTAAGAAAAATCCCGCCTGGATGCTGCGAGCTTTTCCCGACGCTGCATGGCACTATCACATGCTTTAAGTGAGTGGGGTTATTTCTGTGTGTAATAAATGAGCTGAAAATCAAATACCATAGGTCCAAATTCCCAGAAAATAACAGACCTCACACAGGAAAAACAAGTGAGCAAGATTTTTCATATAGTTAGATTGTGGTTAGACTGATCATTCAGTAATTAAGTTATAGTGTACTCTGTCCAGCAGAGGCAGTAAGGCAATTCATTCCTTTAGATTTGATAGTGCTGTGTTAACAATATGTATGTCTGTAAGTCCTGTAACCACTGCACTGCCAATTTTAAAAAGTTTTGTGACCATGTAAATAGTCATAGAAACTTGGCCAACTACAGATTCTCGTGTGGCATTGAAGAGTGCTCTGGAAATTTCAGGACTTTTTCTGCATTAAAGTCTCACATGCAGTGGAATCACATGGGCCTCCGTGCCATATCACAGAGACAAAACAGGTGTCAGCATGGCAGTGACCTTAAATGCAGCATCCAAGGATGTGATTTTAAAGCTGACAGTTTTCCCTTGCTTTGTGGTCATTTAAGATTACATATACGGAATGGCAAAAAAGTAAATTGTCCTTTTGATGGATGCTCAAAATATTTTAGAGTGAGAACATCATTTGCCACACACATATCAAGAAAACACAGAGAATCATATGTAGCACAGCTACAAGATAGTCAGATCCAAAACAAAGAATATGTCCAACACCATGATGACCATGAGATCACTGATCCAGGCCTTGATGACAGTGATGGAATGATCCTAGATTTGAGTCCTGACACATACCTCAAAAATCTTGCATTATTTTATTTAAAACTACAGGCCAAGCTGCTTTTGCCAGCCACTACAGTACAGTGCATTGTTGAGGGATTTCAGGAGGTCCACAGCAGTGGAATGCAATATGTTCTGAAAAAGGTGGAAGAGAAACTGACAGGTTTACACATTACTAATGAGGAAATCCAGAAAATAGTTAAGGAACTGAAAGAAGAAGATTTGTTAACTATTTACAACGAAGGTGTTTTGAGGTCAGACAAAAACAGGAAATCATATTTCAAGCAAAATTTTGATTATGTTGCACCTGCTCAGGTGTTCCTAGGAACTGACAACTCTGGTAAGGAACGCTTTTGTCAGTATGTGCCTGTAAAGGATACTCTTGCTGCCTTATTTAAACTGTCTGACATGAGAGACCAGTACACACAGTCTAAAGTAATTGTGCACACTGACATGATTTTAAATGATGTTAATGATGGTAAATACATCAAACAAAATCCCATCTTACAAGGATCCTCTTTGTCACTTATTCTGTACCTGGATGCATTTGAGGTGGCAAACCCCCTAGGCTCTGGCAAAAGGATACACAAAATCATGGCCATGTACATGACGCTCGGGGAAATATTGCCACATAATCGATCCTCAGTTGACCAGGCACAGCTTGTTTTGCTTTGCAGAGAGGAGGATTTTAAGTCTTTTGGAAAAAGTATTTTCACGCCTTATTGCTGACCTGAAAGACTTGGAGGATTCAGGTTTTCAGTTGGAGGATGGGAGCAACCTTAAGGCATCACTGATTGCCATTTGTGGTGATAACCTTGGTTCTCATGGTGTTGGTGGCTTCACAGAAAATTTTAGCTCTAGCCAACACTTTTGCAGGTACTGTGTGATTGACAGGGAGACATTTTGCAAGTCACCACTGGTATTTGGCCCTCAACGAACCTCTGAAAACTATAATGACTGTGTTCATCGACTGGCCCCTGATCAGAGTATGATAGATGGAATTAAATTTGATTCATGTTTCAACTCTCTTAATTTTTTCATGTCTGTTCTGGCCTTCCTCCATGTCTCGGCATGATCTTTTGAGGAGTTGTGGCAAATGATTTGGCCCTTTATACTGAGCATTTGGTAAAAGCTGAAAAACATTTCACCTATGGCCAGTTAAATCGGCTATCTCACAGACAAAACTCCTCGAGTGACTCTCACAACAAACCATGTGAAATTAAAGAAAAGGCCAAAAGCTCAGTGGTTCAGCCACACAAAATTGGTGCCTTTTACGACTCTTACCACTTTATGTCGGCCAGTGGATCAAAAACCCTATGAAAAGTGAGGTCTGGCAGTTGTGCCTTAAACTGAGAGAAATTACTGAGCTAATCTGTGCTCCAAAAATTCATCAGAATGAGGTGGCATATCTAAAAGTTTTGCTTGAGGAATATATTGATTTACGAGTAAAGATGTTCCCTAACTGCCCCCTCAAACCAAAGCATCACTACATGGTACATTATCCTGACCTTATCTCAAATTTGGGCCACTAATACGCTTAGGACCCTGAGGTTTGAGAGCAAACACTGCTACTTCAAGAACTGTGCCAGAAAACTTCACAATTTTATACACTTAACTAAAACACTGGCTGAAAGACACCAGCTGCTTCAGTCATACCTAGGACAAGGACTGTTGTTTCCAGCTCCCATTCAGATTGCAGGTGTAGCAAATGAAATAGATGTGCAGGCATACAACAGGGATATACAGATGGTGTTACACACAGCTGATATTGATAAACATAAAACCTCAGATGTTTCAGCCGTGACTTATAAAGGTACCAAGTACTCAAAAGGCCTTGTCGTTGTTCTAGAGCACACTGGGGAAACACTGGTTTTTGGAAAAATATTTCTGATACTTAGTGATGAGAAAAGTGTGTACTTTGTGGTTTTGGTGCATCGCTCAGTTTTATTAGTTGATCTTGGGGTCTACTACCTGGCATCCGATGATAAATATGTATTTATTAATGCAGATAGTCTACAGGACTATTATCCACTGCCCGTGTACAAAATCAAGGATCTCCCCACTGTTTGCTTGCATCACTCAGTGTGTTCTTCATTCTAGGGATGGAGGAGGAATGTATTCAGGAACTTCAGAGAGTGCTACCTGAATTGGACAATTTGGAGTTTACAGCCCTTGTGCAACACTTGACAGCAGAGCTCGGACTAACAAAAAAAGAGGACCTTTCCTTGGTTGAGGCTGATGATTTACAGGAGCACCTGAAGCCAATACTGTGTCGCAGATTCATCCACGCCTTCAAGCCAAAAGGTGAGAAAAAAAATCGTAGCATCAAAGGCAGATATGAGAATCACTAAAAAGGCAGTTTGTAGTTCTGTTATCCTTAAACTGTAAATAATGTGAATAATTAAACTTATGTGAATGTATTCCTTATCTTTAAAGCACTGGATGCTATTGATCAGTTCATCGCTCTCAGCACTTTACCTAATGAAGAGACAGCATCTGCCCCAAACATGGACACACAACTTACAGAGAGACAGGCCAACATCACAATTCCTTGTGCACAACCCCACTCCTCTAGACTCTCCTCAACACCACAGAACTCGTGGATCAGCCACTTTCAGATTCCTTGGGGCAAGATGCCTGAAAAACTCTTGGAGGCAACACTTGGAAAGAAGAGGGCAAGGCCTGAAGACAGAAGAGCATGGAAGAGAATTGTGGTGGATGCCATGCTGGCACACTGTCCAAATCCAAATAAGGCAGCCTGTGAGGAAATAGCAAAAGTGATTGTGTCAAAATATCCTTTAACCTTTGCAGACACAAACGAAGAAGGGGAGCAGATGGGAATAGGTTACTATTCACTTGCAAGGCAAATGAAGCAAAGAGTTGAACATGTGAATCGAAACAATGTAAGTGAAAAGTGCGGAGACCAAGATCATCGACAGAAAGTACTGATGATGATGGCGCAACCATCAAAATGGGACGGTCCAAAGTAGACAGCTACGGATGCATTAACTGGCAGCCCAAAGTTCTCCCAGAAGGAGAGAATGCTGAATCTTTAGAAAATACAAGAAAATACATGGCAGCCCTATTCAAGTCTCGCCCCACCGCTGTGGACAGGCCAGATGTTGATGAGTCTATGAGGCTGACATACATGTATCAGCCACATGCTGAACTCCTGCCCTCCTCCCAGTATTGATGTGATTGAAGAGCACTGGCCCTTCCTTTTTACCAAAAGGGGCTTAGCAACCATTTCAAAATTCTCACAGGCATTGATGTTCAGGATCGAGCAGCAGGCGCCTTCAATCCAAGGGGAAGAGGATCATAAACTTCTTCCAAAGACAGAATCCGAACAGAGACATCCAGCGTTTCTTCAAGAGCTTGCTGAAAGCAACACCATGCTGCAGAGCCGACCGGCATAGCAGCAGTACTTCTTCTGATGAAGCGCTGAGCAAGAGGACTCCATCTTTCTCTTGGCAGATGTAAGTAGGCGGCACATATAGTCTAGTGAATTGCATGATGGGCTTGGGCATTTATATCGCAGGCTACTGGTCTCAGATTTATGGAGCCTACTGTATTGTTGTATTTTTTTTTTAATTGGAATCCCTGTCTTTTTGTGGTTTTACAGACGAATGCAACAAAGCTATCCATTGAGACAGACATGATCCTGCCTGCCACACCAAGACTCATAATGCTGGGTAAGAGAAGACGTACTTATGGTCTGGAGAAATAATCAGTATCACTTTTGAAATATGCCCTTTCAAGATGTGCAATATGTATTTGTTGTCTTACAGGGAACACAGTCCTTGATGCAACAAAGTGGATGGTGAGCATGGAGGGAAAGGTGGCCTTTGTTTTGGAGGAGCACCTGGGCTTTGCAGATGCCTTGTCTATCTTCTTTGGATGTTTCTATGTTTTTAACATAGAGTACCAGGAGCCTGCCTGTGCAACATTGGAACTTATACAACGGTAAAGTACTTGTCTGCTGTAGATTCAAGTTGATCTTTTTCATCTTCTCTGCACTATATCAATGCATGTAGATGTATATTAATATGCCCCTCCCATCCATCCTTCTGTCTAGATTCTTCATGAGGATCAATCCAGAGGAAGGTACAAAATGCACAGCCAAAACTGGACTGAGTCGGAAGACGGGAGCAGTGGTAAAGAGGAAGGCAGAGGCTATCAACAGCAACGTGGTGTCCTTCCTAAGGGAACTGACAGAGTTTGAATGGAGGAGCTTGGACTAGTAGGTGAGTTATGTCATTGTTACCTGCCACCAGACGGCTGTCCCTAATGCCAAATATTACTACGTCAAGTTCCTGTTCAAACTGTTTTAGAGGGCAGTTGATGCAATAGTGTGTGTGTGTGTGTGTTACAGAGTGAGAGGCGGCACCAAGCAGACTGCTATCAACTGCTGTCCCTAGGTAATGGGGGGGGGAGGGGGGGGGGAATGGACGACACTGGAGAGTAATGAATGATATGACCAGGGTTCCCACTCGTCCTGGAAAACCTGGAAAATGATTGCGCAATATTCCAGTAATGGAAAACAAATGGAAAATGAGCAAAAAAGTGGAATGTCCTGGAAAAGCTTGAATTGTCCTGGAAAATTATTTGTCTTCCTTTTAGCTTGAAACATAGGAAATGAAGTAAAAATGTATTTGGTAACTAATGTCCACATAGCCAGAAACTGTGAGTAGGTAAAATAATTCAAGTTAAGGCATAAAATATAAAAACTCAAAACAATGGGGACAAGAAGAAATCATAAAAAATGGCAAAATAAAATTTAGGCTAAATTAACAAAATCTATTCATAAAAAAGCAGAGTAAATAAATATTTAAAAACATGTATACGTATTGTGCTGGAGAGTTAAAAACTAAGAAATTCTAAGATCAATATGATCAATAGCTAGAGATGTTGTTCATCAACCTCTAATCTTGTTTTTTGAAGGCTAACTAGAATTGAAAACTGCCCACAGCAACAATGTGACTTCAGTTGGTTATATGACACTGGAGAAAGTCCTGGAAAATGCCCTGGAAACGTCCTGGGAAATGATTTCTAGAAAAGAATGGGAACCCTGATGACGTATAACAGAATAATTAAAGCTGAAAAGCAATTAAATGACAGCAAAAAATGTGAGTAAAATTCTATACCATCAGTATTTGAGTGATTCATTTACTGTCCAGCAGAATAAGACATTCATAGAAGGTACTCTGTCCAGCATAGGCAATTCATAGATTGTTTGCACTCTGTCCAGCAGAGTGTGAGTTAAAGTTCCAAGTTTAAATTTTTTTTATTATTAATCTTTATTCAAACAGTCATGACTGATGTCGTTATTATAGACTTTTCATGAATTCACATGTATTTTCATGCAGAAATAAATCCCATATAAATGAGCATGCCATTGATGTTCTGGTTCAGAGTAGTGGCAGCCTTTGTTTATCAAATTCAAGTGTTCAGTTTGACCTTTAACACTTTGTCCGACACGGCCTGTAATGTCCAGAGCCTCAATTTGCTAAATGCTAAATTTTTCTGCACTTCATAGCTATAGATGTTGACAACTACACAATTTGACTATCTGAATGTTATGTACTGTATTTCCGTGTGTTTATATTCATCTATGGATTTAAAAGTTGATGAGTTTTAGCGGGCACTCTGTCCAGCAGAGGCAGTTCATTGATTGTAGGCACGTTAATGTTTGATATTGCCTTTTCATGTTGACAGTTTTAAAAATTTTCAATTTCATGTGAATTGAATGTTATTTTAATAAAAAAAGGTTGAAATATCTGAATAATTGCCCATTTTCATTTTATTTCCCAGTACATTTTTTAAAAAAAATAAAAAATTTGGGTTACAGTAGTGTACTGTAAAATTTGGATAAATACAGTAAACAACTGCACTCACACAATTACAGTAACAGGAAAAGTACTGTAAAAGGGGAATACAGTAACACTTAAGTTACTGTAAAAGGGACTACAGTATCAGTACTGTGAATGTAGAATTACAGTATCTTACTGGTCACAGTGTTGCCAGTAGTATACTGTAAAAAAAAACATGCAAAGGCTAACAGTGTGGATCTCTTTCTCTGTTATGCTCTCCTGAGAGCTACTGGACCCATGGGAGTCTTGTGACTTTTCATGGCTCTGCTGTTTGAGTTTCAGCATCTTGTAAATGTGTTTTGATAAAACATCCACAATATCAACACACATGCTAGTAACAATGTCTCTGACCCTGGGGTCCTGAGTCCCCATACTGAGGTTGGCCCAGTGCTCATTTGTGAGCTTTTTGAGGCTATTATTTATGGTTTGAAGAAGGGTCTCCTTGGCCAATGATGTTAACATCTGATGTGAACTTGATAAGATAAGATAAGATAAGATAAGATAAGTTAAGATATACCTTTATAAGTCCCACAGGGGGAAATTTCAGCTTTACAGCAGCAGCAGGATGCAAGAGAAACATTAGAAAGTTTTACAAATGAAACTATAGGTAATTAGAATAAAGTAGACAATAGCATAAATACAATTCAATGAAAATAAATGAAAGAGCATGAGTCTTTCAGGAATATTAACCATATTAACAATATATAAAAAATCTGAATGAGAATAAGTGAAATGAAAATGAAATAAATGAAATAGCATGAGCCTTCCAGCAATATTAACAATATTAACCATATATAAACAGATCGGAATGAGAATAAGTGGATTGAAAATAAAAATAATAAAAGAGCATTCGCCTTTCCGCCATATTTACAGTATTTACAATATATAAGAAAGTCAGTGTATATTCAGTAATACACTAAACAATATTATATAGTGCACTATAATGTCATAGAGGACAAACAGAGAATTTGAAGAAACTAGATCCAGTTTATTTATCCAGATTATTGCACACTGGAGAGGTTTTTGTTGTAGAGTCTAACAGCCGCAGGAAGGACCTGCGATACCTCTCTGTCACACACTTCGGGTGGAGCATCCTGTCACTGACAGAGCTCCTCAGTGCAGTGAGTGTGTGATGGAGTGGGTGAGGGTCTCTGTCCATGATCGCGGACAGTTTGGCTGTAGTCCTCCTCTCCACCACCTCCTCCACAGGCTCAAGAGGGCATCCCAGGACCGAGCTGGCCTTCTTTATGAGTTTGTCCAGCCTCCTCCTGTCAGCTGCTGTGATGCTGCTGCCCCAGCAGACCACTCCATAAAAGATGGCAGAGGCCACAACAGAGTCTTAGAAGGTCCTCAGGAGTGCCCCCTGCACCCCAAAAGACCTCAGCCTCCTCAGCAGATAGAGTCTGCTCTGACCCTTCTTGTAAAGTGCAGCAGTGTTTACAGTCCAGTCCAGTTTATGGTTCAGGTGAACACCCAGGTACCTGTAGGATGTCACCATCTCGATGTGTCTTCCCTGGATGTTCACGGGTGATGGGGGGGAGTGGGGGCGCCTGCGCAAGTCCACGACCAGCTCCTTGGTCTTTTCAGGGTTAATCTGCAAGTGGTTCCACTGGCACCAGTCCACAAAGTCCTGGATGAGTACTCTGTGCGACCTGTCGTCCCCCGTTTGTGATGAGGTTGACAATGGCAGAGTCGTCAGAGAACTTCTGCAGATGGCAGGTGGGGGACAGGTGGGAGAAGTCAGCAGTGTAGAGGGTGAAGAGGAACGGCGCCAGCACCGTTCCCTGTGGGGCCCCTACGCTGCAGAGGACAGTCTCCGACACTGGATGTTCTGGGTCCTCACGTACCGTGGGCGGTTTGTGAGGTAGTCTGTTATCCAGTTTGTGACGTGTTGGTCCACGCCGGAGAGCTCCAGCTTGTCCCTCCTCATAATCATGCTTTCCATAGAAATGACTCACCTTGGCCACACAGCCTGTATTTATGCACTCATCAGCATCAGCATTCAAATCTCAAGGGTGACTTGGACTTTGGCTCTAAACATCAAAGGAAATCTCTTGGACTCTGATTGGGCAACTGACCAGCCAATCAGAGTCCAAGAACCCTGTCCCATAGCAACTGTTGCTAGGTAAGTCTAGTCAGCGAACTGTTTCCACAGCAGAGTGGACTCTGCTGTGAGAAAAATTGCTGCCTTTACATGAGAACTTTAATTTCTCTTTAATTCCAAATAAAACTTCAATCCTCTACCCTCTGGGATCCCTCCAGAAAGACTCACACTTAGCCCCCTAAGGACCCTCGAGGGTCCCCACTGAAAAGTGCTATAAAAATCACAAAAATTATTATTTTTTTCCACTTTCAAAGCCTAAACCTGTTAACTAGCTTCAGCCCTACACAAAAATATGAAGTTTGTCTTTAGACTTTAAAAATATCTCTAATTTTTAAGGCATTTTTTGGCGTAATAGCGTCTGGTATTATGACAACAAAAACACAAAATAAAATTAGGAAGTGCAAAGTGGATTGCTTAGTTTGAAGATGTTAGACACTTATGTATGTTGATAATTCATTAAGCCAATCATATTGATGCATTATTATTTTTGGAGATATTAAGGTTTATTTTAAAAAATCACACTTAGCCCCCTAAGGACCCTCGAGGGTCCCCACTACAAAGTGTTATAAAAATCATAAAAATTATTATTTTTTCCACATTCAAAGCTTAAACCTATTAACTAGCTTTAACCCTACACAAAACTATGAAGGTTGTTTTTAAACTTTAACATTTTCTCTAATTTTTATGACATTTTGTGTCATAGTAGCAGATGCTATCATACTAACAACAACACAAAATAAAATTAGGAAGTGCAAAGTGGATTGCTTGGTTTGAAGTTGTTAGAGCCTTATGTATGTTGATAATTTATAAGACCAATCATATTGATGCATTATTATTGTTGGAGATATTAAGGTTTATTTAAAAAAATCACACTTAGCCCCCCTAAGGACCCTCGAGGGTCCCCACTGAAAAGTGTTATAAAAATCATAAAAATTATTATTTTTACTTTTAAAGCTTAAACCTGTTAACTAGCCCTACACAAAACTATGAAGGTTGTTTTTAAACTTTATCTCAAACGAAAACATTTTTAAAAAATCTTAAAAGTGGATATTTCACACAAATAAATCAGTGTTTTTCATTTACATTTAAATGAGTGTGTATTTATGTCAGATGTGTGTGTGTCTGTATGTGTTTGTTTAGTGTGTCTGTGAATATAAGGTGCAGAAAAAGGATGAGGTCACTGAAATAGTATTGTTGCACATCTGCACTGTCTTATTATTTTGGCTCTTTGCAGAGGCATGAGGTTGTTTTTTGAACTTCCTTCCTGTGTTCTATCCTGCCTGCTCCTGTACAGCCTGAACCTGAGCCTAGGCCTATCTGAACCTGAGCCTAGGTCTGGACCTGAATCTGAAGCCTTTTTTCACATGTCTAACCCTGATATTATGAGGGTAATGTTCAGTTCACACTTGGTTTCTCACCAGGAGAATGCCATGGATAGAAGGTTGCTGTCCATCACCAAGTCAAAATACACATCATGTTGTTATACAGCACCAAGGCAAAGCACAGCTTTGTGTTTTACTACAGGGATACATGTTAAAAGTACATGAACAGCACTGAGGGAAGAGTTGAGAGGATCATTGTAGCACACAGAAGTGATATGAAGCAGTTTACACCACAGAAAAAAGCTGCAGAGTTTTAGCTTCACACAATCAACAGCTGCGCAAGAATGCTCTTTGGATGCACAAGAGACCCAATGATGATAGTTTTAGACCACATGTACCACAGAACTTTGATGATGTGCAATGAAAACAACACTTACAAATGTCCAGATGCATATTTGAGTAAAGTTTTCTCCACTTACAGTCAGATCAACTTCTCACTCTACAGTGGGTGTTTTTATTTCATCCTGTCAAGTCTTCCTTTTCCAGTTTCGTCCCTCCAGTGAATAATCCAGGCAATTCACTGCTGCATTCAGACATCGACTCACTCAGGTTTTACATTACTAAGGGGGCCATGGCCTGAGCCTTAGTCTAAATATTAGCCTGGGCTTGCCTAACCACTGAACTTGCACCAGCGGTCTGTGGTAGGCATTTTCTCAAAGCAATTGCAGGAGCCATAAGACTTTTTTCTGGTTCTTCAAGGAAGATTGATTGATTGACACTGATTGATCTGTGGAGAGTAGACCCAACTTTGTTTGAAAGTTGCTGATTCTGGTTGCAACAAAACATGTTATCCCAGAGGTTAGATTTGAAGGAGGCACATACTGTGAACTCTCCTGACAAGTTGGGGCCCGAATTACTGCTCCATTTCTAGACCTCCAGCTGACAGTAACATCCTCCTCCTCCTTGCCCTCATTTTAGATTTCATCCATACTGGGAATCTTCTCTAGAAAGGACTCTTCTTCTGGTTCAGAAGTTGAGCTTTCCTCCTCTTCCAGCTCCTCTTCTTCACTGCTGAAGTCCTCTTCATCTGTAGCAGGCCTCAGAACAGCTGGGAGCGCCTCCTCTGTACTGTGCCTTCATTTCATTTTCTTTATCATATACTGCTGCTAAAAAAAAATGACCAGCCAGTAAAACTACATTTTTTTGTTATAGATTTACAGATCAAACAGATCTTTGATCTTTTTGACAACCACAAGATGTTTTGTTATGGGTTTGTCTCAGGACAGTTTTGTATGTTTGTGTGTGGACGAATCAAAATGTGTAATTTCTGTTGCAATGTGAAGGTGAGAACTTAAAACACAAGTACTCACACATGCGCACAAGATTTTTGCTCAAGCACATACACAGCACACCTTCACCTTACTACCAACTCATCCAGACTATTTTTATTGAGATAATCAATTTTATTTCTATGCAATAATAGAAAATAATGTAATGGATGGGGCTCCATTTAGACCCCTATATTGGCTCTATGCCATCTAAGGGTTAAATATGTAATTTTATGAAAATTGTCAAAAATTAAATTTTCAACCCAGAGGCTTAGATTGAAAAGGTAGTCACAGGTATTACATCATGGGATGACTAAACAAGAGTATATCCAAAAAGAGTAGTTTGAATGGCGTCAATGGGGACCCTCTTGGGCCAAGGGAGCTAAGTGTGCAGTGTCGTGTAACTTTGAAACTGTGTGCGATGAGAAGTGAGGTTGGAATTTTTAACTTTGGTCTATACCACTAATCTTTGGAAAATCTCAGATCAATAGCATTAACACAGGCAAAAATATTGACTTTTGAAAATTTAAAAGTTGCAAAAAGGACCCTATTGGGTCCTGGGGATCCCAGAGGGTTAAAAAGATTTAAAATGACAACGTAAACACCTAATTCCAAATGAATTCCAAAGGAAGGCTGATCCTGAAGCAAACATGGGGCTCCACGCAAGCCGAGACAATTTCTTCAAACAGGGCCTTGGAAGATTTGGAAGTAATCAAAGTGTGAATAGACGTAAGCATTAAAATGTGGACCATTTTGGCTGCTTTTGAGGCTATTATTTATGGTTTGAAGAAGGGTCTCCTTGGCCAATGATGGTAACATCTGATCTGAACTTGAACTCCTCATAATCATGCTTTCCATAGAAATGACTCACCTTGGCCACACAGCCTGTATTTATGCACTCATCAGCATCAGCATTCAAATCTCAAGGGTGACTTGGACTTTGGCTCAAAACATCAAAGGAAATCTCTTGATCTTGATTGGGCAACTGACCAGCCAATCAGAGTCCAAGAACCCTTTCCCATAGCAACTGTTGCTAGGTAAGTCTAGTCAGCCAACTGTTTCCACAGCAGAGTGGACTCTGCTGTGAGAAAAATTGCTGCGTTTACATGAGAACTTTAATTTCTCTTTAATTCCAAATAAAACTTAAATCCTCTTTAAAAAGATTTAAAATGACAACGTAAACACCTAATTCCAAATGAATTCCAAAGGAAGGCTGATCCTGAAGCAAACATGGGGCTCCACGCAAGCCCAGACAATTTATTTAAACAGAGCCTTGGAAGATTTGGAAGTAATCAAAGTGTGAATAGACGTAAGCATTAAAATGTGGACCTTTTTGACGCTGTAACGTCCAAGTTGTACAAGGTTTCCCTGACAAAGACACTGAACTGGAATTTTTCTTCCGGTAGACGTAAATACATCACTACGTCACACCCGCTCCCTGTCCTCTGTAGTTCTATCTTGCCATTTTTTCATACATTTTTAAATGTATTTCTTTTGTTCAGGATGCTGGGTAATTATCAGTGTTACAGGTGTCTGTCGTAAGCCTATTGCTTTCATTTTGTCCATTGTGGTCCCCATGAGGCCTTGCTCCACAGTTTATTGAATCTGAATTTTACTTAACTTAGTTTGGTTTCTTTCTACACTTAGTTTATGTATTATTAGCCCTGGCTGGTATATACCATTTTGGTTTCAATTTAAATAATTGTTATTGTGCTATCTGCTATCAGATTAAAATAAAATAGTGTGGCAATAAATCTGGTATGCATTAAATCCAAGCACCTATAGAATCATGTCTAACTTCCTAGAGATTCCTTCACAACCTATTCCCAATCAATAGAAATTTAGTGCATCTTTAACACTTAATTTCCAATGATCTGATTGTCCTGTGAGGTTCTTATGCTCTGTAGTTCTTTTGTTTTCTTTTTGTCTTTATATACTTATGTGTATTCATATATGTATATATATGTATATATTATATATATACATATATATATATATATATATATATATATATATATATATATATATATATATATATTTATATTTATATATATATATTTATATATATTGCCTAAGTGGGATAGCATTTTGCACTTCCTGGTTCTCACGCCCAAAACTTCATGGGATTTGAAATAATGGTTTCAGATAGACGCATCAAATAAGGTTCTTGATAAACAAGTACATGAGATTTCAACGTTTATTGAAAATAATGAAGTGCATCTTATGTTTCTTGCTGTTGTTGTGTGGTGCATTAAAGGAGTGAGAATGGGTGGCAGATAATATAACTTCCAAACAGTGGGGAAAACCGCTCTTCAGATAAAATCAGAATAAATGTTGAATGAACCTATGTAGCCTACTAAAGTACTTTAGGCATTTGTACCATCTGAAGCATTTAAAATGTATTTATGTATCATATAATCAGTTTCAAAAGATTTATAAGTTTTGAAGATCATACATTTGTCTTACTGTATAACACTTTCTTCTAGAATATTTTAATGTTCTATCTGGTGAAACAAAAACATGGATTTAGCTCAAACCTTTTAATAATCTTTAAATGGAATTTTAAAAAAGAAAGATAATTGTTATTCTATCAGTGTTAACAGAGGCAAAAGATACCTAAATCTAAAAAAAATGGTCATTTAAAACAATTATGCTTGTTTTGTTTTTAATTTTTGTATATTAGAAAAGACATCCAAAGACATGGCAAACATAAATTGTTTAGTAATAAAAATGACAACATAATATGAACTAAAAACCATCATATTAATTAGATATGATGAAATATAAACACCAGATGTTTTGTTCTGTTTTCTATTGTGGTGTAGGGTTATTTTGCTTTTAATCTTTTTCTGTTAAGTGTTAATCTAAACTAATTTTCTAATAAGTGGAAGTGAGGATGTGTTATAATGTACTTTGTTAATTATTGTAAAACAGGAGCAGAACATATTATTGCGTCTCTGTTCCTTTTCATGTAAGATTAGACTTTTCTGTCTTTTAGTTTTCATTCAACTTGGCAAGATAAGTATATTATCCATGTTGTTGTGAGGAAACTGATCTGCTTGTATATCAAATTCATGACTGATTGATTGGAAACACCCACAACCGTGCCAGGGAAAACTGCATCCTTAGATCTGTCCTTCCATAATAGGACTTTTTTTTTTTGGTAGCATTGCTACTGGTGGGAAAATCGAAGTACTCGAAGAAACCCCCCCGTAAGATACACTCTTACTGATGTTACAGCCCAAATCTTGTTGGTCTTATTTGGGTTTTGTCAGAGTTTAAAGGTCTTTTTTTGGTTGTTGGCCTGTGGTAAAGTTGAACCATTCAAAGAAAACTCAACCCTCATACTCTCCTACTAAAATTTCTCAGAAATCCAGTTGAAGAAAGCCTTAACCTTGCTGGTCTCCTTTGGTTTGGCCAGGTGTATCTTCAAGCAACCAACTGTGTGGCTGATGGTGAACTGGTCCTTCTGCACCATTTTCCACCACAGGAGCCCCTTGCCAAAGTCCTTACAAAGCTGTTTGTAGACTTTGTCTAAGATTTTCTCTTTATGTGCTTTGCTAAGGTCACAGACTATCTCAGATCCCTTCATCTCTGCCCACAGTTGGTCTGTCAAAGTTGTGATGGCCTTGTCGTAGGCAATGGTAATCTGGCCACCTTTGACAAGCCGCCCAACTAAGCCAGTAATCAAAACCTGACATATGGTTTTCTTCCACATTAGCTTGTCCTGCTGGTCTGAGCCTGGCACACACTCATGAGAGTGTGAGAACGTATCCAAAGCCTCCAGGACCTTTTTCTACTGCAACAGCAGCATAACCTGTCTTCTTTCTGTGCTCCTGTATCTGCTTGTTGAGCCAATTCCACATCATTTTCATCAACTTGTTCACCTCTAAGCGGATCAGACCCATGTGATACAGTTTCTGCTTCTTGTCCGAGGTGAGTTGATCAAAGATGAATTCTACAAGGCGCTGCTGTGTGAGATGGTACTTTCCACCAGTGATGTTTCTGGCCATTTTTCTGTACAGACACATTACATCTCTACCCTTTCTGGTGGTCGTGTCCTCGATGAGGTCATTCACAAAGCTGTCAACGCCACCAACAAAATTCTTCATAGATGTCTTCCTGTTCTTTCTGGCATACTTGTTTCCAAACTTGTTCCTTAGTTTAAGAAAGAATTTCAGGATTGCCCCTTTAGCAAATTTCCTCACAAAAAAGGTTTTGACTTGTCTTGTCATTTTTTTGATCATGGACTCTGACTTGGCTTGCCTCAACTGACTGTCAGTCTCAATAACCTCAGTTATCCTGCATGATACCTCCTGAAGATGGTCGTCTAGACTCTTCTGAATGACCTCCATCTCCTCTGGGGTAAGCTCCATGCCAGCCTGTAAAAAGCCAATGTCCTCTGCCTGTTCCTGCAGAATGGACTTAACATTGATGATTTCATCAATGCCTCCATCATCCTCTGAGAAGAAGGTCATTAAACTCAAGCTGCTGGACTCTGATGGGAATGAAATCTCTTTGGCCCATTTCTTCAGCACCAGGGGCGGCTGGCCCATAGTGGGCGATAGTGCATCGCCCTCCTTAATCCACGTGAAAAAAATGAAGAGAAAAGGGTTTATAATGCCTTGATTGTTCCTGTCTCAGTTTTCATATTATTGTTTAATCAGCTGCCCGACTATCGCTGTGATGTCACTGTCCAACCAGCGGCCCCACCCCCTTGGGGCGATTTCAGTCAGAGTCGAAAATAGGCGCTCTCATAGACTTACATGGAGAGACTCTTTTTTTCAAATTTTGGACCTCACAATGCATTTCTATGGGCTCAGGGAGGGCTTGCCCCAACGTGATAACGTCATACGCGCTGACGCCTGCTCGGTCCAGACGCCTGCGCATGCGAGAGAGATGATTCAAAGTTAACGTGAGTGATTTATCGGTGGATTATCAGTATTTTCGGAGTAAATAGTGCACAAGTATTGCAAATAATAGCATTAGTTTAACTCTGGGGTGTTTCCTTGTTGTCCTTTTGGCTAATTTTTGCCGTGTTTTGCCGTTGATTTGCCGTTTTTGCCGTGTATTCGCCATATTTTTACCGTGTTTTGCCGTATATTCGCCATTACGTGCACATGTTAACATACACACTAAAACCGAGGACGGGTATAAAAGCAAATTCCAGTTGAGGATCGATAAAAACTCCCTAAAAGAACAATAGAAGAGAGCATATTGAGAAATGACAGAGGGAGGAAGGGGAAGAAGCTGTGAACTGTGCAGAAAAATCCCTCCATGGATGTGAGGACAGCAAACTTGGACTCTTGTCTTCGTATGGACAGGAACTGCTTCAGGAACTTATTGTCAATAAAAACACCTGGACATGGTCTAATATAACAAACTGTAACATGGACACTAAATACAGTAGGCCAACAGAATGTTTGAGTGCATGCTAATATGTTTTTATCATCTCAAAAACATTTGTACATGTTCATTTATAATATTTATAAAGAGAAACCTGTTGAAAATTCATATTAGTTTTCTTTTCTTGTAATTACACACTTAGCATTTATCAGATGATTCTGCCAAATACTTGCCAGACTTGTTTACATTTATTTGTTATGAACATAGGGTGAATAAAATTTGTCGAAAGGACATTTCCATGGACATTTAATACATTTTTTGACAAAGAAAGATCAGGCTGCCTGTTATAATTACAGTATTCAAAGAGTTATTTGGGACCACCTAATAAGTAAGTGTGTACTGTGGAACCAAATGTATAGCATTTTAGACATTAACTAGATTTAGCTTTACAAAAATACTGTACAGTATGTACATGTTATGTCTGGTGTTGCCATCAACAGGGAAAATAAATCAAACAATGTAACTATAACACTGTAAAGTAAGCTATCTGCCTTAAATTATTATTAGCTATTGAAGGATAGTGGATCGTGACGTTGCCCCCCTGAAAATTTTTTCAGGAGCCGCCACTGTATTTCAGCACATTGATGATCCTTTTTGCCATAATCTTGAGTGGGAACATGAATTTCTTTGAGGCTGGCAGTTTGTGTGATTTACTCCTGAGTTGATCCTCTGGGCTAACTCTTGTGCTACAAGTCCCGTCACCTCCTTTGTGTTCCTGCAGCTGATGTCCTGCTCAACCCCCATGACCTCTTTAAGGGCCTGAGCAATACAGTTGCCCAGGCAGTCCTGGATCTCTTTCTCTGTTATGCTCTCCTGAGAGCTACTGGACCCATGGGAGTCTTGTGACTTTTCATGGCTCTGCTGTTTGACTTTCAGCATCTTGTAAATGTGTTTTGATAAAACATCCACAATATCAACACACATGCTAGTAACAATGTCTCTGGACCCTGGGGTCCTGAGTCCCCATACTGAGGTTGGCCCAGTGCTCATTTGTGAGAGCTTTTTGAGGCTATTATTTATGGTTTGAAGAAGGGTCTCCTTGGCCAATGATGGTAACATCTGATCTGAACTTGAACTCCTCATAATCATGCTTTCCATAGAAATGACTCACCTTGGCCACACAGCCTGTATTTATGCACTCATCAGCATCAGCATTCAAATCTCAAGGGTGACTTGGACTTTGGCTCAAAACATCAAAGGAAATCTCTTGATCTTGATTGGGCAACTGACCAGCCAATCAGAGTCCAAGAACCCTTTCCCATAGCAACTGTTGCTAGGGAAGTCTAGTCAGACTGTTTCCACAGCAGAGTGGACTCTGCTGATATAGCTGGAGAAACATTGTTCATGACTTTAATTTCTCTTTAATTCCAAATAAAACTTAAATACTCTATAAAAAAGATTTAAAATGACAACGTAAACACCAAATAAATGAATTCCAAAGGAAGGCTGATCCTGAAGCAAACATGGGCTCCCAGCCCAGACAATTTATTTAAACAGAGCCTTGGAAGATTTGGAAGTAATCAAGGTGTGAATAGGGTATATGCCCAAATGTATAGCAAGACATTCCGCTTGATTCTAGCACAACCACACTTCAGTTATGTTTTTATGGCGAAACAGGGAGAAAATCAAAATGCAGCGTGTGGTATCTAACACTTCAGCGGAGCATCGCTGTTTCGCTATGTCAGGCATCCAGCAGGTATAACTGTTCAGTTTTTACCGTCTGTTGCCCCCTGAAGAAAATGGGAAGTTACTATTCGCCGACAGCTTCACTATCACCGGCCGATGCATCCGGGTTTGCAGCCGACATACATCTTGAGTGGGAACATGATTTCTTGAGCAGTGGCAGTTTGTGTGGAATTTACTCCCTGAGTTGATCCTCTCGGCTAACTCGGGGTTTGGCAGAGGAGCGACCTCCTTTGTGGACTTCCTGAGCCTGAGGATGCCTGCTCAAGGCAGCAGCGGCATAAACTCTGGGGTCACCATGACTACGCCTCCTCCCAGATCCGCAGTGGTTGATCTTGCCCTGGAGGAAAATCGGTCCTGAGAGATCAGTCACTTGAAGGAAGAGATGGAGAGGATGACAATGAGGCAGCGGTTTGGCATCCATCGCTTTGCCCACTCAGACCGAGATATTCGCTTTTTCACAAGGTAAATAATATATATCCTCCAGTTAGTCTCAATATGTTAAGCCTGCTGTAGCTGCAGCATTTAAGCAGTGATGAATGATCCTTGTAGCATTACTTGGAATGTGATTATTATGAATATGTGACCCTGATTATTGTTATAAGTCAGTAACTTCAGGTGTGTGTGTGCGTGGTTGGTGAAAGGTAGTAGGAAATAAGAATAGTCCATAAGATGAACCATGTTTTCACTAATGTTACAAAATTTGTCCTTTTAAGGTTTGCATCCTATTCCTATTTCATGCGCTTGATCTCGCCTGCACTACCATCACCATCCATGGTCCATGAGACATGCACATCAGAGGAACCTTCCCAGAGCCCAGTTCTGCAGCAGTAAGAGCAATTTACAATACATCACTATGATTATAGGTTATTCTTGAAAAAATGATTATAGTTAATTTTCTTTAACTGCCAAATAAACTTAAATACTTTAAAAAGATTTAAACTGACAACTGCCAAACACCTTTCCAAATGAATTAGATCCTCACATGGGGAATAAAGATGATTTTATTTAAACAGAGCCTTGAAGATTGGAAGTAATCATGTGAACTTTGATTTTTCTTTTTAAACATGATCCTGCAACCCATAGATGAGCTATTTCTATTTTTAAACTTCCTGACCTGGGAGAAAACAAATTAGCTGTGGATCACACTTCAGCGAACTTGCTGTGTTCCTGTCAGGCATCAACAGGATAACTGCAGAAAATAAGATCACATGCCAGCAGAGTTCAAACCAAAGACTATGCAGACACTACTGTAATCCTGGACTGCCAGCTGAGGTGCCCAGTGCCCAACATCTCCTCTCCTCCAGAGTGAGGTGTTCTCTTCATACAAATCACACTGCTGATTGAGTGAATTCCATTTTCCCATTCATCTCCCCACTGTATGCAGGATCAGTTTGACAAGCAGATTATGCGAGAGTCTGGAATCATCCCCTGTTGAAACCTGGAATGGCCATCATGGTTGACAGAGGTTTTCTTGTTGATGAGTTTGTCCCTTGTAAAATCTACAGGCCACCCTTCCTCTTTGGCAGATCTCAGATGTCTGCTGCTGAGGTCAGGCAAACACAAGAAATTGCACACACAGGGTGTGGAGCGCTCTGAGGCAGTGAAGGAACAAGCTTTTTGACACTGAGATTCGCTTTTTCGGTAATATCAATCAGCTTTACACTGTGGCTTGTCTCCTGACAAACTATGAAAATGGACCTCTTGTAAAGGATTGGGCAAAAAGGCCATCATCATCATAGAGTAGTTGTGTACATGGTGATGTTTACAGCAGAAAAGCACTGAAGTGTTTTTGTATTATATGTTGTTTACAATTTCATTGTTGACATTTTGAAAGTTTTCTCTTCATTCTAGTAATTGCTTGATGAATTTATTAATACCTTGCGCAATGTTTGTTGGCTGTTACTGACCAATAAGAATGAAAATGATCTGAATTTGGACCTACTGTTAGTGTTAACTTGTCTTACAATTTTGCACTCTATTAGCTGCACTTTCTAACTCGCATGGGATATTTTGTTCATATGTAGACATGTATAGGTTGTTACATTCTGCACAGTAGCTACAATACATCACTTGTCTTGTTATTCTTGTACTTTCTACTTTACTTCTTTATTTAAGGACAGGTGGGGAGAAAAATCCTTGATTCTAATTAATTACAATGATCTGTTGTCTCAAAATTCTGATAATTGAAAAAATTTGTAACATTATTGAATAGTGTGTAATGATATGGCATATGTTTTCTTCCTGATCTTCAAAACAATATCTATAGTTAACCAAGCAGTGACACTCATATGCTAATTATCCATTGTTTTAACAGTGATTATTGCAAAAAATAAAAATAATGCCAGCAGAGTTCAAAACTATGCAGACACATAATCCACCTCACAAGCTGTGCCATAAATCTCCTCTCCTCCAGAGTGATGTTCTCTTCATACAATTGCACTCAAAACATTTACTATTATCTTCATATGCAATCAGTTAGTGACAAGCAGTACATCAATTAAGCAGACATTTGTTGATATAACATCAAATAAATCTTAAGATTCCTCTTCAGATACAAACAGCATAGGAGCAAAAGCAACAAGCCTCTAAGATTTTGGCAGGAAGGCAGGTAGGGGAGAAAGAACCAATTCCAGTTGAGTCTCGTTTACAGCTCCATCCAGGAAACGATATCATTAATTTTTGTGCTAATCAATTCCCCTTATCAATTCCACCTGATGAGTGGAAAGGCAAAAATTGTTTGTGAGTAGCTACTACACACAACCCTATTGGAGGACTAGGGGGCTGAACAATTTGAGAAAAAAATATAGTAGCTTTTTTTTTTTTAATATTTATCAACAATTTTTTAAAATAATCTAAAAATTGTAAGATGAAAAACAACATTTGATCACATGGAAAATCTGCAGGAATCGATAAGGGAATCCTTAAAGAATTGGATCAATTAGCAGGATCGTTAACAGCATCGATATTGATAAAATCGTATCAATTCCCATCCCTAAAGGCAGGAAAGGTGGGTGTTTATAGTGTTGTGTCTTAGATATTATTGTCTTTGTCACACAGTGAAACATAAACACACTGGAGTTGGTGGGCAGGGCAGAAGTAAACCTAAGGTCAATATCTCTATTTGCTCTGTCCTTCTAGGAAAGCGGGAGGTAAAAAGTTGAAAAGAAACTGTCAACTTTTTCTTTAATTTTCTGTGACCTCCTCATCTCTGGGGATCCTCTGAACAAACAGGTCTTCCAGTGTGTAGACCACAAAGTCACACCAGTCAAGTCCAGAAATCAACATCTGTCCCTGGATCTGCCAATAGTATGGGTGAGATTTTCTCAGAGTTTCAGTGCCTTCACTGATTTTAATGTATGGGCAATCTACATAGCTTGTTGCATTTGGACATTTAACCTCAACAAGCCCAAACACTGGCTGCCCCCGTGGATCAAACACAATACCATCAGGTGAAGAGCCCATCCACGGTGCATCGGGATGGATAAGGAAACCACATGGATAGTGGTTAACCTCCATTAGTCTGCAGTACTCCTCCACTGCAGCAGGTTCCTTGTCCAGCCCCCGCTTCATATCTTCAGTCTGATGAGAAGGTCCTAGAAGCCTTTTGGCTAGATTTCTGGCAGATGTCTCTCCTCTGTAATGACAAATCTCTCTAAATTTGGTGGAAGTGACACGGGGCCGCCTTAGTTCATGCCACTCATGGCAGGAACTCTGCTGTTTTGTAGAATTTTCAATGGTGTGTGCTTGTTGGAGTGTTGTTTGCAAAGTGCTCATGTGCAATTTCTGATGCTGAGTGAAGACAAAAGAGTCCTCTGCTTGAGAGGGTGCCAGTCTATAATTAGCAAGAGGCAGCTGAGGTGGAGTAGGGGCATTTGTGTGTTGACAGGTTTTTGGCACTTTCTTTGCTGGTATGTGATAGGACAACACACTTCCTTCTGCACTTCACCAAACTGAGAGTCAACCAGAGGAACATCATTAGATATTGCCATAGTAGTAATCAACGGAGCTATATCACTGGGAAGATCATGGTAGACCTCATCCACCCGGAGTGTCGAAAGCGCAGGGAGAGGTGAGGTGACTCCCCTGTACAAGTTGCTCCTATGAAGAAGAAAGGTTTGAATTAACAGCTGAAAAAAGCTTAGGAATGGTACATAGCATTATTATTAGTATATTAGTAGTAGTATAAGTATTTGTAGTATAACTTGCCAACTGCAGAATGTTTTGCTTACTTGTATTATGTATATAATAAACGGTTCATATTCTTGTACTGTGTACTTTTTGTTGACTTCCTTTTTTCTCTTCTTCTATTTCAACGGCACCCTTTCATAGGACTACAAACAGAAACTAGCAAATGGCTATAATCTGGCATATTCACATGTTTGTGTTCGTTAGTATGCACTGTGCCTTTTTAAATAAATCAATTGAAACTGAAATACGATGATAATAATAATAATAATAATAACTAACAATAACAATGATAACAATTAGATGGAAAACACAGCCTTTATATTCACATATGATTGCTAAATAAAAGACTGGCATTAGTGATATTATTACAAAATAACAATACTAACCTGATGCCCTCTCCCACTCTTCTTTCCTTGGGTCTTGCTGAGTGAATCACCATGTCATTTACGGGACCAGGTTTGACACCCTGTGAAAAAAAGAAAAAGAAAAAAAGGGTGGGGGACTGTTTAACTATCTATCATTACACAATCAAAGGATAGTGGCACAGTAAATAGTTACCCTGGTTCTCGGTTTGTGCCATTTCTGTTCAGTTTCTGTGCAGCCGTGTGTCGGAGGAACAGCAGTGATCTTCTGTTGACAATAGTGCGCAGTCTGGTACAGTAGGGCTGCCACATGGTTGCACATGGCATTACTTGACATACCCGCACCAGCTGTGCAGGAACACTTGTAACTTTGTAGCTGCACAGGACAGCAATCCCTCAGCACAAGCTGAAAATATATACATATGTTAGAATATATGTGTTTTCACAATTTTAAACACACTTTAAAATGAATGGTTTTTGAAGTTTTTCAGAGATCCTCCACCTACACTAATTAGACCACTGATCCCTATTTGTTTAAAATTTAACCCAATGCACAAGTCATCATGCAGGCCCTCTGAATCTCTGAAGGATTCCCTGAATCCCACTTCAAAAACCACTATTTTAAAATGTCAAATTGATTCACTTTTGTACATGAATGTGGTACGTGAACAGCCTGCAGAGAACTTGCAGGATATATTTTGATTAAATTAATTAAATTAGATTAGAGATTAAATTAGATTCGATTAAATGGTTTTTTGATTAAAAAACTTTCCAGACACAAAAACGTGTCTCGTCCATGAACAACAACCAGCCTGCAGGGAACGTGCAGGATATATTTTACTGACAAAACTTGAATTCACAGACAAGAACTTGTCTCATGCATGAACAACCAGCCTGCATGGAACTTGCAGGATAACTTTTCCTTACACTTAAACTGTGGGGCGCCTTGCTTTTCCTCATAGATCTGTAGCATTCAGCTCTAACAGATATTTCTCCTGTCTGAGGATCTTTATTTGACACTGACAGTAGAAATAATATTTGAAAATGTACAACAATGACAGGCACATGATCATATAAAAAATGCATCAAATATGTGTACATGCATGTGTACAAATGCATCAGATATGTGTACATGTGTACAGTAACCATAAATGCTTGCAATATAAATAATTTGGACTAAAACGTCTGCGACAAATGCAAGCTAATGCTAAAAACAACACAGTTTCGGGTCTTACCTTCGTACTTGTGAATGTAGCTTGTAACGTAAAGTTGGAATCCTTTATTTTTTTTTACAAGATGCAGCTCTTGTCGATGCTTGGATGAAACAATTAATGTCACTGACTGTTAATTTAGGTAGATCCTGAGTGCCATACTAGTTGCTACGCTGGAAACAGTTGGAAGAAAGTGACCGGAAGGGGTTGTGCTGGCTGAGAATTTAGTGGAAGTACGTCAGCGTCGCTCAGGCATATATCCTATTAAAGTTCTCATGTGCAATTTTTTCTCAGCAGAGTCCACTCTGCTGTGGTTGGCTGACTAGACTTACCTAGCAACAGTTGCTATGGGAAAGGGTTCTTGCACTCTGATTGGCTGATCAGTTGCCCAATCAAGATCAAGAGATTTCCTTTGATGTTTTGAGCCAAAGTCCAAGTCACCCTTGAGATTTGAATGCTGATGCTGATGAGTGCATAAATACAGGCTGTGTGGCCAAGGTGAGTCATTTCTATGGAAAGCATGATTATGAGGAGTTCAAGTTCAGATCAGATGTTACCATCATTGGCCAAGGAGACCCTTCTTCAAACCATAAATAATAGCCTCAAAAAGCTCACAAATGAGCACTGGGC
Organism: Scarus forsteni; assembly: GCA_036419115.1. Lineage (NCBI taxonomy): Eukaryota > Metazoa > Chordata > Actinopteri > Labriformes > Labridae > Scarus > Scarus forsteni. Next base: position 405,036 of record JAZDUH010000199.1, on the reverse strand, counting down.
CAACCTCAGTATGGGGACTCAGGACCCCAGGGTCAGAGACATTGTTACTAGCATGTGTGTTGATATTGTGGATGTTTTATCAAAACACATTTACAAGATGCTGAAAGTCAAACAGCAGAGCCATGAAAAGTCACAAGACTCCCATGGGTCCAGTAGCTCTCAGGAGAGCATTATTACAGAGAAAGAGATCCAGGACTGCCTGGGCAACTGTATTGCTCAGGCCCTTGAAAGAGGTCATGGGGGTTGAGCAGGACATCAGCTGCAGGAACACAAAGGAGGTGGCGCGGGACTTGTAGCACAAGAGTTAGCCCAGAGGATCAACTCAGGAGTAAATCACATCAAACTGCCCGCCTCAAAGAAATTCATGCTCTCAATCAATATTATGGCTAAAAGGACCATCAATCTGCTGAAGGAACGGGCCAAAGAGATTTCATTCTCATCAGAGTCCAGCAGCTTGGGTTTAATGACCTTCTTCTCAGAGGATGGCGGAAGCATTGATGAAATCATCAATGTTAAGTCCATTCTGCAGGAACAGGCAGAGGACATTGGCTTTTTACAGGCTGGCATGGAGCTTACCCCAGATTTGGAGATGGAGGTGATTCAGAAGAGTCTAGACGACGATCTTCAGGAGGTATCATGCAGGATAACTGAGGTTATTGAGACTGACAGTCAGTTGAGGTAAGTCACAGACTCTTATGTTCCAGCTGAATTTGCCTGCACGGGTCATCACTGAGTCCGACTGTGTTTTTCTCAGTGGAGTTTTGTCGTAAAAGGTGGAAGAGCCTCAGGGACACCTACCTGAAAGAGAGGAGGAAGGAGCAGGACAAAAGGAGCGGGGCAGTGGCAGAGCCAGGGAAAAGGTGGAGGTTCTCTGCGGTCCTGTCTTTCCTCGACCCCTTCATTTCCCCCAGGGAGACCTCAGGGAACATGGGTCGGGGGGTCGAGGATGAGGCCGCAGAGAACAGCCAGGCAGGGCCAGAGGATTACCAGGGAGAAGCAGCAGGGCCCTCAGGGATTGAGTGTAGAGGTTTGTTGAGAGATGAATATGCACACACATAAAGCATTGCCAACTTATTTTGGAGATATCTGTATCAATGGATTGCTCTTCACAGCCTATAATTTAAAAAGGGACAGAAAATTTCAAAGTATCTTAAGCTGATGTATGTAACCCCCCCCCCAAAACCTGATATTAAAATAAGTTAATGTTTTATTTCTTTACATCAGGGATTTGCTGAATTGAAGGGTTGTGGAAGCCAGATATTGATCACTAGATTTGGCTGGAACTGTATGCTGTATTAATATGGGTGTATTATTTTATAATTACTAGTGCAAGCTTGAGTGACTGAGACCATTAAAATGTAAACTCATTACTAAAGACACCTATGTCACCACTACAGACCACCTGCTACAGGACTCTCCCGAGAGCAGCGATGAAGAAGCTGCTCCTGCTGCCTCTCCTGACCCTGACCCTGGTTCTCCTGGCCCCTCTTCTGGCCCTGCCGCTGCTCCTGCTCCTGCTCCTGCTCCTGTGGGAGGGAGAGCACTCTACGATATGTGTATAATTTCTGCATTTTTTTTATATGAATCATACCTTTCAAAGTTACTTTCAGTATGTTTGTCGGTCTGATTTGGATATTTTAACAAATAGGTCATTCCTACTATTCAGTGCCATTTCAACTTTGTAACTGTCCTTTGAAAAATGTAATATTGTCAGGTGGCATAGGCCTATTGTCCTCCCTGTTAATGGACATTATCATTTAGAATACTATTAGTATGTCCCTTTTCTCTTCCCTGCAAAGGCATTATCAACAAAGCAGAAATAACAGGGTATTAAAAGACAGGTTTCATTTCACAAAACAATTGCATTTTCAATACATCACTTTTCTAGCAAAACTCATTTAAAATTTATTTTTTTTATTTGCCCAGATTTTCAGTGACTTTAATTAGCCACTAATTTCTATTCAAGTTACCACAAAGATAAGTGTTGTTTTTGTAATTATTCTCAAAAACATACATGTAACAGAATTATACCTAGGCTTTTAGAATAAGGCTTAAAACCCATATTTTTAATCATGCTTATAATTGATTTAATTGACTTATTTATTCCTTTATTATTTATTCTTATTTTACTACCTAACTTATTTATTCTATAATGTATTTATTCATTTAGTCTAACTTCTCATCATATCTAATTCTTAAATTTTTCTTAACCTTATTTCAGTCACCTATTTTGTTATTTTAAGTCTCTTCTTTATGTCTCCCTTTTCTTATATTTTTATGACCTTTTTTATTCTGATGTTTTTTTTTTTGCTCCAGTGTTTCCTCATGGGGGCTCTCCACGCTTCGGGCTGCTCCTGTGTTGCTTTTAAGTATGAAAAGTGCCTTATAAATAAAGCGTGATTGATTTTAAGTATTGATCCTTTTTTTCCTAAAATATAATATGCCATGTCCTGGGGACATAAATGGCACCGAATGGTAGGAAGGACCCAAAATATATTAAAATATTCATTAAAATATATTTTTAAGCAGCAGTTCATGTTTCCAAATACTGCGCTTTTGTTTCACACAGTGACGAGGAGGAAAAGGAAGAGAGTGGCGGAGGACAACATGGACCAAAAAATACAGGCCCTGCTCCTCCAGGCCCTCCAGAAGCAGGTCCAGGCCCCTCCTGCTTCACCTGAGCCTCCTCGTCCACCTCCTGTGAGGACGAACTGTTCTTCCTCAGCCAGCTTCCTTCTCTGAAGAGGTTGCCGCCCCAGCAAAAAGAACTTGTAAAATTTCAAATTCACAAGTTAATTCTTGAGGCCAGCACAGTTGTGCTTAATTTGGAACCAATTGATCCTGATTAAAAAAAGCTTTTTAGCACATGGGGCAACAATCTCTTCAGAGAAAGAACCTGGTTTTCCGTTGGTGTCCCTGAGGCTCTTCAAAAGGTTCTGTTCAGCCTCCTTCACCCAAGCCTGCTCCGTTTCCGGTCTCTGTAGAGTACACACATCACACTTATTTTATATATATGAAATATATTTCAGTTTATTTTTGTAATTATTTTCTTTATTTTTATAAATAAAAAATAAAACTCAGCTATATTTTGTCTTCTTTTTTCTACACAAACAGTTCTCTGGTTTCAGATATTTCTTGCACACACAGAACATTGTGTACTGTATTCTGTTGGCTTCAGCTGTGCAGAAAACTTTAATATAGTAATATAATATATAATTAAAACTTTAATATAGTATAAACTTTAATATATATAAATAAAACTTTAATATAGTAATGTAATATATAATTAAAACTTTAATATAGCATAAACTTTAATATATATAAATAAAACTTTAATATACTAATATATATAATTAAAACTTTAATATAGTATAAACTTTAATATATATAAATAAAACTTTAATATAGGAATATAATATATAATTAAAATTTTAATATACTATAAACTTTAATATATATAAATAAAACTTTAATATAGTAATATATGTAATTAAAACTTTAATATACTATAAACTTTAATATATATAAATAATACTTTAATATAGTAATATATATAATTAAAATTTTAATATAGTATAAACGTTAACGTATATAAATAATACTTTAATATAGTAATATATATAATTAAAACTTTAATATAGCATAAACTTTAATATATATAAATAAAACTTTAATATAGTATAAACTTAATATATATAATTAAAACTTTAATATAGCATAAACTTTAATATATATAATTAAAACTTTAATATAGTATAAACTTCAATATATATAATTAAAACTTTAATATAGTATAAACTTTAATATATATAAATAAAACTTTAATATAGTATAAACTTTAATATATATAAATAAAACTTTAATACAGTAATTTAATATATAATGAAAACTTTAATATAGTATAAACTTTAATATATATAAATAAAACTTTAATACAGTAATTTAATATATAATGAAAACTTTAATGTACTATAAACTTTAATATATATAAATAAAACTTTAATATAGTAATATATGTAATTACAACTTTAATATACTATAAACTTTAATATATATAAATAATACTTTAATATAGTAATATAATATATAATTAAAATTTTAATATACTATAAACTTTAATATATATAAATAATACTAATATAGTAATGTAATATATAATTAAAACTTTAATATAGTAATATAATATATAAATAAAACTTTAATATAGACATAACAACATTAAATACATGTTGCAGGACATTTGCTCTGTAGTGATGTGTGGCGGCTCTTAAAGAAACAGTTTTTTGGGAATATTGCACACTAGGGTTGTCCTGCCATAGACCGCTCCCTCTGCAGAGAAGTCTCAGCTGCAAAAGGTCTCCCCTGACTGATGCGCAGCCACTCTTCCCAGACCTGGCAGGGGCTCCACATCACCGTCTGGGAGGCCTCTCATTGCAGACGCTGGGGTGGTCTTCTGTAAGAAGTTGTGCAGGACACACGTGGCCTTGACACACCTTCCTACCAAGTCAGGCTGGAGCTCCATGGGATGGCTGTACATCCGCCACTGGGATGCAAGGATCCCAAAGGCGTTCTCCACCACCAGCCGTGCCCGGGACAGACGGCAGTTGTACACTCGCCGGTCCCTGGGAAGTGTTCGCCCAGGAAATGGCCTCATGAGGTTTTTCCTGAGTGGAAAGGCCTCATCCCCGACGAACACATGCGGCTGTGGTCCCCTGTGGTCAGCTCCTGGTAGCAGCCGGTCAGCAGGCAGTTGGAGGGTGCCGTCACGGAGTGCCCGACCAAAGGCTGAGTTGGCCAGGATGCCACCATCACTGGTCCTGCCGTAGCCCCCGACATCAATCACTCTGAAGCAGCGCCGGGAATCCACAACAGCAAGGAGGACAATGGAGAATGTCCCCTTGTAATTGTGGAACATGGATCCAGAGTTTGCTGGAGCTTGGAGGACAACATGTTTGCCATCAACAGCACCGCAGCACAGAGGAAAATTCCACCGCTCCTGGAACCCCTCTGCGATGGACAGCCAATCCTCTGTGGTGGGCACAGCCATGTAATCCTCCACGAGGACATCCCAAATGGCAGAGACCACATCAGACACAACGTTGGAGACGGTGGAGGTCCCAATGCAGAAACTGTTGGCGATGGTCCTGAAAGAGTCCCCAGTGGCCAGAAAACTGCAGAACAGATGAAAGAATGAAATTTAGCTGAACTGAAGTGAATGTTGGTGACTGCAGAATCTGCATTTAATTGTACTTTTTTATTGATATGAACAGGTGAAGCAGTTCTTTATTTATGCTTAATAGCAATAATAGTAATAATTATTGCTATTAAGCAATAATTAATATCAATAAATAGTATTTACTGATATAAGTAATAATTATAGCAATAAATACACACTGCAATAGTCAATTAGATCTAGGCCTATATTACATAATACTGTAATTTCTCAAATATAACATGCATCCAATTTTGGCCCAAACTTTTACTCTTCCAGACAACTCAAAAATGACCTTCATTCAAAGTTTTTAACCATGAAATTTGAGTATTTTCACAATAATAAACGTTCCCTCTAAACTGCTGCTGAAATGCCTTTTGCATCACGCATGCGCAATTACACCATTTCTACCCGAGCATGCTGGGACATCGTGTGTCGGCCAATCAGAGAGCAGCTACTCCGCAGCCCATTGTGTACAATATGCCGGCGCACAGAGTTTGCCGGTATGTCGAAACAGTTGAGAATGAAACTATTATTACACAAAAGTAAACAAGTCTGTACGTTGAAAAAGAAGTACGAAACGTTTGCTGTCATGTTCAACTGAGAGGACAATATGTCGGCGTTCATTAAACACTGCAGTTATGACACAGGGATCATTTCCATGAGATAATTTAAACGGATTTTGACACAAGAATAAAATGCCACTCACCGGAGACAGATGGACAGACGCTCAGCAGCTGGAATTGAGCGTCTGTAGTTAGTGTCCATCCTGGAGATCCTGGCGCCAACCCTCGCCAACAGGTCATCAAACTGAGCCCTGGTCAGCCTGAAGTATCGCTGAAAGCGGCCATCGTCCAGACGGAGTTCCTGCAGGAGGTGATGAAACTCACCGTGCTGCAGGCGTCTCCGCAGGATCAGGTGAACCCAAAAGCGTAGACGTTTGGCCCGACGACGCATCCGGGATCTCCAAAGGAGGTAAAGAGCAGCGATCTCTGTTATCTCAGCCATGTTTGCTAAGAAACTGACAACAACTAGCCCGCCTATCAATTTATCAGCGGGCTCTCTACTACGCCTGCGCAGGGACGTGCGTCGTCCCTAAACTTGGAAAATGGTCCAGCGTCCAGCCTCGGGCGTCCGCAGCGCGCGTCAGGCGTTGCGTCTGCTGGACGCCAAATCGCATCCGGTGCGAACACATCATAACAGAGAAAGAGATCCAGGACTGCCTGGGCAACTGTATTGCTCAGGCCCTTAAAGAGGTCATGGGGGTTGAGCAGGACATCAGCTGCAGGAACACAAAGGAGGTGACGGGACTTGTAGCACAAGAGTTAGCCCAGAGGATCAACTCAGGAGTAAATCACACAAACTGCCAGCCTCAAAGACATTCATGTTCCGACTCAAGATTATGGCAAAAGGATCATCAATGTGCTGAAGAAATGGGCCAAAGAGATTTCATTCCCATCAGAGTCCAGCAGCTTGAGTTTAATGACCTTCTTCTCAGAGGATGACGGAAGCATTGATGAAATCATCAATGTTAAGTCCATTCTGCAGGAACAGGCAGAGGACATTGGCTTTTTACAGGCTGGCATGGAGCTTACCCCAGAGGAGATGGAGGTCATTCAGAAGAGTCTAGACGACCATCTTCAGGAGGTATCATGCAGGATAACTGAGGTTATTGAGACTGACAGTCAGTTGAGGCAAGCCAAGTCAGAGTCCATGATCAAAAAAATGACAAGACAAGTCAAAACCTTTTTTTTTGAGGAAATTTGCTAAAGGGGCAATCCTGAAATTCTTTCTAAAACTAAGGAACAAGTTTGGAAACAAGTATGCCAGAAAGAACAGGAAGACATCTATGAAGAATTTTGTTGGTGGCGTTGACAGCTTTGTGAATGACCTCATCGAGGACACGACCACCAGAAAGGGTAGAGATGTAATGTGTCTGTACAGAAAAATGGCCAGAAACATCACTGGTGGAAAGTACCATCTCACACAGCAGCGCCTTGTAGAATTCATCTTTGATCAACTCACCTCAGACAAGAAGCAGAAACTGTATCACATGGGTCTGATCCGCTTAGAGGTGAACAAGTTGATGAAAATGATGTGGAATTGGCTCAACAAGCAGATACAGGAGCACAGAAAGAAGACAGGTTATGCTGCTGTTGCAGTAGCAAAGGTCCAGGAGGCTTTGGATACGTTCTCACACTCTCATGAGTGTGTGCCAGGCTCAGACCAGCAGGACAAGCTAATGTGGAAGAAAACCATATGTCAGGTTTTGATTACTGGCTTAGTTGGGCGGCTTGTCAAAGGTGGCCAGATTACCATTGCCCTACGACAAGGCCATCACAACTTTGACAGACCAACTGTGGGCAGAGATGAAGGGATCTGAGATAGTCTGTGACCTTAGCAAAGCACATAAAGAGAAAATCTTAGACAAAGTCTACAAACAGCTTTGTAAGGACTTTGGCAAGGGGCTCCTGTGGTGGAAAATGGTGCAGAAGGACCAGTTCACCATCAGCCACACAGTTGGTTGCTTGAAGATACATCTGGCCAAACCAAAGGAGACCAGCAAGGTTAAGGCTTTCTTCAACTGGATTTCTGAGAAATTTTAGTAGGAGAGTATGGGGGTTGAGTTTTCTTTGAATGGTTCAACTTTACCACAGGCCAACAACCAAAAAAAGACCTTTAAACTCTGACAAAACCCAAATAAGACCAACAAGATTTGGGCTGTAACATCAGTAAGAGTGTATCTTACGGGGGGGTTTCTTCGAGTACTTCGATTTTCCCACCAGTAGCAATGCTAACAAAAAAAAAAAAAAGTCCTATTATGGAAGGACAGATCTAAGGATGCAGTTTTCCCTGGCACGGTTGTGGGTGTTTCCAATCAATCAGTCATGAATTTGATTTACAAGCAGATCAGTTTCCCCCCTCACAACAACATGGATAATATACTTATCTTGCCAAGTTTAATGAAAACTAAAAGACAAAAAAGTCTAATCTTACATGAAAAGGAACAGAGACGCAATAATATGTTCTGCTCCTGTTTTACAATAATTAACAAAGTACATTATAACACATCCTCACTTCCACTTATTAGAAAATTAGTTTAGATTAACACTTAACAGAAAAAAGATTACCAAAAAAATAACCCTACACCACAATAGAAAACAGAACAAAACATCTGGTGTTTATATTTCATCATATCTAATTAATATGATGGTTTTTACTTCATATTATGTTGTCATTTTTATTACTAAACAATTTATGTTTGCCATGTCTTTGGATGTCTTTTCTAATATACAAAAATTAAAAACAAAACAAGCATAATTGTTTTAAATGACCATTTTTTTAGATTTAGGTATCTTTTGCCTCTGTTAACACTGATAGAATAACAATTATCTTTCTTTTATAAAATTCCATTTAAAGATTATTAAAAGGTTTGAGCTAAATCCATGTTTTTGTTTCACCAGATAGAACAGATATTTTTATTATGTTGACTGAACTAATTTTCTTTAAGTAAATCTAAATAAGTTTTATTATGTAAATCCTCCTCAACTATTTTGAGTTGACTTTACTCAAATTTTCTATTAATCCCATTTTAAATTTACTGAAATAAATTGTTTTTTTTGTGTATTTTCAAATCAATTGAATTGTTTAAATTCTATTTTTTTAAACTGATCATAATGAAATATTTTTCGATATTATACATCACACAGAATCAATAATGTGTTTAGACAACCAACTTTATTATAGTACAAATATTTAACACCTTACATCAGAGCTGTCTAATGGCCCATGAATGTTTTTATCATGAAAAACTGTAAAACACTCAGTGCATAGATTGCAACACTATTAACAGAAACACAGATACATTAATCTGCAGAAAAAAATATATTTCTGATTGTGTAACCAACCGTTAATAAAGAAAAACTTACACAAGTTAGATGAAGTCTCTTGACATGCAACAAGACAGAAGGCAGCGCCTGCTCTCAACATGTACGATACAAGAAACTGTGAAATGCAAACTGCATAAACAACAATACTTGTTTTAGCTTTAAACCCTGACATCATAAATGCCTCTACTAAAGGTTTTAAACACAAGAAAGCAGAAACCCACTAATCAGATACTGTCAACCATAATCAAAAGGATGGAACAAACAAAATAAAGTCTTTTGTGTAGAGTCCTGATCAGAGACTAGGCAGCAGAATAGTTCCATCCCAGTTACATGTTTAGTGGCTTTTACTCTTGATAGTTTACTTTACAGCTTTTTTGCAAAAATAAACCTATGCCTTCAATTGAGATCATTACCCAGAGTAAACAAAACAAAAACTTTAACAATCAAAACCCAAACCATACTATGTGGGCCACATCTGGAAAAAAAACACCACAGGTTCCCTGACTCTGAAATGACAAAACATTATTGAAAGGCAATGTTTCACTGAGGCAACTGAACTGATAAACCAAGTGGCTTTGTTGAGTATAATCAGATTTATTCAAGTGCATATCCTGACACTCTTTTAGATGTTGGCCTTAAACAGGAGAACAAGAACAAGAGGCGATCCTTTATTACTGCCCTAACGCATAGAACTACCAGAAAGTTTATTTGTTGTAGTGTCCTCACCACTGACTGCATGAATACTATCCTCTAAAAAAGCATTTCTCATTTGTGTTGAACTCTTGGTGAAACTGATGTTCAGATCACATTAAACATTCATTAAATCATTAAAAAAACACAAAAAAAATTGTGGCTGAAGAATTTCTACAGTCCAACACAGATTTAGTTCTTTAGTCCAAGGACTTTGGGGAAAGCCTTCCCATGAGTACTTTTTGAATGAACTCGTAATAGTGTCTCAGTTCCTTGGGGTAGGCCAGGTTTAATGCGTAGATGACCCCAAGCATCACTGCACAAGCCTGCGCTGCAGATCCAATGCTGTCCAAGATGATCGATCCATCAACAGAAATTCTGATGTCATCATGATGTCCAGATTCTCCATTCTCCTTGCCGATGACGTAAATGCCCATGGCCCACTTCTGCATGTCTGTCGGGATGGCATTTCCTTCCATGTCCTGCATATTTTAAGTAAATTGGAGAAAGGGCAAACATCAGAATGCTTTGCCACAAATAAACATTTGTTTTTACCATACACTGTACATCTGTATGACAGACAATTTCATATTTCCATAAAGGTACTGTCTGCTTGTGCATCAAGTGTTTTACTGGCACTGTGTTCCAAGGTGTTCTTTAGTGCTTTGACTCTTTGCCTGGCTCTTATAAGCAACAGGAAAAAGACATTTCACTAAACTGACATTACAAAGGTTCTATAATGGTGCACAGTAACAGCAAATTATTCTTTTTAACACAACACCTCTGCTGTACAGTGAAGAGACCCAGTAGGGAGCCAAAACTACAGGACAAACACCTTCAGAATCTAAACCCTTGTGGGTTTGCTTTAATTTAAGCTCCTTTGAGGTCACCAGAGGACAGAAATGTCCTCTCACAAAAACTGCTAGAAAAAATACAACAGAGTAATATATTTTTGTATGTTTTTTGCACAAATCATTAAATTAACTTCAGCCCAAATACCAAATATGTAATTGTTTATATTGTTTTAACCCTTTCAAATGCCAATTCAATTAAATAATGTCACTGTTTTCATAACAAAAAAACTCATATAACATGAGTTATATGCATTAAAATAAATGTTAGAGGGCTGTGGATTTCTTTTAGTATCAAGCTTAAACATACCTAAGATTAGTGATAAAATTGATTTTCATGCATTGTTTTTTTTATTTTTAGCACTGTCAGATTCATTATTTACGAACCTTTGAGGTCACTAGAGGAAGAAAATGTTCTCTCCCAAAAACTGCTATAAAATATGAAAGATTCATATGTTTGCTTCTATTTTGCTTAAATCATTAGCTTCAGTCCTGATCAAAACTACCAAATATTTAATTATTTCTTTTGTTTTGAACCTTTAATTACCAGTTTGATTACATGATTTCACCCTCTTTATGAAAAAAAAATATATAAAATGAGTTATTTTCCATATATTGAATTTTAGAGGGCTGAGGACTTAAAAAAAAAAAAAAAAAAAAGATCAGGCTTAATTATACATAACAAAGCTGATTTTCGTGCTTTTTTATTTTTTTTTTCAGTGTCAAATTTTAACTAACCTTTTAGGTAAACAGCACAAAAATGACCAGTTGAGTCTCTTTAGATCCAATTCTTTTTAAATCCCACAACAAATTACACAATGAAATCATGCATTCTCTAATTTCAGGATTACATTTTGGAGAAATGTAGAAAAAAATCGTTTTTACTGTTTACTATGAGATGGGACAAATTTCCTATTGTGTCTATGTCTAAAACAATGATCATTCATGATGCTAAAAAAATATATGAAAATAATGCAGCACTATTCTCCCCTTTCTCCCTGAATATGGACATATATCCTTTCATATTCCAACTATTATGTAACTACAATCATCACTCAGAGCCAGCTGTACATGTTGGATGTGTGTGAAAGTATGCCAAAGACACATTATCAGACAATACAAGTCCTACAGTAAGGTCAAAGGTCACTCTCCACCTCAGAGTCACACACACACACATGGATCATGCAGAGACCTACAACAGGAAAACTGAACCTCAGTGCTGAGCTCTCATCACTTCTTCAGATTACATGGATTAAAGTGAAAAAAAATCATTTGACTGAAAATTATTTTTTGTGTTGGTGGTGGTATAAGGGGGTCGGGGGCTGCATTACCTCCTAAGCCCCTACTTGTAATCAGTTTTCATAATGTAACAATAGACCTTACTATTGTCATTAATTGGATATAAATCACAAAACTTCTGTTTTTTAGTATTTCAGTAACAATAGTTTGATAACAATAGTGCAGCAGAAAAAAGTGTGATTGCAGATCGCCCTGTAAAATAGGCCCTACAGACTATTTAACCCTCTATTGCATAGTGTTGCCATATGGCAGCAAACATTTTATCTTAATTTTTCTAAAAACTGTGAAATAAAATGTATGTTTTTACATTTAGGTGTGAAGAGGGGACTTTTAGTTTGAAAGAAATAGAATTTATGAGGCCTCATGACCAGGAGATCTTGTTTGCCAGTCCTTTTTGCTAATGGACATTTGACATCCAAACAACATTGTCTGGGGCTCTCCAAGCTTCTCTTAATTTTTGGAGATTTTTCACAAAAAAAAAATTTAAATCACTATCTGGGGTAAGTAAACTTTATTTTTTCACATTATTAAATTTTGTTGTTACACATTTTTTTGTAATATGCCAAAACAGATTTGTTGCCACATGGCAACAATATGCAAATATGGAAAATTCCTAGTGTAAACAACCTAATGGAGTTCCATTCACTTACATAGCATGAAACTATCCTGAGACTGTTTACACCTTTTGCTTATGTTTCAAAACTAATAACACTGTATATATATATATATATATATTTTTTTTTGTAATTTAAGGTAGTTTTCTGGCTATCTTTGAAATAGTATCTACTTTCCTCCATAAAAAATGCATCCCAGCTACTTCTACAGGAGAGGGAAAGAGAGCAGGGTAGAAATAAACTGTCAAACTAGAGGAGGAATCAGATCAAAATCAACTGAAATGAGTTGAAATTAAATGAATCAAATGAAATAAAACAGAAAAAAACAACTGAATGAATTGAAAAAAAGGATGATAGATTGAACTTAATGGACCCAGGTTCAAGTTTTTGGTTTGTATGAGCAGACGTTGAGAGGAACTGCTTTGTTGACTTTCATAAGGCATGAAATGAAATCAGATCAAATGGATGAAATCAAATTTTTAATTTTTAAAATCAAGTTTTTATGAGTAGATATTTTAGATAACTTGAAATTATAAAATGTTTTCACTGTATAAATGTCTCTTTGTTCATTTTGGAAGAGTATAAGATAGATGTGTAGAGTCTTGTTTGAAATAAAATGCCTTTTTGCTCAAAAATGTTGATTTTATGGTACTTTCCATGATTGCATATTCTTGCCATATGGCAACAATTGATCAAAGACCCCCCTTTAAACTTTTTTAAGGATTTTTTTTGTCATTTATCCATTATTTAGGCTATTTTTGTAATAAAAGCATTCAAAACATTTTTTTTTTTTTTTTACCATTTTTGAGTATTAATTCGTGCATCACAGGGTTAATCTCAGCCTCTCTTCAATACTGCTGCCGATTATGGAGAAGTCGTGCGGAGCCGCAGGTGCAGGGTGATGCGAGTAAACTTCAGGGAGGCGGAGGCGGAGTGAGCCAACATCAGAGAACGGGTATTTAGCACCTGCCGATCGTCTGGCAGGCTTAACGCGCAGTTACGCTGCAAAGAACCGGCACCCGCAGGCTCGTACCGTAAGCACGGATAATAAAAAAAAACGAAGACAACGTGGCGCTCCCTCTGCTGCATCATGGAGCGACACCGAGCTAAAGAGCCACATCCGCCTCCGGAACCGCGGGCTGCAGGGAGCCGCAACAAGTAGGCTTAAGAGCCGCAGGCGGCTCCAGAGTTTAGACAGTAAAAGAGGCCGCTCTTCGTCCTCCATCAAAGTCCGTTAATATCACAAACAGTGACAGCTCCTTGCCCCCCTACACAGACACACACACCCACACGTGCGCGCACACACAAACAAACTTTCTCCGCCCGGTTGACGGAAATCCGTCGCAGCGACGGAGAACTTTAATCCATGAGATTGTTTGTTCCTTCTACGTACAGCTGGCTCTGAGTGATGATTGTAGTTACATAATAGTTGGAATATGAAAGGATATATGTTCATATTCAGGGGAAGGGGAAAATAGTGCTGCATTATTTTAATATTTTGTTAGCATCATGAATGATCATTGTTTTAGACATAGACACACAATAGGAAATTTGTCCAGTCTCATAGTAAACAGTAAAAATGACATTTTTCCTACTTTTCTCCAAAATGTAATCCTGAAATTAGAGAATGCATGATTTCATTGTGAAATTGTGGTGGGATTTAAAAAGAATTGGGTCTAAAGAGACTCAACTGGACATTTTTGTGCTGTTTACCTTTGACACTGAAAAAAATAACAAGGCATAAAAAACATATTTTTTTTTTCTCAATCTCATGAATAATTAAGCCTGATTTATTTTTTTTTTTAATTCCCAGCCATCTAAAATTTGTGATATGGAATTTGATGTGGTTTTTCATAAAAACAGTTAAATGATGTTTTTGATTAAAACTAAAGTTGATCAAATGATCTCTGTTAGAGGAAATTAAATTTGTTATCCATTATTTTTTAGAAGCTTTTGTGACATATGCGTCCTTTGGTGACCTGAAAAAGCTAAAATTATAAATCTGACACTGAAAAAAAATAACAATGCATGAAAAACAATTTTATCACTAATCTTATGTATTTGTATGCCTGATCTTTTAAAATTCCCTGTTTATTTTATTGAATATTAATAATTTTTATGAGCTAATTTCATAAAAACACTGATATTATGTAACTGAATTTGCATTTAAAGGGTTAAAATATAAACAATAATTAAACATTGAGTTTTTTTTGGATTAGGACTGAAGTTGACTGAGTTATTTGGGCAAACAAAGTTATGTTTTTATAGCAGTTTTTTTCTGGTAACATCAAAAGGTTGTACATTTGTCCCCAGTTAACCATTTGACCTCTGAAAAAAAGAAACTTTAAATTTAAAGGCTCTTCATGAATAACACCATCCTACAAAAATCATTCCAGTGATTAACAAAACCAATTTGTGGCCAAAAGTTGAACAAAAAAGTGCCAGAAAGGACAAAACATCCCACAAAGGTTAAATACGAGTTACATTCAGAACATAAAACTTACCATATACTCATGAATCAGATGTCCATCATCCTCCCCAAGGTAGAGGCCAAGTGCTCGAAGGACTGCTGCCCTTTGGAATGAACATCACTTGTAGCCTGTGTGAAGAGATTTAACTGTTGAAAAACATTTCCAGGCACAAAAGTAATCACAAAAATATTTAAACTTCTCTACCCACAGTTATACTATAAATAATCTTATTCATTTATTACAAAATGATTGTGGTGTGGTTACAATGACATGTATGAATATTTTGTGCTAAGCATGGTCAAAAATCTTGCTCAGTGCCGGTGGTGAACATTAACTGTACCACCAGAGAAAACAGGGCTGGAACATGTAACCAAGTAAAAGATTACTTTGGAAAGTGTCTTCCATTAATGATCCAGGCTTTACTGAAACAGAACACAATAAAGCACACATATAGACTACAATGAATGAACACTTACCTCTTGTAAGATCTGCAGATGTTTAGTTAGTTTCTGGCCAGTGACACATCCCTTTTTTCTGAAAAACTGATGTCAGCTGATGCTGAAGACTGTCCAACCGTGCCATGAAAGTCGTCTCGAGTGGATATGTTGTGATTCACTGAAATGCAGCATTTCTCTGATGCACATAAAAGAAGTGGCAGAAGACAAAGAACACTGTGCTCAGTTATTTACGTAATGACGATTCCTGTAATACACACAGTGAAATCATAGTGGAAATGCACAAGAGTTTGGGAAAGAAAGGAGATGCTGTGTTATCTATTCACTACTAGATAACTTTTTATGTGCTATACTTATTATAAATGGTTAGAGATCACTTCACAGCATTCAAAAATGCCAAAATTATTAATCAAAAAATGTATATTTAACTTATTAATATTAATAATGATGATTTTTTAAAATATCATTGATATTAAATACAGTAAATAAAATCCCATGTACAAAATATGCTAGAATTTTAGCTGTTTCATCATTTCTGGAGAACATATTTACAGTGCAATGAGATGCTCACAAGCCTAAAGTTACTCTTTTAAATCTGTAATAAATGTCATGTCCCCTGCTGCATGGCATGTCTGACTAAACACAATACACTATGGCATTAAACTTCTGCATGCCAGTATTAACAGGAGCTATACAGACATCGTTGTTTTTAAAACATTGATCATGTAAAACGAGTCCACCTCAGTGGTAAACCGACGATAAATGCAGAAACATACTAAACGAGTGAGCCGCAGGACCGGGCAGCATGTGAGTCGGACAGTCCGCTGCATGAAAGACGGACACGGAGGAGCTAACGGCCGCACACACACACCTGCTGCCTGTGCAGGTCCCCCACCCTCTACACGGGTGGACCGCAGCCTTCCTCTGCCTTCTCCTCGGCGGTCCCCGCCGCTCCAGCCCAACCCAGTTGAACTTAACTCACCGTTTCTGGTACTCTGCCTGGAGCCATAGTGCCTCGTGTTTAGCCGCATGGACAATCTAATACCAGGAGTATTAAGAGGCTAACACAGCCTCACATAGCTAGCTTAACTACCGAGTTAGATAGGCCCATAGCTGTAACTACTTGAGTATATAATCATTTAAATAAAGCAAATAGGACTGACACAGTGGTGAAATCTACACGATAAACCAATAATTATGAAAGACTTACCCCAGCAATTTGAAGTTGAGTCTGTAGCAACAGCAGCATACACCTGCAGAGTGTCCAAACTCCAGAGTGAGTAACCGACGTGCACGCAAAGTCCTCAAAAGGCGGTATGTTCGTGCGCATGCCCAAACTTCAAAATCCAAACCAGATGGTGATTTTTTAAGCTACATTTAATTAAATAAAATAAGATTATCATGTTTTTTCACGATAAAGGTTGAAGTTAATTATATTTTATAAGTTGAGTTAAATAACATAAATATTTCTATTAAAATATGGTTCATAAATATAAGAAACATTTACTAGGGGTCAAAATCACTTTTTTCAGTGTGGGGTCCTGAGTCCCCATACTGAGGTTAAGTGCTCATTTGTGAGCTTTTTGAGGCTATTATTTATGGTTTGAAGAAGGGTCTCCTTGGCCAATGATGGTAACATCTGATCTGAACTTGAACTCCTCATAATCATGCTTTCCATAGAAATGACTCACCTTGGCCACACAGCCTGTATTTATGCACTCATCAGCATCAGCATTCAAATCTCAAGGGTGACTTGTGCTGTGTCCGAAATCACTCACTCATTCCCCATTCCCTACTCACTATATAGGGTATTCTATGTAGTGGACTATATAGTGCACTCATCAATCAAATGGAAAACGGTTTCGGACACTACATCGCCGCACAGTTAATTACGTCATTGCTGTCGCACAATTCAAACGTGCCAATAATGCAGTTTGGCGGGGTTTATTTGTTTACATGTTGAATACATATTATACCAAGGTTCTTTTTTAAATAAATACCAATCTCATCTAATGTATTTGTTCATTTTCTATTCTCTTACTTGTCTGTTATGTGTCTTTCTCCAAATACACACCAACATAGCACATTAATTTTGCGCCACAGCCTTAAAAATAATAAAATCGATAATAAAATCCGTCGCGCGCCAGCCGTTACAAAGAAAAACATCAGTAGCCTACACGTCTGTTCCTTGACAAGGCTTTCAAATCTCTAACAATGCCAGCTAATGCCAACTTAGCTTTGTTTTTGTTCATCCTCGTCCAAATATGTCTTCTAAGAAGGAAACGTTTTGATCGGCAGAGAAGGCTGAGGCTGAGGCGTGCTGCTCTTCCGAGACTAGCAAGACGTCGTCACATCGTGAGTGCAAGCTAGGCTCTAATAAATATATAACCACAAGCTCTTAATTGCCAATGTAAACTAAGCTTGTGTCACCAGCCTTTGGTAGAACTATGCCCCCTAATGGGGAAAGTTCGACACTATTTTATTTCTATGAACTATTTTATTTTAGATACAGTAGACCAGTGGTTCCCAAACTTTTCACAGCTTGTACCCCTTCAGACACTAGGGCTGTGTCAAAATACATTGTCAACTTTATTCTTGACTTTCCACTTTTTTAATTGACATTTTAACTTTAATCTCATCATTTGGACATTTATGACGAAATTTTATTTCAATGTAACAGTCAACATTTCAACTTTAATCAAGAAATTTTGACTTTATACTCATCATTTCCCAAAAAATGTACTATCTAAATGACTCGAATACTCCTCCAGACTAACTAAAAAAATTATTTACCAGCAATTTTATTGGGCAACACCAGCTGGCTTTTGAAAATAGAAATTTACATTTCTGGAACATATACATTAATGAATGTAAAACTAAAAAGTGCAAACTCACCAGTTTTATTAAGGATGCCTAATTTAACTTATGTTACTATAAGGATCTTTGACAATTCAAGTCTGATTTCTTCCTCCAAGATGCTCACAAATCCAGCCTCTCTGCCAACACTTCAGGCCTTTATCAAATTTCCTTTACCTGACAGGTATTTGCGTGCCCCCTAGGTCACTTTGCGTACCCCAGTTTGGGAACCACTGCAGTAGACCATTATAACACCATTACATTGTTACATAGCTTTCAACCACATAATTTCATAACACTGTTATCAGTTTTAATATATTTATTTACAGAACATCCATCCAACTCAGTACTGTGTTCTGAACCGGCAACTTCCTGTCTTGGCCATATACTTCAATGGCCAAAGCGACCTGCGACCAGATTTTCGCCTCTCCAGACCAACAGTAGCCCATCTCATCAACACTCTTCGTTCTCCATTTGACCATGGTTGGGGTCATGACCTGGAAACACTTGTCTTCCTTTTTTGGTTGGCCAGTGCAACTTCCTATCGTGTTGTCTCACGAGCGTTTGGCATCCCACGGTCTACTGTGAATGATATAGTACACAGGATGGCAGACAATATCATTAAGCTAAAGAACAGGGTCATCCGCTTTCCCTCACCTGATGAGCTTGAGCAAATTGGTGCTGGATTTCAGCGGCTCGCCGGATCTGCAGCATTTGCCAGAGTTGTTGGAAGCATTGATGGTTCCCACATCAGGATTAAACCCCCAAGTGCAGATGCTCAGTGTTATTTCAATCGTAAACTGTTTTATTCTGTGCAGCTACAGGCTATATGCGACCACCAGTGTCAATTTCTTGACCTCTTTGTTGGTTACCCTGGCTCAGTGCATGATGCACGAGTTCTGAAAAACAGCCCTTTGTATGTGCATAGCCTCTATCCACCTGAGGGCTATTACATTCTGGGCGACGGAGGCTACCCCTGTATGTCAGAGCCAATTGCTGTCATCACACCGTTCAGGGAGCCAGTAAGAAATGCTGTGGCAGCCAGGTTTAACAGGCACCATGCAAAGGCCCGTTATGTAATTGAACGGGCCTTTGGCATCATGAAAACCAGGTGGCGCTCTATATTTTTCAAGGCACTTGAAGTGCACCATGTGTTTGCTGTGAAGGTCATTGCGTGCTGTGCCATTTTGCACAACATCTGCCTCAAAAATGGAGACAATCTTGAGCCGATGGAGGAGGCCCTGGAACCACAGGATGGAGATGGTCTTCCTCAGGCAGACATGCAGTGTGGGGAACGGCTGCGTGGCCGCATGGCTGCTGCTCTTTCTGCTCTGACAGATGCTCCTCCTGCTCTTCAAGACCACGACTATTATTAAAGAAAAAATTGTTAGTGTTAATAGTTCCAGTTTTTTAAAATGTGTTCAAAATGTTACATGAATTGTTGCTGTGGATGACAGAAGGGTGAATTGTTGCAAATATTATTAGTTACTGTAATCTGTATAAACATTAGCACTCATAATCCTGTATCTGTCTTGAAATATATTTATTCAGCTTCTATTTTCTTTCTTTTCTTTTTTTTTTTTTTTTTTTTACATTTTTTCCACTATTTTTTCTAAAAGGCTCAACAACCTCTCCTCCTCCTAGCCTCATCCCTGCTGGCCCTTTCCTCAGCCCTCTTCTCCTCCCTCTCCAGCAGCTCCAGAATTGGGTCCCTCCTCTGCCTTTTAGAAGGCCCTGACTCCTCTGCTGCTGACTCAGCCTCTTCATTTGGCTCTGACTCTGTGAGCACTGAATCGGGGGAGGCTGATGCTGATGCTGATGCTGATGCGGAGGCTGATGCTGATGCTGATGCTGGAGGGTTCTCCCCCCAGGCTGAGGCAATTAGGCAAGGAGGCGCGATGGATGGCCTCCTGCCTAATGCCTCATCCATGAGGGAGAACCACTTCCAGGTCGCGGCTGTGGCCTCCCCCGATTCAGTGCCACTTCCTGAAGGGGGTGTCCGGAGCTCCTGCACACATTTTAAGTTACAAATAACAGTTTGTATAATATACTCTTTTTAAAAGGCTAAATACTGATAAGAACTTACACAAAGAGTTTCATTTAATCTGTTCTACTTGTCTATTCTATCTGATCTTAGATCTGTGCTTTCACTATGTAGCATGACAGTTAAAAGCAATGGATACCTTATATGTTTTTTTCAAGTTCTCCCACTTCTTGGCTGCTCGGGCCGGACCCACCACCCCAGCCAAGCCCATCTCCTTCAGTACAGCACTACAACATAAAAAACATACTGTAATGTGTGAACTGAAAACAAGAAATGTAACTATTAGTGCAGTCAACAACATTCATATCTGGTAATTTAGTCAAAGGATTAGGAGTAATTTCACTTTTGTTATGATATAACTCACTCCCATCCAGCTGCTGCTGCATATCTTTTCCCTGAAAACAGGGAATCCTTTTGGGTCCTGACCCTTATCATGCACTCGACATCCTCGTCGGTCCCTGAAGAGATTACGTTAAATTTATTTACAATCAATATTTGTTTACTGCTTATGTGACACTCAAACTCAGCCTGGTGATCAAACTGCAACTACAACTATAGATATATATATGTATACACATAAATATATATATATATATATATATATATATATATATATATATATATATATACATATATATACATATATATATATATATATATATATACATATATATATATGTATACACATAAATATATTTTTATATTAGATGGATAGATGGATAGATAGATCAATAGATCGATTTGGTGTTCCTACAGTCAACAACAGTTAAGTTACTACAGTTCTGATATTCATTACCTATTTATGAATATACTTTTCTATGCAAAATCTATATGATTTAATTTAAACATATTCATCTCGCTCAGAGCTGTATTATAAACTGGCTTTGGCTAGTGGCTTAAGTGCCCCTACAGTCAACAACAGTAAAGTTATTGCAGATTTTAAAGTCATTACCTATTAAAAAATACACAGTACAGTATGTCAACAATAATAATGAAAAAAAAAACAAATGGAATTAAAACTATTTCTTAAATAACCTAAATCTTAAGAAGCTATGACATGTACTATAAACAACCTATGGTCATTTATGTGTGCTGTGATTATGTAGACGTTTTTTGTCCTCATGGTTAAGTTACTGAATTTCCATTTACACTATTATTCCAATATGGTAATTTGCCATCGGTCCCTGAATTGCCGAGCCAGCCATCACCGGCAGCTCTTTGAGATAAAGTGCAGTTTTCTGGCTCAAAAGAGGCGCGTTTAGATGAAAACGAGGTTTTAGCTCACAATCTTTGTCACACGGATTAAAATGAAGGGCCGGGTTGGGAACTACGTTTATTAATTGACCCGAAATATGAGTTAATATCAATTTTTCGAGTTTATAATGTCGCAAATTTTCAACGTTATAAAGTCACAAATATACGATTTTTTAAGTCATAAATATGTGACTTTACAAACTCAAAAATTTCGAGTTTTCATTTATTTTTTGTATTTTCTTCAAGTGGCCCTAATATGCCGTCGTAATGTAGCAATATATTATTAGAGCAAATACGATCGCTCGATAGCTATCATGCAATCGCGTATAATACATTCGTATACAGCATATGAAGACACATATTAATGGTCACTAGCCGATTTCGGAGACAGCATGCCGTTACATAATTTCAGTCAAATGGGAATTTACTTACATTTATAGCTGTTCTGCTGTCTCTGCTCTTCTCTCCTTTCCGCCATGTTGTTGTGCGTTTTGCCCCCGTGCCCACAATGCATCATGGGATATTGTCTGGTCTAGTGACCATCGGCTGTCCACTACATTTCGCGGTGAATTGTGGGATAGATTGAGTGCACTATATAGTGAATATCAATGCTCACTAAGCATTCGGACACCACTACAAAATGGCGTATTCACTATATAGTGCACTATATAGTGAATAGTGAGTGATTTCGGACACAGCCTTGGACTTTGGCTCAAAACATCAAAGGAAATCTCTTGATCTTGATTGGGCAACTGACCAGCCAATCAGAGTCCAAGAACCCTTTCCCATAGCAACTGTTGCAAGGTAAGTCTAGTCAGCCAACTGTTTCCACAGCAGAGTGGACTCTGCTGTGAGAAAAATTGCTGCGTTTACATGAGAACTTTAATTATCAGTGTTACAGGTGTCTGTCGTAAGCCTATTGCTTTCATTTTGTCCATTGTGGTCCCCATGAGGCCTTGCTCCACAGTTTATTGAATCTGAATTTTACTTAACTTAGTTTGGTTTCTTTCTACACTTAGTTTATGTATTATTAGCCCTGGCTGGTATATACCATTTTTGTTTCAATTTAAATAACTGTTATTGTGCTATCTGCTATCAGATTAAAATAAAATAGTGTGGCAATAAATCTGGTATGCATTAAATCCAAACACCAATAGAATCATGTCTAACTTCCTAGAGATTCCTTCACAACCTATTCCCAATCAATAGAAATTTAGTGCATCTTTAACACTTAATTTCCAATGATCTGATTGTCCTGTGAGGTTCTCATGCTCTGTAGTTCTTTTGTTTTCTTTTTGTCTTTATATACTTATGTGTGTGTGTATATATATATATATATATATATATATATATATATATATATATATATATATAGATATATATATATATATATATACATATATATATATATATATATATATATATATATATATATATATATATATGTATATATATATATATATATATATATATATATACATATATATACATATATATATATACATATATATATGTATATGTATATGTATATCTATATATATACATATATATATATATATATATATATATATAGCATTTTGCACTTCCTGGTTCTCACGCCCAAAACTTCATGGGATTTAAAATAATGGTTTCAGGTAGGCATCAAATAAGGTTCTTGATAAACAAGTACATGAGATTTCAACGTTTATTGAAAATAATGAAGTGCATCTTATGTTTCTTGCTGTTGTTGTGTGGTGGATTAAAGGAGTGAGAATGGGTGGCAGATAATATAACTTCCAAACAGTGGGGAAAACCGCTCTTCAGATAAAATCAGAATAAATATTGAATGAATCTATGTAGCCTACTAAAGTACTTTAGGCATTTGTACCATCTGAAGCATTTAAAATGTATTTATGTATCATATAATCAGTTTCAAAAGATTTATAAGTTTTGAAGATCATACATTTGTCTTTCTGTATAACACTTTCTTCTAGAATATTTTAATGTTCTATCTGGTGAAACAAAAACATGGATTTAGCTCAAACCTTTTAATAATCTTTAAATGGAATTTTAAAAAAGAAAGATAATTGTTATTCTATCAGTGTTAACAGAGGCAAAAGATACCTAAATCTAAAAAAATGGTCATTTAAAACATTTATGCTTGTTTTGTTTTAATTTTGTATATTAGAAAAAGACATCCAAAGACATGGCAAACATAAATTGTTTAGTAATAAAAATGACAACATAATATGAACTAAAAACCATCATATTAATTAGATATGATGAAATATAAACACCAGATGTTTTGTTCTGTTTTCTATTGTGGTGTATGGTTATTTTTTTTTTAATCTTTTTCTGTTAAGTGTTAATCTAAACTAATTTTCTAATAAGTGGAAGTGAGGATGTGTTATAATGTACTTTGTTAATTATTGTAAAACAGGAGCAGAACATATTATTAAATCTCCGTTCCTTTTCATGTAAGATTAGACTTTTTGTCTTTTAGTTTTCATTAAACTTGGCAAGATAAGTATATTATCCATGTTGTTGTGAGAAACTGATCTGCTTGTATATCAAATTCATGACTGATTGATTGGAAACACCCACAACCGTGCCAGGAAAACTGCATCCTTAGATCTGTCCTTCCATAATAGCATTTTTTTTTTGTTTGGTAGCATTGCTACTGGTGGGAAAATCGAAGTACTCGAAGAAACCCCCCCGTAAGATACACTCTTACTGATGTTACAGCCCAAATCTTGTTGGTCTTATTTGGGTTTTGTCAAAGTTTAAAGGTCTTTTTTTTGGTTGTTGGCCTGTGGTAAAGTTGAACCATTCAAAAGAAAACTCAACCCCCATACTCTCCTACTAAAATTCCTCAGAAATCCAGTTGAAGCCTTAAGCCTTAACCTTGCTGGTCTCCTTTGGTTTGGCCAGGTGTATCTTCAAGCAACCAACTGTGTGGCTGATGGTGAACTGGTCCTTCTGCACCATTTTCCACCACAGGAGCCCCTTGCCAAAGTCCTTACAAAGCTGTTTGTAGACTTTGTCTAAGATTTTCTCTTTATGTGCTTTGCTAAGGTCACAGACTATCTCAGATCCCTTCATCTCTGCCCACAGTTGGTCTGTCAAAGTTGTGATGGCCTTGTCGTAGGCAATGGTAATCTGGCCACCTTTGACAAGCCGCCCTAACTAAGCCAGTAATCAAAACCTGACATATGGTTTTCTTCCACATTAGCTTGTCCTGCTGGTCTGAGCCTGGCACACACTCATGAGAGTGTGAGAAGCGTATCAAAGCCTCCTGGACCTTTGCTACTGCAACAGCAGCATAACCTGTCTTCTTTCTGTGCTCCTGTATCTGCTTGTTGAGCAAATTCCACATCATTTTCATCAACTTGTTCACCTCTAAGCGGATCAGACCCATGTGATACAGTTTCTGCTTCTTGTCCGAGGTGAGTTGATCAAAGATGAATTCTACAAGGCGCTGCTGTGTGAGATGGTACTTTCCACCAGTGATGTTTCTGGCCATTTGTCTGTACAGTCACATTACATCTCTACCCTTTCTCGTGGTCGTGTCCTCGATGAGGTCATTCACAAAGCTGTCAACGCGCCACCAACAAAATTCTTCATAGATGTCTTCCTGTTCTTTCTGGCATACTTGTTTCCAAACTTGTTCCTTAGTTTAAGAAAGAATTTCAGGATTGCCCTTTAGCAAATGTCCTCACAAAAATGGTTTTGACTTGTCTTGTAATTTTTTTGATCATGGACTCTGACTTGGCTTGCCTCAACTGGCTGTCAGTCTCAATAACCTCAGTTATCCTGCATGATACCTCCTGAAGATGGTCGTCTAGACTCTTCTGAATGACCTCCATCTCCTCTGGGGTAAGCTCCATGCCAGCCTGTAAAAAGCCAATGTCCTCTGCCTGTTCCTGCAGAATGGACTTAACATTGATGATTTCATCAATGCTTCCGTCATCCTCTGAGAAGAAGGTCATTAAACTCAAGCTGCTGGACTCTGATGGGAATGAAATCTCTTTGGCCCATTTCTTCAGCACATTGATGATCCTTTTTGCCATAATCTTGAGTGGGAACATGAATTTCTTTGAGGCTGGCAGTTTGTGTGATTTACTCCCTGAGTTGATCCTCTCGGCTAACTCTTGTGCTACAAGTCCCGTCACCTCCTTTGTGTTCCTGCAGCTGATGTCCTGCTCAACCCCCATGACCTCTTTAAGGGCCTGAGCAATACAGTTGCCCAGGCAGTCCTGGATCTCTTTCTCTGTTATGCTCTCCTGAGAGCTACTGGACCCATGGGAGTCTTGTGACTTTTCATGGCTCTGCTGTTTGAGTTTCAGCATCTTGTAAATGTGTTTTGATAAAACATCCACAATATCAACACACATGCTAGTAACAATGTCTCTGACCCTGGGGTCCTGAGTCCCCATACTGAGGTTGGCCCAGTGCTCATTTGTGAGCTTTTTGAGGCTATTATTTATGGTTTGAAGAAGGGTCTCCTTGGCCAATGATGGTAACATCTGATCTGAACTTGATAAGATAAGATAAGATAAGATAAGATAAGATATACCTTTATAAGTCCCACAGGGGGAAATTTCAGCTTTACAGCAGCAGCAGGATGCAAGAGAAACATTAGAAAGTTTTACAAATGAAACTATAGGTAATTAGAATAAAGTAGACAATAGCATAAATACAATTCAATGAAAATAAATGACAGAGCATGAGTCTTTCAGGAATATTAACCATATTAACAATATAAAAAAAAAATCTGAATGAGAATAAGTGAAATGAAAATGAAATAAATGAAATAGCATGAGCCTTCCAGCAATATTAACAATATTAACCATATATAAACAGATCGGAATGAGAATAAGTGGATTGAAAATAAAAATAATAAAAGAGCATTCGCCTTTCTGCAATATTTACAGTATTTACAATATATAAGAAAGTCAGTGTATATTCAGTAATACACTAAACAATATTATATAGTGCACTATAATGTCATAGAGGACAAACAGAGAATTTGAAGAAACTAGATCCAGTTTATTTATCCAGATTATTGCACACTGGAGAGGTTTTTGTTGTAGAGTCTAACAGCCGCAGGAAGGACCTGCGATACCTCTCTGTCACACACTTCGGGTGGAGCATCCTGTCACTGACAGAGCTCCTCAGTGCAGTGAGTGTGTGATGGAGGGGGTGAGGGTCTCTGTCCATGATCGCGGACAGTTTGGCTGTAGTCCTCCTCTCCACCACCTCCTCCACAGGCTCAAGAGGGCATCCCAGGACCGAGCTGGCCTTCTTTATGAGTTTGTCCAGCCTCCTCCTGTCAGCTGCTGTGATGCTGCTGCCCCAGCAGACCACTCCATAAAAGATGGCAGAGGCCACAACAGAGTCGAAGGTCCTCACGAGTGCACCCTGCACCCCAAAAGACCTCAGCCTCCTCAGCAGATAGAGTCTGCTCTGACCCTTCTTGTAAAGTGCAGCAGTGTTTACAGTCCAGTCCAGTTTATGGTTCAGGTGAACACCCAGGTACCTGTAGGATGTCACCATCTCGATGTGTCTTCCCTGGATGTTCACGGGTGATGGGGGTGAGTGGGGGCGCCTGCGCAAGTCCACGACCAGCTCCTTGGTCTTTTCAGGGTTAATCTGCAAGTGGTTCCACTGGCACCAGTCCACAAAGTCCTGGATGAGTACTCTGTACGACCTGTCGTCCCCCGTTTGTGATGAGGTCGACAATGGCAGAGTCGTCAGAGAACTTCTGCAGATGGCAGGTGGGGGACAGGTGGGAGAAGTCAGCAGTGTAGAGGGTGAAGAGGAACGGCGCCAGCACCGTTCCCTGTGGGGCCCCTACGCTGCAGAGGACAGTCTCCGACACTCTGTTCTAGGTCCTCACGTACCGTGGGCGGTTTGTGAGGTAGTCTGTTATCCAGTTTGTGACGTGTTGGTCCACGCCGGAGAGCTCCAGCTTGTCCCTCCTCATAATCATGCTTTCCATAGAAATGACTCACCTTGGCCACACAGCCTGTATTTATGCACTCATCAGCATCAGCATTCAAATCTCAAGGGTGAATTGGACTTTGGCTCAAAACATCAAAGGAAATCTCTTGATCTTGATTGGGCAACTGACCAGCCAATCAGAGTCCAAGAACCCTGTCCCATAGCAACTGTTGCTAGGTAAGTCTAGTCAGCCAACTGTTTCCACAGCAGAGTGGACTCTGCTGTGAGAAAAATTGCTGCCTTTACATGAGAACTTTAATTTCTCTTTAATTCCAAATAAAACTTCAATCCTCTACCCTCTGGGATCCCTCCAGAAAGACTCACACTTAGCCCCCTGAGGACCCTCGAGGGTCCCCACTGAAAAGTGCTATAAAAATCATAAAAATTATTATTTTTTTCCACTTTCAAAGCCTAAACCTGTTAACTAGCTTCAGCCCTACACAAAAATATGAAGTTTGTCTTTAGACTTTAAAAATATCTCTAATTTTTATGGCATTTTTTGGCATAATAGCGTCTGGTATTATGACAACAAAAACACAAAATAAAATTAGGAAGTGCAAAGTGGATTGCTTAGTTTGAAGATGTTAGACACTTATGTATGTTGATAATTCATTAAACCAATCATATTGATGCATAATTATTTTTGGAGATATTAAGGTTTATTTTAAAAAATCACACTTAGCCCCCTGAGGACCCTCGAGGATCCCCACTACAAAGTGTTATAAAAATCATAAAAATTATTATTTTTTCCACTTTCAAAGCTTAAACCTATTAACTAGCTTCAGCCCTACACAAAACTATGAAGGTTGTTTTTAAACTTTAACATTTTCTC
Source organism: Scarus forsteni (assembly GCA_036419115.1). Lineage (NCBI taxonomy): Eukaryota > Metazoa > Chordata > Actinopteri > Labriformes > Labridae > Scarus > Scarus forsteni. The sequence goes on along the minus strand of JAZDUH010000199.1, from coordinate 376,586 downwards.
TAATTTTTATGACATTTTGTGTCATAGTAGCAGATGCTATCATACTAACAAAGACACAAAATAAAATTAGGAAGTGCAAAGTGGATTGCTTGGTTTGAAGTTGTTAGAGCCTTATGTATGTTGATAATTTATAAGACCAATCATTGATGCATTATTATTTTTGGAGATATCAAGGTTTATTTAAAAAAAACTCACACTTACCCCCCTCAGGACCCTCGAGGGTCCCCACTGAAAAGTGTTATAAAAATCATAAAAATTATTATTTTTACTTTTAAAGCTTAAACCTGTTAACTAGCTCCACAAAACTATGATGTTTGTTTTTAAACTTTATCTCAAACGAAAACATTTAAAAAAAAAATCTTAAAAAGTGGATATTTCACACAAATAAATCAGTGTTTTCATTTACATGCAAATGAGTGTGTATTTGTGTCAGATGTGTGTGTCTGTATGTGTTTGTTTATGTGTGTCTGTGAATATAAGGTGCACAAAAAGATGAGGTGCGGCTGGAAATAGTATTGTTGCACATGCTGCACTGTCTTCTCCATCATTTTGGCTCTTTGCAGAGGCATGAGGTTGTCTTTTCCTGAAGGGCTTCCTCCCTCCTTTGTTCCCCATCCCTGCCTGCTCCTGTACAGCCTGAACCTGAGCCTAGGCCTAGGCCTGAACCTGAGCCTAGGTCTGGACCTGAATCTGAAGCCTTTTTCACATGTCTAACCCTGATATTATGAGGGTAATGTTGGGGCAGTTCACACTTGGTTTTCTCACCAGGGAGAATGCCATGCTGGATGGGGAGAAGGTTGCTGTCCATCACCAAGTCAAAAATACACATCAGCAGTTGTTATACAGCACCAAGGCAAAGCGCAGCTTTGTGTTTTTACTACAGTGATACATGTTAAAAAGTACATGAACAGCACTGAGGGAAGAGTTGAGAGGATCATTGTAGCACACAGAAGTGGATATGAAGCAGTTTACACCACAGAAAAAAGCTGCAGAGTTTTAGCTTCACACAATCAACAGCTGCGCAAGAATGCTCTTTGGATGCACAAGAGACCCAATGATGATCGTTTTAGACCACATGTACCACAGAACTTTGATGATGTGCAATGAAAACAACACTTACAAATGTCCAGATGCATATTTGAGTATAGTTTTCTCCACTTACAGTCAGATCAACTTCTCACTCTACAGTGGGTGTTTTTATTTCATCCTGTCAAGTCTTCCTTTTCCAGTTTCGTCCCCCGCTTGCTCCAGTGAATAATCCAGGCAATTCACTGCTGCATTCAAACATCGACTCACTCAGGTTTTACATTACTAAGGGGCCTTGGCCTGAGCCTTAGTCTAAATATTAGCCTGGGCTTGCCTAACCACTGAACTTGCACCAGCGGTCTGTGGTAGGCATTTTCTCAAAAGCAATTGCAGGAGCCATAAGACTTTTTCTGGTTCTTCAAGGAAGATTGATTGATTGACACTGATTGATCTGTGGAGAGTAGACCCAACTTTGTTTGAAAGTTGCTGATTCTGGTTGCAACAAAACATGTTATCCCAGAGGTTAGATTTGAAGGAGGCACATACTGTGAACTCTCCTGACAAGTTGGGGCCCGAATTACTGCTCCATTTCTAGACCTCCAGCTGACAGTAACATCCTCCTCCTTGCCCTCATTTTAGATTTCATCCATACTGGGAATCTTCTCTAGAAAGGACTCTTCTTCTGGTTCAGAAGTTGAGCTTTCCTCCTCTTCCAGCTCCTCTTCTTCACTGCTGAAGTCCTCTTCATCTGTAGCAGGCCTCAGAACACCTCCTCTGTACTGTGCCTTCATTTCATTTTCTTTATCATATACTGCTGCTAAAAAAAAATGATCAGCCAGTAAAACTACATTTTTTTGTTATAGATTTACAGATCAAACAGATATTTGATCTTTTTGACAACCACAAGATGTTTTGTTATGGGTTTGTCTCAGGACAGTTTTGTATGTTTGTGTGTGGACGAATCAAAATGTGTAATTTCTGTTGCAATGTGAAGGTGAGAACTTAAAACACAAGTACTCACACATGTGCACAAGATTTTTGCTCAAGCACATACACAGCACACCTTCACCTTACTACCAACTCATCCAGACTATTTTTATTGAGATAATCAATTTTATTTCTATGCAATAATAGAACATAATGTAATGGATGGGGCTCCATTTAGACCCCTATATTGGCTCTGCGGCCATCTAAGGGTTAAATATGTAATTTTATGAAAATTGTCAAAAAATTAAATTTTCAACCCAGAGGCTTAGATTGAAAAGGTAGTCACAGGTATTACATCATGGGATGACTAAACAAGAGTATATCCAAAAAGAGTAGTTTGAATGGCCGTCAATGGGGACCCTCTTGGGCCAAGGGAGCAAAGTGTGCAGTGTACGTGTAACTTTGAAACTGTGGGGGTGTGATGAGAAGTGAGGTTGGAATTTTTAACTTTGGTCTATACCACTAATCTTTGGAAAATCTCAGATCAATAGCATTAACACAGGCAAAAATATTGACTTTTGAAAATTTAAAAGTTGCAAAAAGGACCCTGTTGGGTCCTGGGGATCCCAGAGGGTTAAAAAGATTTAAAATGACAACGTAAACACCTAATTCCAAATGAATTCCAAAGGAAGGCTGATCCTGAAGCAAACATGGGGCTCCACGCAAGCCCAGACAATTTCTTTAAACAGAGCCTTGGAAGATTTGGAAGTAATCAAAGTGTGAATAGACGTAAGCATTAAAATGTGGACCTTTCTGACGCTTTTTGAGGCTATTATTTATGGTTTGAAGAAGGGTCTCCTTGGCCAATGATGGTAACATCTGATCTGAACTTGAACTCCTCATAATCATGCTTTCCATAGAAATGACTCACCTTGGCCACACAGCCTGTATTTATGCACTCATCAGCATCAGCATTCAAATCTCAAGGGTGACTTGGGGTGTTTCTCAATATGTGTACTTCAGCGTACTTCTGGACTTGCGGACTTGTGATACGTCATCAATCACAGCCGAAGTCCTGTTCCATTTCTAAGTCCGCATCGAGACAAGTTCGGTTCACGTACCCGGATGTGGACTTGCCGCCCGATTACCAAGTCTGCTTCGAGCGTAACTTGGCGGACTTCTCGCCAGCAACAATCCCACAATGCAATTAGCCCGTTCGGTATACGAAGAACGAAGAACAGAAAATGGCGGAGGAGAAGAGTCACAATTGTAAATAGCGTTGCCCGTAAAATTATTAATAAGATAAGTAATAAGAAGAATAAGTAAGAATAAGATACATATTTGTGATGGAGTTGTGTTTAAAACCTGAATGTTGAATAAAAGTCATCCCTGATGAATTCTACACAGACGATCTTGCGGGTGGTTTTGGTAGCGATAAAGGGGACATTAAGCTAGCTTCAGCAGCACCAACAACTGAGCCGCTTTATGTCGGTATTTCAGTACAGCTAATACAGCTAAAAGTTGCGTTCATAGGTTAACTGTTCGGCTAACTGTTGCAGTGTTACATGTCTGTGGTTTCAGCGTAGATGTGAAATAATTACATTGTCCTTTATTACGACGGTATCACTCTATTGTCCAGGGACAGCTGAGGAGACCCGGGCCCTCATACACTGGCGGGCGGCCAATGAAGCCCTCTTCACGGGGCGGCGTGGGTCGGCCCAGACTGGCTGGGAGGAGTAATGATGTGTCTGGTTACTTATTGTACGTTTAGGGGCATTATAAAGACGTTTTATGGCAATATATATATGTGGAGGTTGATTTATATTCTCCTGTTTTGCCAGAGACTTTGTGACAACTTCTGGCCTGCCCATAACAGCGAGGCAGGCCAAGAAGAAATGGTGTAATTTAAAGGACAAGTACAAGGTAATGACCTGCCTCTGTTTGTAATGGTTACTGAAACCGTTTCTGGTACTGTTCTGTTAAAGAAGTGTAGTTTGCAAAAGCCATATATTAAATATAACAAAAGAAAAATGAATGTACTGTGTATATGATGCATAGAAGACTGTAAATATAAATACAGTATCAGCTAGAAGTTGTCTTTTTTTGTCTCAGGAGCTTAGGGACCCACCGACAGGCAAGGGGGTAGAGGCTGGAGGTGTGACTGCTGCCACCTGGCAGTGGTATTCAGACATGGATGCAGCACTCCAGGGGCAGCACTCAATCAGTCCGCCCCTGGTTGTTGCATCCAGTCTGACTGCCACTACAGGTGGCTCAGTCAGTACACCAGCCTCTACCCCAGCCCAAGACCCAACCAGAGACAGGCAGCCAGGGAGGAAGAGGGCCAGGGAGGAGAGCGCCATGATGGAGTTTTTGAGGGAGCAGGCAGAGAGGGATGAGGAGAGGGAGAGGAGGGCTATGGAGAGAGAGGAGGAGAGAGAGAGAGCAGCAGCGAGTTTTGTTTTATTTGAAAAACTTGTAAATAAATAATTGTTTTTTTTTCAAAGTTCTATCCATGATTCATTCAAATATGGTTTCCCAATAGTTGAGACATTTATGTGGTCTTAAACCATGTCAGACTATTTTAGAAAAATATAAAACAAAGTTGATATGCATAATATTCATTATCATTTGGACTTATACTGGTGCCTCTATTTATCCATGTATAAACTAGGTAGGTCAGAGTTGAAGGAAAAAAAAATACAAGGCATTCATTGTGATTTTAAAAAAAGTTTACTGTAGGCAAGATATTCTGCCAAGTATGTACAATATTCATTGGAAAATATGGTAATATTTGGAATTTACAAATTATAACAAACAAATGAATGGTTATGCTTTTAATAGCTGCAATAACATTTAACTTCAAACATTTTAGTGTGCAATAACATTTACCTCTAGTAAGCATTTAACAAGAAGAAACCAATTAAAGAACCTATTAAGTAACTGATTAAATTACTGATTCAAGAACTGATTCAAGAACTGAGTGAAGAACTTTAGTAACTGATTAAATTACTGATTCAAGAACTGATTCAAGAACTGATTCAAGAACTTTAGTAACTGATTAAATTACTGATTCAAGAACTGATTAAAGAACTGATTAAAGAACTGATTATAATGAACTGATTAATGAACTGATTAAAGAACTGACTGAAGAACTTTAGTAACTGATTAAATTACTGAATCAAGAACTGATTAAAGAACTGATTAATGAATTGATTAAAGAACTGATTAAAGAACTGATTATAATGAACTGATTAATGAACTGATTAAAGAACTGATTCAAAATGATTATTCACAACAATAAAAATTAACTATTTACACTGTGCCATGAACACTACTCCTTCACAGATAGTCATGCTGCTCCAGACATGGTGGTAAGACATCTGGAGCAGATGTCTGGGCAGCAAGCCTGCTCCGTAGAGCGTTTCCAGATGTGTGTCGCCCGATGGCATCCGGGCACTCGACGTCCCCCTGGTCTGGGCCTTCCTCTTCCAGCTGCTCCTCCTCCAGGATGTCCCCCGCTGCCATGCAGATGTTGTGGAGCATGCAGCAAGCCCCAACCACTTTTGGGGCAAACTGGGGCCGGATCTCCAAGGCTCGGAGAAAGATTGCCCGCCAGCGAGTCTTCAGGACACCAAAAGTGCGCTCAATTATATTTCGAGCCCTGGCGTGCAATCTATTGAACCTTGCTTCACTGCGACCTGGTAATAAATATTCATTAAAAATATATATTTAAATGGATAATTGAAAAAAAACAAAACAGTTTTTTTTAAATATGTTTAGAAAGAACGTGTCCTTACTGTGAACAGGCTGCCGATATGGGGTGATGATGGCCACGGGAAACTCCAGACATGGGTACCCTCCATCACCCAGCAGGAAATACCCCTCTGGTGGATAAAGGGCCTGCTGGTACATTGGGGACCTCCGCAAGACCAGATCATGCACAGACCCCGTGTTTCCGATGTACACATCGAGGAAAAGCCCCCTGGAGTCACAAATAGCCTGCAAAATTATTGAGGGAAAAAGCTTCCTATTTATGTAGGCCTGCCTTTGTGGGTCTCCAGGGGGCCGGATCCTTATGTGGCACCCATCAATGGCACCAGCAGCCCAGCGGAACGCCTCGTGGCCAGCAAGGCGGGCAAAGCCAGCCCCCACCTCCACCATTTCCTCTTCCTTCGGGAAATGTATGGCCCTGTGCAGGGTGTCCATCATTTTATTAATGGTACGATGGACCACCCTGCAGACAGTGGCCAGCGGCATGCAGAAAATGTCTCCTGCTACCCTGTATGACGCCCCACACGCCAGCCAGTATAGGGTCACCATCACCTCCATCTCTGCACCCCATCCATGGGTCCTCTCCAAGGGCAGCATCTGGAGCAGCATGTTGATGCTGTCCCTGGAGAGCCTGAAGGCTGGCTTGGTGTCTGCTTCAGAAAAAAACAAAGCCAGGATGGGGACACCACGGTTTAGTTGGGCATACCTCCTGGCAGGCTCTTGGTCCTGGCCACACTGAAAGAGGAAAAACATAAAAACATTTTTTAATATTTTTTAACCTATTTATTATATTTATATTTTAGATTTTTTAACCTATTTATTATATTTATTGTTCTTCATTTTATTGTAAGTAATTTTAATTATTATTAATGTTAATGTTTTATAATGTATTTATTCATAATTGTAATTTTTTAACCTATTTTTAATTATTCTTACTGGTAACTTAAAATTATGTATTTATTATTTATTCCTTTTTATTATTCTGAATGTTCCTGATTCAACATTTACCTTTTTAACACATTAATTAGTCAACTCTTACTCTTGATGCTTGTAAATTTAAACTTATTTCTTGTTGTTTTTTAATGCAAGCGATTTTTAACATTTTTATTTCTTATTATTATTAATAAACTTCCCGAATTTCAATATTTTTACTCTGGATAATTCAATCATTTACCTTACCTTACTTACTTAAATTATTTACTTTTTTCAGGGTGTATTCTACATAACATTTATGTTTGAATATATTACATGTATTTAAGTGTTTTGTATCATTTATTATTATATGTATTAAAGGTAAGTGGTGCTCCCGTTTGTCTTTGTCCTGAGCATAAAAAGTCACACTGTCTTATATGTTTACTGTGAAAGGTTTAGGAATGAAATGTTTAATGGCCATTTTTTCGACTGATGAAATATGAGTAATTGTAGGCAGTAAACACTAGTTTGTGGAGTGACTTATATTGATATTTTCAGCACTTTATCGAGCCTTGACATATCCATATCCACTTCAGATATCAGTTTGCCTTTCACTGGAAGTAAGTTCAAACTATAAATAATTGTCAATTCATAATCTGAATGAGATGAAATGAACGTACAAAGACAGCGAAACTGGCCAGCAGGGCGCGTCGTCTCGCCATCCTTCGCCTCATCCTGGCCCTCCTCCGACGGATCTGCCTCCTCAATCGCGCAGCCTCCTCTTCAGCAGCGATGTAGAGGATGCCGACAGCAATAATCAAATCATTTTCATCCATTTTGGTAACTATTTACGACTAAAACGTTTTAATTTGTGACCAAGCAGATGTTGAACCGATCTCTTTTTTTATTCCTCCCCAACCACACTCGTTTTTTCCCGCCACTGGTTTGCCATTTTATTTGTATTCATGGAGATACAAATAAATTGGCACATAAATAACTGTTAAACAATGACTACAACATGAGACATGATTGATTTATATTATAATTTATGGTTTTTATTATTGTATTTTTTTGTCAAACTACTAGCAAGACAACCGGATATGACGATATGACGCGGAAGTACAGGAAACGGGACCGAAGTCCGCAGCCGTTCCAATAGTGGTAGGATCGTTCTGCGGACTCCCGACCCCTGAAGTCCGAACTCAGAGACGAACTTGCCAAGTCCGAACTCCAGAGTTTGCTAGTTCGAACTTGCGATCTTGAGAATTGAGAAACAGCCTTGGACTTTGGCTCAATCTCTTGATCTTGATTGGGCAACTGACCAGCCAATCAGAGTCCAAGAACCCTTTCCCATAGCAACTGTTGCTAGGTAGGTCTAGTCAGCCAACTGTTTCTCATAGCAGAGTGGACTCTGCTGTGAGAAAAATTGCTGCGTTTACACGAGAACTTTAATTTCTCTTTAATTCCAAATAAAACTTAAATCCTCTTTAAAAAGATTTAAAATGACAACGTAAACACCTAATTCCAAATGAATTCCAAAGGAAGGCTGATCCTGAAGCAAACATGGGGCTCCACGCAAGCCCAGACAATTTATTTAAACAGAGCCTTGGAAGATTTGGAAGTAATCAAAGTGTGAATAGACGTAAGCATTAAAATGTGGACCTTTTTGACGCTGTAACGTCCAAGTTGTACAAGGTTTCCCTGACAAAGACACTGAACTGGAATTTTTCTTCCGGTAGACGTAAATACATCACTACGTCACACCCGCTTCACATGGGTTTTCATATGCGTCAAAGGGGCCCGCATGTTTGGCATGCCGCATTGCACACAAGAATAGAAGACAGAAAAAAAGTAAAACTAAAAAAAAATGTAAAATACTGGATACAACCTCTCATTACTGCCACTATTTGAGATGTGTTTTTCTTTTTTACATTCTTGCAAATGTATCAACATCCTTGTCCAAGTTAGTCTTCCCAGACATCTCTCTCTCAATGAAAAGTAATGTCAGGCTTGAGAGTTGAGACTCGCTCATTTTTGAGTGCAGATAAGTCTTGATCAGTTTAAGGCGACTGAAAGTGTGCTCTGCCTGTGCACCTAATGCTGCCTCACTTTCATGCTCTCCCTCAATATATCCTTAATAATAAATGTTATAATAAAGCCTATGGAGTTTATTTTTATTGACAAAGAAAATTAATGAATTATAATGTATGGCTTTTCTGTCTGTGCCCTGAACAATTATCTGGACTACGCATATATAGATTATTTTATGGATGTATTTAGTGGATATTTTCTTCAGAGACAATTCTGTCCACACCACAGAATTATCTCTGTTCATACAGAATGGCAAAGCTGTAAACGATCACCTCTGAGGCCTGAAATGTCATGCCCAGGCGGTGGTGGAGTTCAGAAAAAAATTGTGGGATAGCATTTGCACTTTTATACATATATATGTATATACATACATATCTATATCTATATATCTATATATATATATATATATATATATATATATATATATAAATATATATATATGTATATCCACATATATATAGATAGATAGAAAGATAGATAGATAGATAGATAGATAGATAGATAGATAGATAGATAGATAGATAAATAGATAGATACCCAAGAGGTACAGACAGATGCCTATACGTGGAAACTGCTAAACAAAGTCTCCAAGACTTGGCCACCCGACTGCAGAGGTACACGAAAGAGATCGAGGCCAGGAGAATAAACAGTATGTTCTCCACTGATCCAGCTAAAGTGTACTCTCAGTGGCAGGGTAATAACACAAGAGCTAACCCACCAAGGCTGGAGACTGAACAGTACTGGAAAGGCATATGGGAGAAAGAAGCATCACATAACAGTGATGCACAGTGGCTAAACAATCTAAGAGCAGACCACGCCAATCTCCCTGAACAAGATGCTGTGACCATCACAGTAGCAGATATCCAAGAAAAAGTCTCAGGTATGAAAAACTGGACAGCACCAGGCCTGGATATGATCCATGCCTCCTGGCTGAAGAGGCTGACCTCACTCCATGAGCGCATAGCAGCACAAATGAACCAAATGCTGAGAGATGGGACCCACCCAGAATGGCTGACCAAGGGCCGCACAGTCCTGATCCAGAAGGATCCCCAGAAGGGAACAGTCCCATCCAACTATCGGCCAATCACCTGCCTCTCCACAACATGGAAACTCCTGTCAGGCATCATTGCGGCAAAGATAAGTGGGCATATGGATCAATACATGACAGACACACAGAAAGGCATTGGTAAGAATACCAGGGGAGCAAAACATCAGCTGCTGGTAGACAGAGCAGTCGCTCAAGACTGTAGAACCAGACAAGAAAGCCTATGACTCAATGCCACACACATGGATCCTGGAATGCCTGAAGCTGTACAAGGTCAATAAGACTCTAAGAGCCTTCATTGCAAACTCAATGAGGCAATGGAACACCACCCTTGAGGCCAACTTCGAGCCAATTGCACAAGTCCATCAAATGTGGTATATATCAAGGAGATGCTCTGTCCCCACTGCTGTTCTGCATAGGCCTGAATCCTCAGCCAAATAATCAACAAGACTGGCTATGGATACCGACCAAACAGGACCACCATCAGCCACCTCCTCTCTAGTTACAAATACCTTGGCATACCACAGGCAAATGGCAACCACGAAGAGGCCACTAGGCAAGCAACAACGACCAAGTACCTGAAGCGAGTAAGGCAAGTCCTAAAGAGTCAGCTCAATGGCAGAAACAAGGTTCAGGCAATTTACAGCTATGCCCTGCCAGTGATCAGATACCCTGCTGGGGTAATAAGCTGGCCAAAGGAGGACATTCAGGCCGCAGATGTTAAAACTGGAAGTTGCTCACCATGCACGGGGGATTCCACCCCAAGTCCAGTATCCAGAGGCTATACACTAAGCGCAGAGATGGAGGCAGAGGGTTAGTGAGCATCAGAGCTACTATCCAAGATGAAACATCCGAGCTCCATGACTATGTCAGGAAGATGGCCCCAAGAGATGAAGCGCTTAGTGAGTGTCTCAGACAGTGGAAACTGACAATGAAGGAGGAACCAGAGGAACCATCATGGGAGGACAAACCCTGCATGGGATGTACCACCGACAGATAACTGAAGTGGCTGATGTGAACAAATCCTACCAATGGCTGGAGAGGGCTGGACTGAAGGACAGCACAGAGGCACTAATCATGGCGGCACAAGAACAGGCCCTGAGCACCAGAGCAATAGAGGCCCAGATCTACCACACAAGGCAAGATCCCAGGTGCAGGCTATGTAAAGAGGGCCCTGAAACAGTTCAGCACCTAATAGCAGGGTGTAAGATGCTGGCAGGAAAAGCATACATGGAACGCCATAACCAAGTAGCCGGTATAGTGTACAGGAACATCTGTGCAGAGTACAAACTGGAGACCCCGAGGTCAAAATGGGAAGCACCTCCCAAGGTGATGGAGAATGACCAAGCCAAGATCCTGTGGGACTTCCAGATACAGACCGACAAAATGGTAATGGCCAACCAACCGGACATTGTGATCATAGATAAGCAGCAGAGGAAAGCCGTTGTGATAGATGTAGCCATCCCAAGTGATAGCAACATCAAGAAAAAGGAACACGAGAAACTAGAGAAATACCAAGGGCTCAAAGAGGAGCTGGAGAAATCCTGGAAGGTGAAGGCAACAGTGGTGCCTGTGGTCATCGGGGCACTTGGGGCAGTGACCCCCACACTGGAGAAGTGGCTCCAACAGATCCCTGGAGAAACATCAGACATCTCACTCCAGAAGAGTGCAGTCCTAGGAACAGCTAAGACACTACGCAGGACCCTCAAGCTCCCAGGCCTCTGGTAGAGGACCCGAGCTGAAGAGGATGAACAGCCACCCACCCCCACCAGGGGAGAGGGGGGGTGGGTGAGAGAAGAGTTTTATATATGTATGTATATGTATATATATATATAAATATTTATATATATATATATATATATATATATATATATATATATATATATATATATATATATATATATATATATATATATATATATATATATGTCTGTATATATATAGTATGTAGTTTGGCTGTCGAACAACCAAGCACATTATTTCTTTGTCCTTTATTGGTGTGGCAGGTAGTGAATGCCGTACAACACTCATAACTTCCTGGTCTAAAGTTAGCTTGAGAGCAATTTTTTTCTAAGATGTAGTTAACATTTTTGAGACAGTTGAATGAGTCCAAAATTGCCCAAGTGGGATAGCATTTTGCACTTCCTGGTTCTCACGCCCAAAACTTCATGGGATTTAAAATAATGGTTTCAGGTAGATGCATCAAATAAGGTTCTTGATAAACAAGTACATGAGATTTCAACGTTTATTGAAAATAATGAAGTGCATCTTATGTTTCTTGCTGTTGTTGTGTGGTGCATTAAAGGAGTGAGAATGGGTGGCAGATAATATAACTTCCAAACAGTGGGGAAAACCGCTCTTCAGATAAAATCAGAATAAATGTTGAATGAACCTATGTAGCCTACTAAAGTACTTTAGGCATTTGTACCATCTGAAGCATTTAAAATGTATTTATGTATCATATAATCAGTTTCAAAAGATTTATAAGTTTTGAAGATCATACATTTGTCTTACTGTATAACACTTTCTTCTAGAATATTTTAATGTTCTATCTGGTGAAACAAAAACATGGATTTAGCTCAAACCTTTTAATAATCTTTAAATGGAATTTTAAAAAAGAAAGATAATTGTTATTCTATCAGTGTTAACAGAGGCAAAAGATACCTAAATCTAAAAAAATGGTCATTTAAAACAATTATGCTTGTTTTGTTTTTAATTTTTGTATATTAGAAAAGACATCCAAAGACATGGCAAACATAAATTGTTTAGTAATAAAAATGACAACATAATATGAAGTAAAAACCATCATATTAATTAGATATGATGAAATATAAACACCAGATGTTTTGTTCTGTTTTCTATTGTGGTGTAGGGTTATTTATTTTTTTTGTAATCTTTTTCTGTTAAGTGTTAATCTAAACTAATTTTCTAATAAGTGGAAGTGAGGATGTGTTATAATGTACTTTGTTAATTATTGTAAAACAGGAGCAGAACATATTATTGCGTCTCTGTTCCTTTTCATGTAAGATTAGACTTTTTTGTCTTTTAGTTTTCATTAAACTTGGCAAGATAAGTATATTATCCATGTTGTTGTGAGAAACTGATCTGCTTGTATATCAAATTCATGACTGATTGATTGGAAACACCCACAACCGTGCCAGGGAAAACTGCATCCTTAGATCTGTCCTTCCATAATAGGACTTTTTTTTTTTTGTTAGCATTGCTACTGGTGGGAAAATCGAAGTACTCGAAGAAACCCCCCCGTAAGATACACTCTTACTGATGTTACAGCCCAAATCTTGTTGGTCTTATTTGGGTTTTGTCAGAGTTTAAAGGTCTTTTTTTGGTTGTTGGCCTGTGGTAAAGTTGAACCATTCAAAGAAAACTCAACCCCCATACTCTCCTACTAAAATTTCTCAGAAATCCAGTTGAAGAAAGCCTTAACCTTGCTGGTCTCCTTTGGTTTGGCCAGGTGTATCTTCAAGCAACCAACTGTGTGGCTGATGGTGAACTGGTCCTTCTGCACCATTTTCCACCACAGGAGCCCCTTGCCAAAGTCCTTCCAAAGCTGTTTGTAGACTTTGTCTAAGATTTTCTCTTTATGTGCTTTGCTAAGGTCACAGACTATCTCAGATCCCTTCATCTCTGCCCACAGTTGGTCTGTCAAAGTTGTGATGGCCTTGTCGTGAGCAATGATAATCTGGCCACCTTTGACAAGCCGCCCAACTAAGCCAGTAATCAAAACCTGACATATGGTTTTCTTCCACATTAGCTTGTCCTGCTGGTCTGAGCCTGGCACACACTCATGAGAGTGTGAGAACGTATCAAAAGCCTCCTGGACCTTTGCTACTGCAACAGCAGCATAACCTGTCTTCTTTCTGTGCTCCTGTATCTGCTTGTTGAGCCAATTCCACATCATTTTCATCAACTTGTTCACCTCTAAGCGGATCAGACCCATGTGATACAGTTTCTGCTTCTTGTCTGAGGTGAGTTGATCAAAGATGAATTCTACAAGGCGCTGCTGTGTGAGATGGTACTTTCCACCAGTGATGTTTCTGGCCATTTTCTGTACAGACACATTACATCTCTACCCTTTCTGGTGGTCGTGTCCTCGATGAGGTCATTCACAAAGCTGTCAACGCCACCAACAAAATTCTTCATAGATGTCTTCCTGTTCTTTCTGGCATACTTGTTTCCAAACTTGTTCCTTAGTTTAAGAAAGAATTTCAGGATTGCCCTTTAGCAAATTTCCTCACAAAAAGGTTTTGACTTGTCTTGTAATTTTTTTTCATCATGGACTCTGACTTGGCTTGCCTCAACTGACTGTCAGTCTCAATAACCTCAGTTATCCTGCATGATACCTCCTGAAGATGGTCGTCTAGACTCTTCTGAATGACCTCCATCTCCTCTGGGGTAAGCTCCATGCCAGCCTGTAAAAAGCCAATGTCCTCTGCCTGTTCCTGCAGAATGGACTTAACATTGATGATTTCATCAATGCTTCCGTCATCCTCTGAGAAGAAGGTCATTAAACTCAAGCTGCTGGACTCTGATGGGAATGAAATCTCTTTGGCCCATTTCTTCAGCACATTGATGATCCTTTTGCCATAATCTTGAGTGGGAACATGAATTTCTTTGAGGCTGGCAGTTTGTGTGATTTACTCCTGAGTTGATCCTCTGGGCTAACTCTTGTGCTACAAGTCCCGTCACCTCCTTTGTGTTCCTGCAGCTGATGTCCTGCTCAACCCCCCATGACCTCTTTAAGGGCCTGAGCAATACAGTTGCCCAGGCAGTCCTGGATCTCTTTCTCTGTTATGCTCTCCTGAGAGCTACTGGACCCATAAGTCTTGTGACTTTTCATGGCTCTGCTGTTTGACTTTCAGCATCTTGTAAATGTGTTTTGATAAAACATCCACAATATCAACACACATGCTAGTAACAATGTCTCTGACCCTGGGGTCCTGAGTCCCCATACTGAGGTTGGCCCAGTGCTCATTTGTGAGCTTTTTGAGGCTATTATTTATGGTTTGAAGAAGGGTCTCCTTGGCCAATGATGGTAACATCTGATCTGAACTTGAACTCCTCATAATCATGCTTTCCATAGAAATGACTCACCTTGGCCACACAGCCTGTATTTATGCACTCATCAGCATCAGCATTCAAATCTCAAGGGTGACTTGGACTTTGGCTCAAAACATCAAAGGAAATCTCTTGATCTTGATTGGGCAACTGACCAGCCAATCAGAGTCCAAGAACCCTTTCCCATAGCAACTGTTGCTAGGTAAGTCTAGTCAGCCAACTGTTTCTCACAGCAGAGTGGACTCTGCTGTGAAAAAAATTGCTGCGTTTACATGAGAACTTTAATTTCTCTTTAATTCCAAATAAAACTTAAATCCTCTTTAAAAAGATTTAAAATGACAACGTAAACACCTAATTCCAAATGAATTCCAAAGGAAGGCTGATCCTGAAGCAAACATGGGGCTCCACGCAAGCCCAGACAATTTATTTAAACAGAGCCTTGGAAGATTTGGAAGTAATCAAAGTGTGAATAGGTAAGCATTAAAATGTGGACCTTTTTGGCGCTGTAGCGTCCAAGTTGTAAAGGTTTCCCGGACAAAGACACTGAACTGGAATTTTTCTTCCGGTAGAGCGTAAATACATCACTACGTCACACCCGCTTCCTGTCCTCTGTAGTTCTATCTTGCCATTTTTCATACATTTTTAAATGTATTTCTTTTTATTCAGGATGCTGGGTAATTATCAGTGTTACAGGTGTCTGTCGTAAGCCTATTGCTTTCATTTTGTCCATTGTGGTCCCCATGAGGCCTTGCTCCACAGTTTATTGAATCTGAATTTTACTTAACTTAGTTTGGTTTCTTTCTACACTTAGTTTATGTATTATTAGCCCTGGCTGGTATATACCATTTTTGTTTCAATTTAAATAATTGTTATTGTGCTATCTGCTATCAGATTAATGTAAAATGGCGTGGCAATAAATCTGGTATGCATTAAATCCAAGCACCTATCGGTTTTTGTCAGGTGACGTCACATCCGCAAACGCCGCAGTGCACTTTGGGTCATTTCGCCATTTTGGTGGGTAAAGCGGTAAAAACAATTCAGCGCGTGGAAGAAGATTTTGATTGAGCTTTGATTTGAACGTTTAGTTTGATGAAATAGGTCACTGGTGTTGTGTGAAAGGGTGCACCAGTAGGAGTGGAAGGAAAAACAGCCGTGGGGTACGATTTTTCCGTTTTCCCACCTGGAAAAAAGGTTATGGGCAGCAAGTGGAGGACATCACGAAGAGGCGTCGGATGGCCTGGGTTGCAGCAGTGAGGCAAAAGGACATCACTTTCGAACAGATATCCCCGTTTGTACGGGTTTGTTCCCTGCATTTTCACAACGGTAAATACAAGTTTTTTTGTTAGTTTAAGTAATGAGTCCCTGGGCCAGTTGTCTGACCTGTAAAATTCGCGAGAGCTGATGTATTTTGATGTTGTGTAACGGAGCACATCTAGATTAATTTAATCTTGTTTAATCTTATTAAATTATATATGTTAAGCACAATCTTCTATGACTTCAGTTGAGATTGCACAAAGTATTCACATAAGCCTCGCCTCGTTATTTTTAATTAATTTCCAAGCTCAAACAATGTTTGACTACCTCACCTATTTCACTAACTACACTAATAAGTATGCATAAGTAATTGTGATATATTACAAAAGGAAATTGTGGAATTTTTACTGCATTTTAAAATGTACTTAAATTCTAATGTTATTATAAGTCAACCTGCATATGAGATGATGGAAACTGCCCCAGACTGGGCTCCATCCCTGCATCTGGGTCACTCTGACATCCGACCTACAGACACTGCACGCTCTTCCAGAAGAGGTAACCGGAAGCTGAGGAACATCCACACTCCACAAGGCGATGCTGGTGAGCTAGTCGATGCTGAGGGGTCACAGGAGGCTGCAGAGGACTCACTCACCACACAGGTGGTGGGACAGACTGAATGCAGCATGTGTGTCCTCAGGCATGCTGAAGTGAACCGTCTGCTGGAGGCTGAGAGGTGTGAACTCGATAGGATCACAGACAAGGGATGATGATGATAAAAAAGTGAGGTACTATACTGGTCTACCAAACCTAGCAACATTTATGGCTTTGTTAAATTTTTTGCTGCCCTTATGTCTGTCCACAAAAAATTCTAACCCCTTTCAAATGCTTCTGTTAACCTTTATGCGCCTCAGACTGGATCTGCCTGCACAACATCTAGCCCATCTATTTCAGGTTTCCCCAAAGACAGTGTACAGAACCTTCAGTGAGATGGTATCCTTTTTACATGCAAACCTAAAACGTGCAATTGTATGGCCAGATAGAGAGACTTTGTACAAAATTATGCCCCATCAGTTTGTGGAGGCCTTTGGACACAGAGTGGCAGTGATTATTGACTGTTCTGAAATTTTCACAGAGAAACCATCAAATTTAAAAGCACGAGCACAAATGTTTTCCAGCTACAAACACAATCACACCATGAAGTATTTGATCAGCATTACACCTAAAGGAGCTATTCGTTTTATATCAAAAGGGTGGGGAGGGCGTACAAGCGACAAACACATAACCCTGAACAGTGGTTTTCTTGATAATTTGTTGCCAGGGGACATTGTCCTTGCTGATAGAGGTTTTGACATACAGGAAACTGTGGGCATGTTGTGTGCAGAGGTCAAACTCCCTGCCTTTACAAAAGGCCACTGTCAGCTAGCTGCAAGAGACGTTGAAAATACCAGAAAAATAGCACATCTAAGGATCCATGTTGAAAGAGTAATTGGAAATGTTTGTCAAAAATATAAAATCTTAACAGGAACCCTACCTATCAACATGGTACTACCATGTGAAGGGGAAGAGGTCACTACACTGGATAAAATTGTCACCGTGTGTTGTGCACTGACAAACCATTGCCCCACTATAGTTTAGTTTGGTAGCAGGTAGGACTGGGTATTTCCAGCAACTTCACAATACGTATCCCAATACACGTAAGTTGTGAACATTGACTATGCTTTAAGCAAAATTCTTGACAAGTTTATTTTTTTCTTATAAGAAGAAAAAGAACTAGGATGTGTTTTAAAAAGGATAAGTTTGGTTCCTGCAGCTTTCACATTGTTTATGAATGAAGTAGAACAATATACTCACCCAGAAGGCTTTCCTGACTCAAACAGTGCTTCGGGAGATAATTAGATTAGATCGAATCGAGCATCTGTATAATGGTAGCACAGGGCATACAGCGCCGCTCCTAAAACTGCATTAATTGTCCAAAAACTCATGTTTTTCACAAATATTCCATCATGGTCCGCTCGGGGTACTCCTCCATTACAGTCTGTGTCACTCCAGACAGCGTTGTGTGGCTGTACCGACCTCTAAACTGAAGAAGAACTCTTGCCTCCGCGCCTGTGCAGTGCTCTCTGGAGCGCTGCCTTCGCGTTCTCCTTTCTATGAGCTCCTTATCTGTATACTCTGGCTCGAAACTGTAAGGATACCCATCATATTCAAAGTTCTCCTCCACAACATCTTCATCCGATAGATATTCATCCATTTTGCACAAAACTGGAAGAAGAAAGTCGTTGTGTAGCTGACCGTCTTCCCCTGAAACAATGAGCCGTACTGCGCATGTGCGGAGCAAGCGCTCTTCTTCTTCAGTTCAGAGGTCAGTAGCTACAGCCACACAACGCTGTCTGGAGTGACACAGACTGTAATGGAGGACTAACCTCGAGCGAAGAAGGATATATATAAGAATATATCTATATGAGTATATTGTTCTTCTTCATTCTATAAACAATGTGAAAGCTGCAGGAATCAAACTTTTCCTTTAAAGGGACTATGAGGAGAATCTATTACCGGCAACGTAAAAGACTCTGGTACCCATGAGCACGCAGCATGTAATGCTGCATTCCAGTAACCGTGGAACTGGGAGTGACATCATCTCCCTTGTCAGCATTCCAGTTAAAATCCATTCCAGTAAAAAAACATGCCGATCTACCAGGCTATTGTTAGCTGTTGTTAGCACGCCCTGTGTTGTTCACAAATATCACATGAAGAATGTGATTATCACTATGACAGCATTTTTGTAAATATAAGTCTAACAATACTATGTACACAGCTGATCTAGAGCGACACACCCCAGTCAGAAGTGAAAATAAATTCATTATTACAGGAGCTAAATAACTGTTCACACTGGGGGCAGCAAAAAATTAAACAAAGCCATAAATGTTGCTAGGTTTGGTAGCATATTTGTTGCAGTTGCAGTTTCCTACTTGGAACTCAAAATTCCTGCTTCTGACTACAACTGGAACGCACCACAAGGTGTGTACAATCCACATCTTGTGTTTGTTTTGATACAATGACTGCAGCTTGGACAGAACTCTGCATTGCTTTACAACTTCTTCTTTCAACAAATTACAGGATGCAAAGTGACGAGGTAATGTATCTCTTTTTAGTTACGTAGATGTAGTTTTGATGTGTGTATCGATTCTGTAGAATCCGTATCGATTAGGGCTGGGTATCGATTCAGATTTTCTGGATCGATTTGATTCGATATCACAAGGTCCCAAATCGATTCGACTCACGATTCGATTCGATATTTATTCAGTCTGGGATATCTTAGTTAAAATAGTGCTGTACATCTAAAAAGTGACCTTTTGACCTGGTACATCATTAAAAATCGTTTTAACATGAAGAACTAAACCCAAAGCAGTTACATTAATCATATTTTAATGATATGCATTAATGCATATTCTGCATTTTACTTGTTTTTGTCCAACTCCTATTTTCCTTTGTACTTGTTAAATCTAAAATACTGTACATCCAAACATCAGCTTTAAAACTTGCTAGTGGTGCCCATATAGTGCTTCACCATGTTTGTTTGCAGTAACATCTCATGAGATTTTGTTCAGTAGAAAGCAACGCTAAACGTTGCTCACATGAGACGAGCAGGGTTGATACCACAGGCTGCTTCTCTGCACATCCAAAGAAGAAAAAACTACCCAAGTTAAAAGATAGATCTTTGGGTTTTATGGATCGATTATGAACCAGTTAAAGGAAAATCGATTTAAATCGATTAAATCGATTTTTTAACCCAGCCCTAGTATCGATACACGTATCCCAAAGGAGTGCCATACGATATTTTGCTGTATTGATATTTTAAGTACAGGCCTAGTAGCAGGGCTGAGCAGCGTGGAAAGAATTAAGAGCATTTTCCCTCATTTTATTTCTTTCACTTCAGTAATGTGTTTTAAAAGCAGTCATTTCTTCAGGTCCTCATTGTATGTATCAAAAAATTATCATCTATGCAATAATAAGCCATTCTATGAAATAATAAACACAATTTTGAATACATATGACATTGTGATGATTCTGACTCATTGAAAATTGCATATTTATTTTTGCAAACTATGGTATTTGAATGATTGGATATTCAATACATTCTATCTTCTCTGCAAAAAGGGTTTTAAACTGGTATTTTGATATTAATTTCAAGATAAAGAAAAATGTTATCTTCTGCAATTTTAAAGTTGCAGCAGGTAATATTGTGAATGCTAATTTGTGCTTAATTTTCCAGCCCTATGTAGTAATATGATTCTTCAGAAAGGACACAACAACATTAAAGGTCCACAATGTAGAAATTCATTGTTACAGATTTGTAGAATTGTATATTTACAAAACCATAACTTCACATACAAACAAGCCCTTCAGACAAAACTCTTGTGATTAGTTACCCGTTAAGGCAGAGTTCAAAAAAGGCATACATCACAGCATGAATGGTTGAATAAAATGTTAGGTTTTCAAGGTAATAATTGTTGCTATGTACATAGTTATTCTATATTTGTAGTGCAAAACTGTATTTTAAAAAGTTTTAACAATGAACTGAGTGCAGTTACATTTTCAAAAAAGTTGATCTAAAATATTTTCTTTTTTTTATAGACAATATGTAAACCAAAGGTAAGTTAGATTTTGACAATGCCATGACTAAAGTGCAAACTCTGGAAGGATAATGCAACAAGGAACAATAATGCAAGGTGCATAACAATAGTGCAAATTAACGATGTTAAGTGCATAACAATAGTACAAACAGTGCAAAATGCAAACTGCATAACGATATTACATTTTGAGACAACAATGTTCAAGTACTTTCCATCACAGTGGCATGGAGTAACACTAGTGTGAATTTTTACTCTATGTTTCACACACCAGAAACATTAACACTGGTAGTGGGCAGAACAGCTTGAACACAGCCAGCTGTCTTCTTTGGCAGGTGCATACTGTAGCCCCACACAGCTTAGATGAAACCACACAACTGTGCAGTTTTGATTGTCGCAGGCAACCATGTCGTCATCGCTCTCTGTTCCACCACAGAGGCACCATGACTTTTTCGACATTTTCCCTCTCCTGCACTTCTTTTTTACTGGACTAGCGTTCAGGCATGTTTTTATCTGATTTGAACCCTGGGCAGCAACCTCATGAAGTGGCTCCTTTCCTGCACCCTGAGTGAAGTAGTAGGCTTACTAGTTCTGGAAGGCACACACACACAAAATTTCTGTGCTTTCTCCAAGAGAGCACTCCAGAGCTGTGGGTCTGGCGCAACCCGCACCACAACACAATCTTTCACTGTCCATAACACAAAGTCACAATATTCTACATTTGTCACAAATATCTGTGTCTGGACTTGTTTGTTGTATGGATGATCCTTCTTGAGTTGCAGCTCTCCATCTAATACTTTTAAACAAAAGTTTCTGTCACAGCTGTTGCATGCCTCCTCTACAGTGGTGTCCCAATATCTGTTTGGGCCTTTTATCTCAATGCAGCCTCTTCCACAGCAGGTGCACTGCACCAATCCATCTGGCGATGCCCCAACCATGGGAAACTCAGGGTTTATGATGAAGCCACACTGTGTCATCTCAAAGTCACAGTGATGTTTTTCAGCCTGCAGTCTATACTGTGTTCTCCCATTCTCCTCATTTTGTATTCTCCATGCAGCAGCAGCACTTTGTTTTTACTGTAGAGCTGTTAGGATAGCACACTGATTTTACTGTAGATTGTGCAGGCTTGTTCAAGTCAGACACATACACTGAATGCATGTTTGATGCAGTTATTCTTCCAGCGAAAGTGGTGCCAAGTTGAAGACATGTGCTGCTGTCTGGTTTTCCCCTCAATGTAGTGTGCCTGCTCATGTGAAATTTCAACCTTGCTGGCTAAGGTTTTGCAATGCAATTGTAACACAGAAAGTTCACATCCATTCAGTTTCTTGTCACGGAGCACAGTGATTGTGGTGCTGAGAATGGCTGTATTGGATCTACAAATGCATCACAAAAATCAGGCATATTTGACAAAACGGCTGCTTTTGGTGACACTTTCTGCATTTCTAGAAGATATGAAGCCCACTGCTCCTCTGAGGAAATGCCAAATGCACAGGTTTTTGAGGAGGTTCTCAGATCTACTATGCTTGCTCCCTCACCACCCAGGAGTCTACTCAAAGACTGTCTTTTTGATTTTGGAGTGGTGAAATCTATTTTGTGTCCGGCCTCTGCTCCCACCTTTGTGATGTTGCTTGGTATCATCAATATGCAGGTTAAGTCACTGTTACTTTTCTCTCTGCATCTCACTAGTGCCTCCAACTTGAACAGCATAGCTGCCACATGTGTACATGTCTCTGCAATACCAGCCATACATGTACAGTGACCTGATGATACAGCCCCTGATGGCTCTATGATGGCCCAGGGCTTGAGAGGGGCATCACTCAGGCACTGGGAGTGCAAGACCTACAGAGAAGACAAAGGTATATATAGAACAACATTTATCAACAGTATTAAGTTATCAACCTAAATTTGTTAAAAAGCATTGCTTTCTGGTTTGTCGACAGATTAGATTAGGGCCATGTTGAAAAAAAAAAGATTACGAGAATAAAGTCATAAAGTTACAAGAATAATAAATTACGAGAATAAAGTCGTAAAGTTACAAGAATAATCCCATAAATTACAAGAATAAAGTCGTAGTTACGAGAATAAGCTCATAAATTTTCCAGAATAAAGTTGAAAAATTAGATAAAGTTCTGCCTTATACTACAGCTCTTACTTGAAAGAAAGTTTCCATTTTATATGATTTTTTTATATTAGTATATATTAATATATAGGCTATGACTTTAAGAACTGTATACCTGAACTGTTTCTAGCTACAGTGACACCAAACTCAGCCCAATGGATGTGTGATCATTGGGCTGAATTTGGTGTCACTACAGCCTTTTCCATTTAATTTATTACATTTTTTATGGCCATAACCTATCAATTAATATATGGGTAACAGTTTACTTGGCATACCTTTTAAAACATTTTATAATTGGTTATAAGATCAAGTACTATAAACCTTTATAATAGATAGATAGACTCTAAATGCTATAATATAATAGACTCTAAATGCTCATTGGGTGCTTCAAGTAAAGTGAGGAAACTGTTCAGGGATAGCTAATGTAACACAATACAAGCTGGTCAAAAGCCAAGTACTTGATCTTATAAGCCATTATAAAATGCTCTATAATGTGTTAAGCACATTTTTATAAAGACTTATTCAGATTTATGGGTGTTTATATTGATAGATATAGACATTTATAAGCATATCATGAATATATGTATAATTCATTATGTCTGTGGGCATTGTCAGTGAGTTGATAACAGTTATAATGTATTATAATACCTGACCTTGTAAGCGATGATAAAATGCTGTATAGTGTGTTATGATTATTGTTATAAAGCATTATGATCATTTATGAGTGTTTATAACTGTAGTTATACAACGCTATAATGGCATTATAATGCTTTATAAATGTACTTATAATATATTATGGTATGTCAAGTAAAGTGTTACCAAGAGGATTTAAGTTTTTTTGGAATTAAAGAAATTAAAGTTCTCATGTAAGCAGCAATTTTCTCAGAGCAGAGTCCACTCTGCTGTGGAAACAGTTGGCTGACTAGACTTACCTAGCAACAGTTGCTATGGGAAAGGGTTCTTGGACTCTGATTGGCTGGTCAGTTGCCCAATCAAGATCAAGAGATTTCCTTTGATGTTTTGAGCCAAAGTCCAAGTCACCCTTGAGATTTGAATGCTGATGCTGATGAGTGCATAAATACAGGCTGTGTGGCCAAGGTGAGTCATTTCTATGGAAAGCATGATTATGAGGAGTTCAAGTTCAGATCAGATGTTACCATCATTGGCCAAGGAGACCCTTCTTCAAACCATAAATAATAGCCTCAAAAAGCTCACAAATGAGCACTGGGCCAACCTCAGTATGGGGACTCAGGACCCCAGGGTCAGAGACATTGTTACTAGCATGTGTGTTGATATTGTGGATGTTTTATCAAAACACATTTACAAGATGCTGAAACTCAAACAGCAGAGCCATGAAAAGTCACAAGACTCCCATGGGTCCAGTAGCTCTCAGGAGAGCATAACAGAGAGAGGCTGGGTCCGAAATGGCATATAACGTACTACTCAGGCTCAAAATGAGTATGTAGGTGTTCACACTGGATAGTATGAAAAGATTGAGTGTGAAATACCCGGATGTATACTATAGGAAAAATGTTAGTATCAGGTGGGCATACTACTCACACTCAAACCCATAATGCATTGAGCATAATGGCATTCAAAATGACCGGCATTCAGCTAAAATGGGCCACTAGAAACTTCCCATTCAAAATAAATCAGCTTTTATGATCTCCTTTAGTTCTTTGAGCTTTTAAATCGTCTCTTGTTTTGGAGGACGGAAGTTTTGTGATGCATAATCATAGCGGAATGTCGAAATGCAGAAATGAAATTTGTATCGTTTTATGGCTCAAATGACCACATTTTGGATACTACGTGGTGACTTTCTGCTAAAATGCTCTCTGAACTTTCAAATGTGGTGAATCAACAGAGATATTTGATAGTCTGGTGTGCTTCTGATTTTTTGTCATGGAGTTTGAAATGCATCATGAAACTTAGTAGTATACTACAGTGTGAAGTTGGTTCTAATCATACTTATAGTATGTAGTATACAGAAATACACAATGGGTTTGGTATGTAGTATGTTAGTATGCCATTTGACACAGCCAAAGAGATCCAGGACTGCCTGGGCAACTGTGTTGCTCAGGCCCTTAAAGTCATGGGGTTGAGCAGGACATCATCTGCAGGAACACAAAGGAGCTGGCGGGACTTGTAGCACAAGAGTTAGCCCAGAGGATCAACTCAGGGAGTAAATCACACAAACTGCCAGCCTCAAAGAAATTCATGTTCCCACTCAAGATTATGGCAAAAAGGATCATCAATGTGCTGAAGAAATGGGCCAAAGAGATTTCATTCCCATCAGAGTCCAGCAGCTTGAGTTTAATGACCTTCTTCTCAGAGGATACGGAAGCATTGATGAAATCATCAATGTTAAGTCCATTCTGCAGGAACAGGCAGAGGACATTGGCTTTTTACAGGCTGGCATGGAGCTTACCCCAGAGGAGATGGAGGTCATTCAGAAGAGTCTGACGGCATCTTCAGGAGGTATCATGCAGGATAACTGAGGTTATTGAGACTGACAGTCAGTTGAGGCAAGCCAAGTCAGAGTCCATGATCAAAAAAAGACAAGTCAAAACCTTTTTGTGAGAAATTTGCTAAAGGGCAATCCTGAAATTCTTTCTTAAACTAAGGAACAAGTTTGGAAACAAGTATGCCAGAAGAACAGGAAGACATCTATGAAGAATTTTGTTGGTGGCGTTGACAGCTTTGTGAATGACCTCATCGAGGACCACGACCAGAAAGGGTAGAGATGTAATGTGTCTGTACAGAAAAATGGCCAGAAACATCACTGGTGGAAAGTACCATCTCACACAGCAGCGCCTTGTAGAATTCATCTTTGATCAACTCACCTCGGACAAGAAGCAGAAACTGTATCACATGGGTCTGATCCGCTTAGAGGTGAACAAGTTGATGAAAATGATGTGGAATTGGCTCAACAAGCAGATACAGGAGCACAGAAAGAAGACAGGTTATGCTGCTGTTGCAGTAGCAAAGGTCCAGGAGGCTTTGGATGCGTTCTCACACTCTCATGAGTGTGTGCCAGGCTCAGACCAGCAGGACAAGCTAATGTGGAAAAACCATATGTCAGGTTTGATTACTGGCTTAGTTGGGCGGCTTGTCAAAGGTGGCCAGATTACCATTGCCAACAAGGCCATCACAACTGACAGACCAACTGTGGGCAGAGATGAAGGATCTGAGATAGTCTGTGACCTTAGCAAAGCATAAAGAAAATCTTAGACAAAGTCTACAAACAGCTTGTAAGGACTTTGGCAACTCCTGGTAAAATGGTGCAGAAACCAGTTCACCATCAGACACAGTTGGTTGTTGAAGATATACCAAAAGAGACCAACAAGGTTAAAATTTCTTCACAATTTCTGAAATTTTAGTAATATATTTGATTTTCTTTGAATGGTTAACTTTAACAGAACAACAAAAAAGACCTTTAAATCTGACAAAACCCAAATAAGACCAACAGAGAACATAATAATGTATCTTCTTTTCTTTGTTTTAATAATTAAAACAAAAAAAGTCCTATTATAAACAGATCTAAGGATGCAGTTTTCCCACTTGTTGTTTAATCAATCAGTCATGAATTTGATATACAACAGATCAGTTTTACAACAACATGGATAATATACTTATCTTGCCAAGTTTAATGAAAACTGACAAAAAGTCTAATCTTACATGAAAAGGAACAGAGGCTAATAATATGTTCTGCTCTGTTTTTATAATTAACAAAGTACATTATAACACATCCTCACTTCCACTTATTAGAAAATTAGTTTAGATTAACACTTAACAGAAAAAAGATTACAAAAAAATAACTACACCACAATAAAACAAGCATAATTGTTTTATATTTCATCATATCTAATTAATATGATGGTTTTTATATTATGTTGTCATTTTTATTACTAAACAATTTATGTTTTGCCATGTCTTTTTAATATACAAAAATTAAAACAAAACAAGCATAATTATTTTAAATGACCATTTTTTAGATTTAGGTATCTTTTGCCTCTGTTCTGATAGAATAACAATTATCTTTCTTTTTAAAATTTTTTAAGATTATTAAAGGTTTTAGCTAAATCCATGTTTTTGTTTCACCAGATAGAACATTAAAATATTCTACACTGAAAAAAATGTTTTGTTGAATGAACATAATTTTATTAATTTTAGCATTTGCATGTAATACTTTATCTGAAGCCAGATATTTTTATTATGTTGACTGAACTAATTTTTTTTTTAGGAAATCTAAATAAGTTTTATGATGTAAATCCTCCTCAACTATTTTGAGTCGACTTTACTCAAATTTTCTATTAATCCCATTTTAAATTTACTTAAATAAATTGTGTTTTTTTGTGCATTTTCAAATCAATTAAATTGTTTAAATTCTATCTATTTTTTTAAACTGATCATAATGAAATATTTTTCGATATTATACATCACACAGAATCAAAAATGTGTTTAGACAACCAACTTTATTATAGTACAAATATTTAACACCTTACATCAGAGCTGTCTAATGGCCCATGAATGTTTTTATCATGGCTGTAAAACACTCAGTGCATAGATTGCAACACTATTAACAGATACACAGATACATTAATCTGCAGAAAAAAAAATATTTCTGATTGTGTAACCAACCGTTAATAAAGAAAAACTTACACAAGTTAGATGAAGTCTCTTGACATGCGACAAGACAGAAGGCAGCGCCTGCTCTCAACATATGATACAAGAAACTGTGAAATGCAAACTGCATAAACAACAATACTTGTTTTAGCTTTAAACCCTGACATCATAAATGCCTCTACTAAAGGTTTTAAACACAAGAAAGCAGAAACCCACTAATCAGATACTGTCAACCATAATCAAAAGGATGGAACAAACAAAATAAAGTCTTTTGTGTAGAGTCCTGATCAGAGACTAGGCAGCAGAATAGTTCCATCCCAGTTACATGTTTAGTGGCTTTTACTCTTGATAGTTTACTTTACAGCTTTTTTGCAAAAATAAACCTATGCCTTCAGTTGAGAACATTACCCAGAGTAAAAAAAACAAAAACTTTAACAATCAAAACCCAAACCATACTATGTGGGCCACATCTGAAAAAAAACACCACAGGTTCCCTGACTGTGAAATGACAAAACATTATTGAAAGGCAATGTTTCACTGAGGCAACTGGACTGATAAACCAAGTGGCTTTGTTGAGTATAATAAGATTCATTCAAGTGCATATCCTGACACTCTTTTAGAATTTGGCCTTAAACAGGAGAACAAGAACAAGAGGCGATCCTTTATTACTGCCCTAACGCATAGAACTACCAGAAAGTTTATTTGTTGTAGTGTCCTCACCACTGACTGCATGAATACTATCCTCTAAAAAAGCATTTCTCATCTGTGTTGAACTCTTGGTGAAACTGATGTTCAGATCACGTTAAACATTCATTAAATCATTCACAAAAACACAAAAAAAATTGTGGCTGAAGAATTTCTACAGTCCAACACAGATTTAGTTCTTCAGTCCAAGGACTTTGGGGGAAAGCTTTCCCATGAGTACTTTTTGAATGAACTCGTAATAGTGTCTCAGTTCCTTGGGGTAGGCCAGGTTTAATGCGTAGATGACCCCAAGCATCACTGCACAAGCCTGCGCTGCAGATCCAATGCTGTCCAAGATGATCGATCCATCAACAGAAATTCTGATGTCATCATGATGTCCAGATTCTCCATTCTCCTTGCCGATGACGTACAGTTGTGGTCAAAAGTTTACATACACTTTTAAAGAACATAATTTCATGACTCTCTTTAGTTTCCAGTTATTTCTACAACTCCGACTTTTCTCTAATAGAGAGATTGGAACAGATACTTCTTTGTCATAAAAAAACATTCATGAAGTTTGGTTCTTTTTACTGACTTTATTATGGTGTTAACAGAAAAAGTGACTAAATCTGCTGGTCTATACATAAGCAACAGAAATAGCAATTTTGGTGACTCAAAGTTGTGTCAATGAAATGAGTTCATAGCAATCTTAACTTGTGAATGATTATGAGTGACAACACTTCTCTCAGGCCATTTAAATAGGGCCCATTGGATATAGGCGCCCACAAACCCTACAATGGGAAAGTCAAAGGAGCTCCTTCAGATCTGAAAAAAATCATTGACTATAACAAGTCAGGAAAGTCTCTTGGAGCCATTCAAAGCTGCATAGAGTAACAGTGTAACAATTGTTTTGTATGTATAAATGCATCATTTTGTCACTGCTTCAGATCAAAAAAATGCAACTGTTTGCTAAAAATTGGTCAGAGGGTGAAGAGTAAAGCAGAATCACCAAAAGCAGATCTAAATTGAAGCTGCTAACACAGGTGTCAGTGTCCACAGTCAAGAGTTTTGCACCACCATAGACTGAGAGGTTGCCTCAAAGGAATTGCTCTAAAAGCAGCTTAAGCCCAACTGAAGTTTGCTACTGATCATCTAGACAATGATAAGAGTTTCTAAAAGTTCTGTGGTCAGATAAAAACAAAAATGTGTTTGGCCAAAATTCCCAGCAATATATTTGAAAAGAAAATGATGCCTTCACCCAAAACACCATGCCTATCAATAAACATTATTAGTACTGCTGTGTCTGTTTTGTTGCCAATGGAACTGGTGCTTTACAGAAAAAAATTGTGAAAAGGAGAATTACCTTCATATTCTTCAAGATAACCTAAAATATATTGAAGGTTTTTACAGTTTTAACAGGACAATGAAAACACAAATCAAAAGTGGTAATGGAATGGCTAAATCAGGCTAAAATTAAGGTTTATGGCCTTCCCAAATTGACCTAAACATTGAGAACACCTAGACAATGCTGAAGAAACAATTCCATGTCAGAAAGCCAACAAATTTAACTGAACTGCACCAATTCTGTCTAAACAGCGGTCAAAGATTCAACCAGAAGCTTTTGGATGGCTACCAAAAGCACCTAATTGAATGAAAATGGCCAAGACATGTAACAAAATGTTAGCATTGCTGTATGTATATTTTTGACCCAGCAGATTTAGTCACTTTTTCTGTTAACCCATAATAAAGTCATGAAAGAACCAAACTTCATGAATGTTTTTTATGACAAAGAAGTATCTGTTCCAATCTCTCTATTAGAGAAAAGTCGGAGTTGTAGAAATAACTGGAAACTAAAGAGAGTCATGAAATTATGTTCTTTACAAGTGTATGTAAACTTTTGACCACAACTGTAAATGCCCATGGCCCACTTCTGCATGTCTGTCGGGATGGCATTTCCTTCCATGTCCTGCATATTTTAAGTAAATTGGAGAAAGGGCAAACATCAGAATGCTTTGCCACAAATAAACATTTGTTTTTACCATACACTGTACATCTGTATGACAGACAATTTCATATTTCCATAAAGGTACTGTCTGCTTGTGCATCAAGTGTTTTACTGGCACTGTGTTCCAAGGTGTTCTTTAGTGCTTTGACTCTTTGCCTGGCTCTTATAAGCAACAGGAAAAAGACATTTCACTAAACTGACATTACAAAGGTTCTATAATGGTGCACAGTAACAGCAAATTATTCTTTTTAACACAACACCTCTGCTGTACAGTGAAGAGACCCAGTAGGGAGCCAAAACTACAGGACAAACACCTTCAGAATCTAAACCCTTGTGGGTTTGCTTTAATTTAAGCTCCTTTGAGGTCACCAGAGGACAGAAATGTCCTCTCACAAAAACTGCTAGAAAAAATACAACAGAGTAATATATTTTTGTATGTTTTTTGCACAAATCATTAAATTAACTTCAGCCCAAATACCAAATATGTAATTGTTTATATTGTTTTAACCCTTTCAAATGCCAATTCAATTAAATAATGTCACTGTTTTCATAACAAAAAAACTCATATAACATGAGTTATATGCATTAAAATAAATGTTAGAGGGCTGGGGATTTCTTTTAGTATCAAGCTTAAATATACCTAAGATTAGTGATAAAATTGATTTTCATGCATGTTTTTTTTATTTTTAGCACTGTCAGATTCATTATTTAAGATCCTTTGAGGTCACTAGAGGAAGAAAATGTTCTCTCCCAAAAACTGCTATAAAATATGAAAGATTCATATGTTTGCTTCTATTTTGCTTAAATCATTAGCTTCAGTCCTTATCAAAACTACCAAATATTTAATTATTTCTTTTGTTTTAAACCTTTAATCACCAGTTTGATTACATGATTTCACCCTCTTTATGAAAAAAAAATATATAAAATGAGTTATTTTCCATATATTGAATTTTAGAGGGCTGACGACTTCAAAAAAAAAAAAGATCAGGCTTAAGTATACATAACAAAGCTGATTTTCGTGCTTTTTTATTTTTTTCAGTGTCAAATTTTAACTAACCTTTTAGGTAAACAGCACAAAAATGACCAGTTGAGTCTCTTTAGATCCAATTCTTTTTAAATCCCACAACAAATTACACAATGAAATCATGCATTCTCTAATTTCAGGATTACATTTTGGAGAAATGTAGAAAAAAATCGTTTTTACTGTTTACTATGAGATGGGACAAATTTCCTATTGTGTCTTTGTCTAAAACAATGATCATTCATGATGCTAAAAAAATATATGAAAATAATGCAGCACTATTCTCCCCTTCCTCCCTGAATATGGACATATATCCTTTCATATTCCAACTATTATGCAACTACAATCATCACTCAGAGCCAGCTGTACATGTTGGATGTGTGTGAAAGTATGCCAAAGACACATTATCAGACAATACAAGTCCTACAGTAAGGTCAAAGGTCACTCTCCACCTCAGAGTCACACACACACACATGCATCATGCAGAGACCTACAACAGTGTAGCATCAGGGAACATTAAGATTCAAAGGAGAGCTGGAGCTCTCATACCAATTCCCAAATGACCCCCTGGGCCTCTTCCTTGGTCCCCTGCTCTGTGAGAATAACACCTCCACGTCGTAAATTGAGGTCTGATTCCTGTTTTCGTGACCACCAAGCTACCCACCATCTGCATTTGCTATGACAAAGCTCTATCTGATTTAGGATAACCTCCGACACGTTGGGGGGAAATCAAGCAGTATGTGATTCGCCGAGACCCCGACTGGCGTCAGCCGTCCCTGAGATTCCTCTCTGAACTGTTTCTCACCTGGTTCTTATTTACAGGCCTTTCACACTTCACCAACTTGTGTAAACAATCCTGATCCTCCTTATCTCCTCGAAAGGGCTGGCGTAACAGCTGCAGATCGTAAATAACTTCAATTGATCTTGGGAGACCTGACTATCCTGTTGGCTCCCTAAACCCTCCAGATAACTTCTGATTGCAGAATTGACTTTATGGAACTGATATCAGAGTTCTAAAACCTAAAAGGTGTACTCAGGGTGTGATGTACATTCCAGTGTACTTTGAATGAACTGTCTACCATGTCTAGTTATAGAGATAACCTACTAGAATGGAATAAAAAGCCAAGTCTAATTGATCTGTGAATTTTCTTAAAAGACCAACAGCTCCACCTTGTGACTTTTCTTGGTATGACACAATCCTGGACGTGCGTTGCTTCGATTGCAAAATCTAGGGATAATGTAATCAATATGTGTTGCTATGTATTTTTAACAGTGCCTATCACGTAATATTAGTTTGTCCACAGTTATACACAACCCTGTGTTCTTGATTCACAGCAAGCCTGACAATAACCGAGTTATAGTTACTTTTTGTGTGTTTTTCTTTAAATGCATTAGAATTGTTTGATGTCACCATCTTGTCATTTGTGCATGTGGTTTGAGACCTTATACTTATGGTGAGTTGAGTGATATATGAGTAATTAGTCGCAAACTTAATTATTACTTAATAATAATAGTTATAGGCGAGAATCGGCATATGATGTCACCACCCGCCCCTCCGTGGGGCCTTATAACTGAGCGCGATCCTCTCGCTCTCTCTCGCTCTCTCGTTCTCGCTGTCCTCATCGTTGTAATCACTCTTTCCTTCCGTTACTTTCTTCCTCGTTACTTCGTTTTGACTACACTGTTAGGCCTCTGTCTTACAGGCACGTGTAGTTCTTTTCTTATGCTGAGCAGCATACTTTTATTCATTTTTATTAGAGAGCAACTTTGATCCAGATTAACAACTTTTATATTCAGATTTAATTTTGAAAGTCTGAATATCTAAATCCTCAAAAGCCTGCACAGCATTATTTTGATTTTGATCTTTTTGATCTCGCATAGTCGTCTGTGAGACATCGTTAACCTGGCCAGTAGCGGTGTTTAAAGATACTTCTGCGGATCAGATTTTTCATCTTCTCGTCAAAACCCTTTTGAGAGTTTTTGAGCCATGCCCACTTCAAAGTCTTCAAAGTCTACGCTTGCCAGAGGCCTCTGATCGAACTGCCGAAGGATCCGTGGGGCGCTGGTTGGACTCGGACCACAGACCTGCCGTTCGGCTCCCCAAGCTGAACCAACCCGAATCAACTTGATCCTAGCGGTCTGGCGTGAGCCACCCGTAGCCTGGACCTTCCGAACCTCAGAGAGAACCACGAGTCTTCTCGACCAAGTAGGCAAGCGTCCAGTTACTTTGTACTTAAAGGAGGCTTGATGCGCTCTTAAACTAAAAAGTGTTCTGACATTTAGATTAATTAAATCCAAATTCTCTCCGAAATTCTTCACAGATCTTCGTATAGGTCATAAATTCTTTAGGCATATACACTCACTCACCATCGTTTTATGTTTCCTGGTTTCCATTCAATTTATTGTTTATTCTTATTTCATCTATAATCTACCGTTTATTTTCATGCATTGTAACCATTTTCATTTTAATAAATTTGTGATTATTGATTTTAAACTCACTGTCTGTTAGTGTTCTTCAGAATTCAGTGTCCCTGAAGCGAGAATTCTGCCTTAAGATTTTGAGATTGATAAACTTGATTTGATTAATTTACTTTATTTAAGGGAATTAAATGGGTAATTAATTAATTAAATTAAGGTTTGCCTTATTAAAAGGCTGGTGCCCCCAACGAGAACAATACAGTGAATTGTTAATTGATAATAATTCATAATTTAACAACTAAATCTTTCAGATTTAACGCTGCCAAATTTCTAATCGCTACAACAGGAAAACTGAACCTGTGTGCTGAGCTCTCATCACTTCTTCAGATTGTTTGTTCCTTCTACGTACAGCTGGCTCTGAGTGATGATTGTAGTTACATAATAGTTGGAATATGAAAGGATATATGTCCATATTCAGGGGAAGGGGAAAATAGTGCTGCATTATTTTAATATTTTGTTAGCATCATGAATGATCATTGTTTTAGACATAGACACACAATAGGAAATTTGTCCAGTCTCATAGTAAACAGTAAAAATGACATTTTTCCTACTTTTCTCCAAAATGTAATCCTGAAATTAGAGAATGCATGATTTCATTGTGAAACTGTGGTGGGATTTAAAAAGAATTGGATCTAAAGAGACTCAACTGGACATTTTTGTGCTGTTTACCTTTGACATTGAAAAAAATAACAGGCATAAAAATTTTTTTTTTTTCTCAATCTCATGAATAATTAAAGGGCAACTTCGGTATTTTTCAACCTGGGTCCTATTGCCCCAAGTGTATGTGTGTATACGATTGACGGGTACAACTCGTTTTAAAATTGGCTCAGTATCAAGGGAGCGGATGCAGCCGGCAGCCGCGAAGCTAGATAGGGGGCAACTGCATCCCGTATAAGTTTGAGCATTAAAAGTGTTTATTTCGCACAGACCGGTTGCGATCGCCGGTGCTAGCTCTCTAATTAGCATTGTAAGCATTGCGTTTTCCTTCATGTCCTCTGGCGTGTGGCGTCATCTGTGAGCTTGTTGCGGAAGAAAACAGAGGAGCCATGCAGCGCCGCTCAGAGTGGAGCTGCTTATCCCGGAGGACAGTTGAAAGTTTTACTGCATCGGTATCATGGCTGAATATTTACCACATTTCGAGAGTGAAGACGAGCCTTTTCATTACGACGGCCCCCCCTATTTATTTTAGCCAGAGTATACGGACGAGGAGCTGCTACAAACTCAAGAGCTAACGAGGATAGCAACAGAGGGCCAACGAGCAGACGAGGGTGAAGCAGCGGCGGACGCAATTTCTGAGGACTGGTGGTGCTCCTGTGGTTGCTGTGACTCTATGCCCACAGAGGAAGAATGTCTGTGTGTTACCTTGAGTGGGACCTGTTGCCCAATATTCGTGGTCTCGATGTGTCGTGGGATGATACAGAAAGTACCCGACGCTGTGTAACTACATTAGAGGACCTCCCCCCTCTGATCAACAGGGCAGTGCTGGACACCTTTTTTCATGTACCCAAAATACATTGGAGGAGGCGACCAAAACCACAGGGACCAAATGGTCAACTATCCATAAAGTTAGTATAACTAATATGTCTTTATGCATACAATACGTATAAGTATTGTATGTACTGTGTAAGTGTTTATTTCGCCACAGACCGGTTGCGATCGCCGATGCTAGCTCTCTAATTAGCATTGTAACACGATAGGCCACAAGTCTGTACTGGCTGGACGAGAGGAAAAAGTGAAGAGGATTTATGGCAACAGTAAATGTGTGTGTCAGAGACAAATCTAGAGTGTTCGTGCCGCCGCTGCTTCACCCTCGTCTGCTCGTTGGCCCTCTGTTGCTATCCTCGTTAGCTCTTGAGTTTGTAGCAGCTCCTCGTCCGTATATTCCGGCTCAAATAAATACGGGTGGCCGTCGTAATGAAAAGGCTCGTCTTCACTCTCGAAATCTGGTAAATATTCAGCCATGATACCGATGCAGTAAAACTTCCAACTGTCCTCCGGGATAAGCAGCTCCACTGTGAGCGGCGCGCTGCATGGCTCCTCTGTTTTCTTCCGGCAACAAGCTCACAGGAGATGACGCCACACAGGTCAGAGGACGTGAAGGAAAACGCAATGCTTACAATGCTAATTAGAGAGCTAGCACCGGCGATCGCAACCGGTCTGTGGCGAAATAAACACTTTTAATGCTCAAACTTATACGGGATGCAGTTGCCCCCTATCTAGCTTCGCGGCTGCCGGCTGCATCCGCTCCCTTGATACTGAGCCAATTTTAAAACGAGTTGTACCCGTCAATCGTATACACACATACACTTGGAGCAATAGGACCCAGGTTGAAAAATACCGAAGTTGCCCTTTAAGCCTGATATATATATATATATATATATATATATAT
This sequence comes from Scarus forsteni, assembly GCA_036419115.1. NCBI lineage: Eukaryota > Metazoa > Chordata > Actinopteri > Labriformes > Labridae > Scarus > Scarus forsteni. The sequence continues at coordinate 340,531 of JAZDUH010000199.1, read as the reverse complement.
ATATATATATTTTTTTTTTTTTTTTAAATTCCCAGCCATCTAAAATTTGTGATATGGGATTTGATGTGGTTTTTCATAAAAACAGTTAAATAATGTTTTTGATTAAAGCTAAAGTTGATCAAATGATCTCTGTTAGAGGAAATTAAATTTGTTATCCATTATTTTTTAGAAGCTTTTGTGACATATGCGTCCTTTGGTGACCTGAAAAAGCTAAAATTATAAATCTGACACTGAAAAAAATAACAATGCATGAAAAACAATTTTATCACTAATCTTATGTATTTGTATGCCTGATCTTTTAAAATTCCCTGTTTATTTTATTGAATATTAATAATTTTTATGAGCTAATTTCATAAAAACACTGATATTATGTAACTGAATTTGCATTTAAAGGGTTAAAATATAAACAATAATTAAACATTTAGTTTTTTTTGGATTAGGACTGAAGTTGACTGAGTTATTTGGGCAAACAAAGTTATGTTTTTATAGCAGTTTTTTTCTGGTAACATCAAAAGGTTGTACATTTGTCCCCAGTTAACCATTTGACCTCTGAAAAAAAGAAACTTTAAATTTAAAGGCTCTTCATGAATAACACCATCCTACAAAAGTCATTCCAGTGATTAACAAAACCAATTTGTGGCCAAAAGTTGAACAAAAAACTGCCAGAAAGGACAAAACATCCCACAAAGGTTAAATACGAGTTACATTCAGAACATAAAACTTACCATATACTCATGAATCAGATGTCCATCATCCTCCCCAAGGTAGAGGCCAAGTGCTCGAAGGACTGCTGCCCTTTGGAATGAACATCACTTGTAGCCTGTGTGAAGAGATTTAACTGTTGAAAAACATTTCCAGGCACAAAAGTAATCACAAAAATATTTAAACTTCTCTACCCACAGTTATTCTATAAATAATCTAATTCATTTATTACAAAATGATTGTGGTGTGGTTACAATGACATGTATGAATATTTTGTGCTAAGCATGGTCAAAAATCTTGCTCAGTGCAGGTGGTGAACATTAACTGTACCACCAGAGAAAACAGGGCTGGAACATGTAACCAAGTAAAAGATTACTTTTGAAAGTGTCTTCCATTAATGATCCAGGCTTTACTGAAACAGAACACAATAAAGCACACATATAGACTACAATGAATGAACACTTACCTCTTGTAAGATCTGCAGATGTTTAGTTAGTTTCTGGCCAGTGACACATCCTTTTTCTGAAAAACTGATGTCAGCTGATGCTGAAGACTGTCAACCGTGCCATGAAAGTCGTCTCAGTGGATATGTTGTGATTCACTGAAATGCAGCATTTCTCTGATGCACATAAAAGAAGTGGCAGAAGACAAAGAACACTGAGCTCAGTTATTTACGTAATGGCGATTCCTGTAATACACACAGTGAAATCATAGTGGAAATGCACAAGAGTTTGGGAAAGAAAGGAGATGCTGTGTTATCTATTCACTACTAGATAACTTTTTATGTGCTATACTTATAAATGGTTAGAGATCACTTCACAGCATTCAAAAATGCCAAAATTATTGATCAAAAATGTTTATTTAACTTATTAATATTAATAATGATGATTTTTTTAAAATATCATTGATATTAAATACAGTAAATAAAATCCCATGTACAAAATATGCTAGAATTTTAGCTGTTTCATCATTTCTGGAGAACATATTTACAGTGCAATGAGATGCTCACAAGCCTAAAGTTACTCTTTTAAATCGTTGTAATAAATGTCATGTCCCCTGCTGCATGGCATGTCTGACTAAACACAATACACTATGGCATTAAACTTCTGCATGCCAGTATTAACAGGAGCTATACAGACATCGTTGTTTTTAAAACACTGATCATGTAAAACGAGTCCACCTCAGTGGTAAACCGACGATAAATGCAGAAACATACTAAACGAGTGAGCCGCGGGACCGGGCAGCATGTGAGTCGGACGGTCCGCTGAGAGACGGACACGGAGGAGCTAACGGCCGCACACACACACCTGCTGCCTGTGCAGGTCCCCCACCCTCTACACGGGTGGACCACAGCCTTCCTCTGCCTTCTCCTCGGCGGTCCCCGCCGCTCCAGCCCACCCCAGTTGAACTTAACTCACCGTTTCTGGTACTCTGCCTGGAGCCATAGTGCCTCGTGTTTAGCCGCATGGACAATCTAATACCAGGAGCATTAAGAGGCTAACACAGCCTCACACAGCTAGCTTAACTACCGAGTTAGATAGGCCTATAGCTGTAACTACTTGAGTATATAATCATTTAAATAAAGCAAATAGGACTGACACAGTGGTGAAATCTACACGATAAACCAATAATTATTAAAGACTTACCCCAGCAATTTGAAGTTGAGTCTGTAGCAACAGCAGCATACACCTGCAGAGTGTCCAAACTCCAGAGTGAGTAACCGACGTGCACGCAAAATCCTCAAAAGGCGGTACGTTCGTGCGCATGCCCAAACTTCAAAATCCAAACCAGATGGTGATTTTTGAAGCTACATTTAATTAAATAAAATAAGATTATCATGTTTTTTCACGATAAAGGTTGAAGTTACTTATATTTTATAAGTTGAGTTAAATAACATAAATATTTCTATTAAAATATGGTTAATAAATATAAGAAACATTTACTAGGGGTCAAAATCACTTTTTTCAGTGTGGGGTCCTGAGTCCCCATACTGAGGTTGGCCCAGTGCTCATTTGTGAGCTTTTTGAGGCTATTATTTATGGTTTGAAGAAGGGTCTCCTTGGCCAATGATGGTAACATCTGATCTGAACTTGATAAGATAAGATAAGATAAGATAAGATAAGATAAGATATACCTTTATAAGTCCCACAGGGGGAAATTTCAGCTTTACAGCAGCAGCAGGATGCAAGAGAAACATTAGAAAGTTTTACAAATGAAACTACAGAATAAAGTAGACAATAGCATAAATACAATTCAATGAAAATAAATGACAGAGCATGAGTCTTTCAGGAATACTAACCATATTAACAATATATAAAAAATCTGAATGAGAATAAGTGAAATGAAAATGAAATAAATGAAATAGCATGAGCCTTCCAGCAATATTAACAATATTAACCATATATAAACAGATCGGAATGAGAATAAGTGGATTGAAAATAAAAATAATAAAAGAGCATTCGCCTTTCCGCAATATTTTCAGTATTTACAATATATAAGAAAGTCAGTGTATATTCAGTAATACACTAAACAATATTATATAGTGCACTATAATGTCATAGAGGACAAACAGAGAATTTGAAGAAACTAGATCCAGTTTATTTATCCAGATTATTGCACACTGGAGAGGTTTTTGTTGTAGAGTCTAACAGCCGCAGGAAGGACCTCACGATACCTCTCTGTCACACACTTCGGGTGGAGCATCCTGTCACTGACAGAGCTCCTCAGTGCAGTGAGTGTGTGATGGAGGGGTGAGGGTCTCTGTCCATGATCATGACAGTTTGGCTGTAGTCCTCCTCTCCACCACCTCCTCCACAGGCTCAAGAGGGCATCCCAGGACCGAGCTGGCCTTCTTTATGAGTTTGTCCAGCCTCCTCCTGTCAGCTGCTGTGATGCTGCTGCCCCAGCAGACCACTCCATAAAAGATGGCAGAGGCCACAACAGAGTCGTAGAAGGTCCTCAGGAGTGCCCCCTGCACCCCAAAAGACCTCAGCCTCCTCAGCAGATAGTCTGCTCTGACCCTTCTTGTAAAGTGCAGCAGTGTTTACAGTCCAGTCCAGTTTATGGTTCAGGTGAACACCCAGGTACCTGTAGGATGTCACCATCTCGATGTGTCTTCCCTGGATGTTCACGGGTGATGGGGGGGAGTGGGGGCGCCTGCGCAAGTCCACGACCAGCTCCTTGGTCTTTTCAGGGTTAATCTGCAAGTGGTTCCGCTGGCACCAGTCCACAAAGTCCTGGATGAGTACTCTGTACGACCTGTCGTCCCCCGTTTGTGATGAGGTCGACAATGGCAGAGTCGTCAGAGAACTTCTGCAGATGGCAGGTGGGGGACAGGTGGGAGAAGTCAGCAGTGTAGAGGGTGAAGAGGAACGGCGCCAGCACCGTTCCCTGTGGGGCCCCTACGCTGCAGAGGACAGTCTCCGACACTCTGTTCTGGGTCCTCACGTACCGTGGGCGGTTTGTGAGGTAGTCTGTTATCCAGTTTAGAGGTGTTGGTCCACGCCGGAGAGCTCCAGCTTGTCCCTCCTCATAATCATGCTTTCCATAGAAATGACTCACCTTGGCCGCACCGCCTGTATTTATGCACTCTTCAGCATCAGCATTCAAATCTCAAGGGTGACTTGGACTTTGGCTCAAAACATCAAAGGAAATCTCTTGGACTCTGATTGGGCAACTGACCAGCCAATCAGAGTCCAAGAACCCTGTCCCATAGCAACTGTTGCTAGGTAAGTCTAGTCAGCGAACTGTTTCCACAGCAGAGTGGACTCTGCTGTGAGAAAAATTGCTGCCTTTACATGAGAACTTTAATTTCTCTTTAATTCCAAATAAAACTTAAATCCTCTTCCCTCTGGGATCCCTCCAGAAAGACTCACACTTAGCCCCCTAAGGACCCTCGAGGGTCCCCACTGAAAAGTGCTATAAAAATCATAAAAATTATTTTTTTTTTTCCACTTTCAAAGTCTAAACCTGTTAACTAGCTTCAGCCCTACACAAAAATATGAAGTTTGTCTTTAGACTTTAAAAATATCTGTAATTTTTATGGCATTTCTTGGCGTAATAGCGTCTGGTATTATGACAACAAAAACACAAAATAAAATTAGGAAGTGCAAAGTGGATTGCTTAGTTTGAAGATGTTAGACACTTATGTATGTTGATAATTCATTAAGCCAATCATATTGATGCATTATTATTTTTGGAGATATTAAGGTTTATTTTAAAAAATCACACTTAGCCCCCTAAGGACCCTCGAGGGTCCCCACTACAAAGTGTTATAAAAATCATAAAAAATTATTATATTTTCCACTTTCAAAGCTTAAACCTATTAACTAGATTCAGCCCTACACAAAACTATGAAGGTTGTTTTTAAACTTTAACATTTTCTCTAATTTTTATGACATTTTGTGTCATAGTAGCAGATGCTATCATACTAACAAAGACACAAAATAAAATTAGGAAGTGCAAAGTGGATTGCTTGGTTTGAAGTTGTTAGACACTTATGTATGTTGATAATTTATAAGACCAATCATTGATGCATTATTATTTTTGGAGATATCAAGGTTTATTTAAAAAAAAACTCACACTTACCCCCCTAAGGACCCTCGAGGGTCCCCACTGAAAAGTGTCACAAAAATCATAAAAATTATTATTTTTACTTTTAAAGCTTAAACCTGTTAACTAGCTACACAAAACTATGATGTTTGTTTTTAAACTTTATCTCAAACGAAAACATTTTTTTAAAAAATCTTAAAAAGTGGATATTTCACACAAATAAATCAGTGTTTTCATTTACATGGAAATGAGTGTATATTTGTGTCGGATGTGTGTGTGTCTGTATGTGTTTGTTTATGTGTGTCTGTGAATATAAGGTGCACAAAAAGATGAGGTGAGGCTGGAAATAGTATTGTTGCACATGCTGCACTGTCTTCTCCATCATTTTGGCTCTTTGCAGAGGCATGAGGTTGTCTTTTCCTGAAGGGCTTCCTCCCTCCTGTGTTCCCCATCCCTGCCTGCTCCTGTACAGCCTGAACCTGAGCCTAGGCCTAGGCTCAGGTTCAGGCCTAGGCCTAGGCTCAGGTTTCACATGTCTAACCCTGATATTATGAGGGTAATGTTGGGGCAGTTCACACTTGGTTTTCTCACCAGGGAGAATGCCATGCTGGATGGGGAGAAGGTTGCTGTCCATCACCACGTCAAAAATACACATCAGCAGTTGTTATACAGCACCAAGGCAAAGCACAGCTTTGTGTTTTTACTACAGTGATACATGTTAAAAAGTACATGAACAGCACTGAGGGAAGAGTTGAGAGGATCATTGTAGCACACAGAAGTGGATATGAAGCAGTTTACACCACAGAAAAAAGCTGCAGAGTTTTAGCTTCACACAATCAACAGCTGCGCAAGAATGCTCTTTGGATGCACAAGAGACCCAATGATGATCGTTTTAGACCACATGTACCACAGAACTTTGATGATGTGCAATGAAAACAACACTTACAAATGTCCAGATGCATATTTGAGTATAGTTTTCTCCACTTACAGTCAGATCAACTTCTCACTCTACAGTGGGTGTTTTTATTTCATCCTGTCAAGTCTTCCTTTTCCAGTTTCGTCCCCCGCTTGCTCCAGTGAATAATCCAGGCAATTCACTGCTGCATTCAGACATCGACTCACTCAGGTTTTACATTACTAAGGGGGCCTTGGCCTGAGCTTTAGTCTAAATATTAGCCTGGGCTTGCCTAACCACTGAACTTGCACCAGCGGTCTGTGGTAGGCATTTTGTCAAAGCAATTGCAGGAGCCATAAGACTTTTTTCTGGTTCTTCAAGGAAGATTGATTGATTGACACTGATTGATCTGTGGAGAGTAGACCCAGCTTTGTTTGAAAGTTGCTGATTCTGGTTGCAACAAAACATGTTATCCCCGAGGTTAGATTTGAAGGAGGCACATACTGTGAACTCTCCTGACAAGTTGGGGCCCGAATTACTGCTCCATTTCTAGACCTCCAGCTGACAGTAACATCCTCCTCCTTGCCCTCATTTTAGATTTCATCCATACTGGGAATCTTCTCTAGAAAGGACTCTTCTTCTGGTTCAGAAGTTGAGCTTTCCTCCTCTTCCAGCTCCTCTTCTTCACTGCTGAAGTCCTCTTCATCTGTAGCAGGCCTCAGAACAGCTGGGAGCGCCTCCTCTGTACTGTGCCTTCATTTCATTTTCTTTATCATAGACTGCTGTTAAAAAAAAAAATTACCAGCCAGTAAAACTACATTTTTTGTTATAGATTTACAGATCAAACAGATCTTTGATCTTTTTGACAACCACAAGATGTTTTGTTATGGGTTTGTCTCAGGACAGTTTTGTATGTTTGTGTGTGGACGAATCAAAATGTGTAATTTCTGTTGCAATGTGAAGGTGAGAACTTAAAACACAAGTACTCACACATGCGCACAAGATTTTTGCTCAAGCACATACACAGCACACCTTCACCTTACTACCAACTCATCCAGACTATTTTTATTGAGATAATCAATTTTATTTCTATGCAATAATAGAACATAATGTAATGGATGGGGCTCCATTTAGACCCCTATATTGGCTCTGCGGCCATCTAAGGGTTAAATATGTAATTTTATGAAAATTGTCAAAAAATTAGATTGAAAAGGTAGTCACAGGTATTACATCATGGGATGACTAAACAAGAGTATATCCAAAAAGAGTAGTTTGAATGGCCGTCAATGGGGACCCTCTTGGGCCAAGGGAGCTAAGTGTGCAGTGTACGTGTAACTTTGAAACTGTGGGGGTGTGATGAGAAGTGAGGTTGGAATTTTTAACTTTGGTCTATACCACTAATCTTTGGAAAATGTCAGATCAATAGCATTAACACAGGCAAAAATATTGACTTTTGAAAATTTAAAAGTTGCAAAAAGGACCCTGTTGGGTCCTGGGGATCCCAGAGGGTTAAAAAGATTTAAAATGACAACGTAAACACCTAATTCAAAATGAATTCCAAAGGAAGGCTGATCCTGAAGCAAACATGGGGCTCCACGCAAGCCGAGACAATTTCTTTAAACAGGGCCTTGGAAGATTTGGAAGTAATCAAAGTGTGAATAGACGTAAGCATTAAAATGTGGACCTTTTTGACGCTGCTTCTGAGGCTATTATTTATGGTTTGAAGAAGGGTCTCCTTGGCCAATGATGGTAACAGCTGATCTGAACTTGAACTCCTCATAATCATGCTTTCCATAGAAATGACTCACCTTGGCCACACAGCCTGTATTTATGCACTCATCAGCATCAGCATTCAAATCTCAAGGGTGACTTGGACTTTGGATCAAAACATCAAAGGAAATCTCTTGATCTTGATTGGGCAACTGAGCAGCCAATCAGAGTCCAAGAACCCTTTCCCATAGCAACTGTTGCTAGGTAAGTCTAGTCAGCCAACTGTTTCCACAGCAGAGTGGACTCTGCTGTGAGAAAAATTGCTGCGTTTACATGAGAACTTTAATTTCTCTTTAATTCCAAATAAAACTTAAATCCTCTTTAAAAAGATTTAAAATGACAACGTAAACACCTAATTCCAAATGAATTCCAAATGAAAGCTGATCCTGAAGCAAACATGGGGCTCCACGCAAGCCCAGACAATTTATTAAAACAGAGCCTTGGAAGATTTGGAAGTAATCAAAGTGTGAATAGACGTAAGCATTAAAATGTGGACCTTTTTGACGCTGTAACGTCCAAGTTGTACAAGGTTTCCCTGACAAAGACACTGAACTGGAATTTTTCTTCCGGTAGACGTAAATACATCACTACGTCACACCCGCTCCCTGTCCTCTGTAGTTCTATCTTGCCATTTTCTCATACATTTTTAAATGTATTTCTTTTGTTCAGGATTCTGGGTAATTATCAGTGTTACAGGTGTCTGTCGTAAGCCTATTACTTTCATTTTGTCCATTGTGGTCCCCATGAGGCCTTGCTCCACAGTTTATTGAATCTGAATTTTACTTAACTTAGTTTGGTTTCTTTCTACACTTAGTTTATGTATTATTAGCCCTGGCTGGTATATACCATTTTTGTTTCAATCTAAATAATTGTTATTGTGCTATCTGCTATCAGATTAAAATAAAATAGTGTGGCAATAAATCTGGTATGCATTAAATCCAAGCACCTATCCCTTTAACGTCCTGCTCAACCATTTGGTAGAGCACATTTTGAGTGAATATTTCTTATTGAAAAATGTGTTGAACTTAACTCAAACTGAATGAGCCATCTCTACCACTTAGTTTAAGTGTCTTATGCTGAAAAAGTCCACTAGAGGGCGCTGTGTTTTGAAATGGTATGCTTTTTCAGCTTGCCTGCTAACAGTAAGTTAGCAAGAGAAAAATCTCTCCAGACAAGTGGACACGATTTAGTGAGAGTTTCAAAGGTAAGTAAATTTTCTTGACATATTACAGCACCTAAGGTCTTAATTAACAAAATTATGTAACTTGTTAAAAAAAAAAAAAAGATCTAATAAGGGTGAAATAATTTTCTAAAAACATGGTCTACCAAACGGTTGATATGTCACTTCATGGTAAAGGTAGCGAAGTAAGCTAATGTGAATAAAATTCCCTTTTTGCTATGAAATAAAACCTGATAGATGACTTTTTTTGTTGTAAATATGAAAAATGTAATATTATTTCTTCATATATATGCCAAAATAATTTTATAAGTATGGTTTCTCCATCCAAAAACTAGCATGATTTGTCACTTTATGGTAAATGTGATTCTAAGATAATACATTAAAATTTTAATAACTAAAAACGTACATATGAATGTTCACTGTGGTTAATATCATATCTTTAATGTACTTGATGTTATTCTTTTAAACTTTTAAATGGCAGGAGAATTGGCGCACTCATTTGCAGATCTATTTTTAGATGCTGACGTAGTTGTTCTATGTTAGGTCACAAAAGATTAAATATTTGATCAGAAATTCTATTATTATGACCATTTTTGAGATTTGTTTTCATTTATTTTTCATTATTTTTTCTTAAAAATAAATATTGTAAATAAACTGACATATTTTTGTATACTAGTATACAGTGGGAGGAAAAAGTAAGTACACCCTTTGTAATTTTGTACTTTTCTGCCTAAATTGGTCATAAAATGTGGTCTGATCTTAACTCAAATCACAAGAATTAGTAAACAGTGTCTGCTTAAACTAATGCCACCCAAACAATTTCATGTTATCATTTTTTTATTGGCCATAAGATGTAAACATTCACAACACAGGGAGGAATAAGTAAGAACACCCCCCTGGCTAAGGATCCTCCAAGAGCTAGTTAGTCAAATTTATGAGTCAGGTGTGAGCCAACCTGAAGTTCAGTTACTGAGGTGTGGCTTAAAGCTGCCCTGCCCACTGGAAAACACACACCAGTTAAGAGTTGTCTCTTGATGAGGGGCACTGTCTGATGTGCACCATGCCTCGCTCAAAAGAACTCTCTGAAGGCCTAAGATCAAGAATTGTTGATTTGTGTAAAGCTGGAAAAGGTTACAAAACCATCTCTAAAAAGTTATTGCTGCCAAAGGAGGGTCAACCAGCTATTGAATCCAAGGGTGTACTTACCTTTTCCCCCCTGTCTTGTGAATGTTTACATCTTATGGCCAATAAAAAAAATGATAACATGTAATTGTTTGGGTGGTATTAGTTTAAGCAGACACTGTTTACTCATTCTTGTGATTTGAGTTAAGATCACACCACATTTTATGACCAATTTAGGCAGAAATGTACAAAATTACAAAGGGTGTACTAACTTTTTCCTCCCACTGTATTACTAGAATTAAAAGAGTACATGGTTTTTAATTACGTTTTTTCTTTCCACTTCACTGTGACAAGCGTGGGCGGTGCAACCTGTGTCCAAAGGGTGTGTCGAGATGGAAGTGTCAGAAGTGCAATGTTTACCTGTGTTTGAATGCAAACCAGCAATGCTTCGAAGCATACCATAGGAAGTAAAGTGACTCTTATGCCCCCCAAAAAGCATTTGTGCTGTCGCACCACCACAAAGATGAGGGGTGTCAAGATGAAATGTTAGAAATGCAGTGTTTACATGAGATTTTCAATGTTCCTGTGTTTGAATGGAAAAAAATGTTTAGCATACCACCAAAAATTAGTGTAGTGTACTTTTACCATGAATTGACATCTCAACCGTTTGGTTGAGGCCTGTTTTTTATAAACTATGGGGTCTATTGAAAAAAATTTTTTTGATTGTTGTTATTATTGCCCCTAGGAAATAAAAAGTGCAAAGAAATAATTTTTCCATAGCGCTCCCTGTCCTCTGTAGTTCTATCTTGCCATTTTTTCATACATTTTTAAATGTATTTCTTTTGTTCAGGATGCTGGGTAATTATCAGTGTTACAGGTGTCTGTCGTAAGCCTATTGCTTTCATTTTGTCCATTGTGGTCCCCATGAGGCCTTGCTCCACAGTTTATTGAATCTGAATTTTACTTAACTTACTTTGGTTTCTTTCTACACTTAGTTTATGTATTATTAGCCCTGGCTGGTATATACCATTTTTGTTTCAATTTAAATCATTGTTATTGTGCTATCTGCTATCAGATTAAAATAAAATAGTGTGGCAATAAATCTGGTATGCATTAAATCCAAGCACCTATAGAATCATGTCTAACTTCCCAGAGATTCCTTCACAACCTATTCCCAATCAATAGAAATTTAGTGCATCTTTAACACTTAATTTCCAATGATCTGATTGTCCTGTGAGGTTCTTATGCTCTGTAGTTCTTCTGTTTTCTTTTTGTCTTTATATACTTATGTGTATATATATATATCTATATATATCTATATAGATAGATAGATAGATAGATAGATAGATAGATAGATAGATAGATAGATAGATAGATAGATAGATATACATATATTTATATATATTGCCTAAGTGGGATAGCATTTTGCACTTCCTGGTTGACACGCCCAAAACTTCATGGGATTTAAAATAATGGTTTCAGGTAGACGCATCAAATAAGGTTCTTGATAAACAAGTACATGAGATTTCAACGTTTATTGAAAATAATGAAGTGCATCTTATGTTTCTTGCTGTTGTTGTGTGGTGCATTAAAGGAGTGAGAATGGGTGGCAGATAATATAACTTCCAAACAGTGGGGAAAACCGCTCTTCAGATAAAATCAGAATAAATGTTGAATGAATCTATGTAGCCTACTAAAGTACTTTAGGCATTTGTACCATCTGAAGCATTTAAAATGTATTTATGTATCATATAATCAGTTTCAAAAGATTTATAAGTTTTGAAGATCATACATTTGTCTTACTGTATAACACTTTCTTCTAGAATATTTTAATGTTCTATCTGGTGAAACAAAAACATGGATTTAGCTCAAACCTTTAATAATCTTTAAATGGAATTTTAAAAAGAAAGATAATTGTTATTTTATCAGTGTTAACAGAGGCAAAAGATCCCTAAATCTAAAAAAACAGGTCATTTAAAACAATTATGCTTCTTTTGTTTTTAATCTTTGTATATTCGAAAAGACATACAAAGACATGGCACACATAAATTGTTTAGTAATAAAAATGACAACATAATATGAAGTAAAACTATCATATTAATTAGATATGATGAAATATAAACACCAGACGTTTTGTTCTGTTTTCTATTGTGGTGTAGGGTTATTTTTTTTGTAATCTTTTTTCTGTTAAGTGTTAATCTAAACTAATTTTCTAATAAGTGGAAGTGAGGATGTGTTATAATGTACTTTGTTAATTATTGTAAAACAGGAGCAGAACATATTATTGCGTCTCTGTTCCTTTTCATGTAAGATTAGACTTTTTTGTCTTTTAGTTTTCATTAAACTTGGCAAGATAAGTATATTATCCATGTTGTTGTGAGGGGGGAAACTGATCTGCTTGTATATCAAATTCATGACTGATTGATTGGAAACACCCACAACCGTGCCAGGGAAAACTGCATCCTTAGATCTGTCCTTCCATAATAGGACTTTTTTTTTTGTTAGCATTGCTACTGGTGGGAAAATCAAGTACTCAAGAACCCCCGTAAGATACACTCTTACTGATGTTACAGCCCAAATCTTGTTGGTCTTATTTGGGTTTTGTCAGAGTTTAAAGGTCTTTTTTTGGTTGTTGGCCTGTGGTAAAGTTGAACCATTCAAAGAAAACTCAACCCCCATACTCTCCTACTAAAATTTCTCAGAAATCCAGTTGAAGAAAGCCTTAACCTTGCTGGTCTCCTTTGGTTTGGCCAGGTGTATCTTCAAGCAACCAACTGTGTGGCTGATGGTGAACTGGTCCTTCTGCACCATTTTCCACCACAGGAGCCCCTTGCCAAAGTCCTTACAAAGCTGTTTGTAGACTTTGTCTAAGATTTTCTCTTTATGTGCTTTGCTAAGGTCACAGACTATCTCAGATCCCTTCATCTCTGCCCACAGTTGGTCTGTCAAAGTTGTGATGGCCTTGTGGTAGGCAATGGTAATCTGGCCACCTTTGACAAGCCACCCAACTAAGCCAGTAATCAAAACCTGACATATGGTTTTCTTCCACATTAGCTTGTCCTGCTGGTCTGAGCCTGGCACACACTCATGAGAGTATGAGAACGTATCCAAAGCCTCCTGGACCTTTGCTACTGCAACAGCAGCATAACCTGTCTTCTTTCTGTGCTCCTGTATCTGCTTGTTGAGCCAATTCCACATCATTTTCATCAACTTGTTCACCTCTAAGCGGATCAGACCCATGTGATACAGTTTCTGCTTCTTGTCCGAGGTGAGTTGATCAAAGATGAATTCTACAAGGCGCTGCTGTGTGAGATGGAACTTTCCACCAGTGATGTTTCTGAACCCAGGGTCAGGAAGTTTAAAATAGAAATAGCTCATCTATGGGTTGCAGGATCGTGCTCTGTTATAAAGAAAATCAATGTTACATGATGTTTCTCTCAATTATCAGAATTAAAATCATCTTTTATTCGGCCAAGTGTGAGACTAATGCAAGGATTTTTTTCTCTGGCAGTTGTCAGTTTAAAAGTCTGTGTGCAGGGTGAAAGTCATTGACAATTTATTTTTTCAAGAATAACCTATAATCATAGTGATGTATTGTAAATTGCTCTTACTGCTGCAGAACTGGGCTCTGGGAAGGTTCCCTTGATGTGCATGTCTCACATGGACTATGGATGGTAGTGCAGGCTCGATCAAGGCCCAGAAGCCGCATGAAATAGGAATAGGATGCAAACCTTAAAAGGACACATTTTGTAACATTAGTGAAAACATGGTTCACCTTATGGACTATTCTTATTTCCTACTACCTTTCACCAACCACGCACACACACACCTGAAGTTACTGACTTATAACAATAATCAGGGTTACATATTCATAATAATCACATTCCAAGTAACGTTACAAGGATCATTCATCACTACTTAAATGCTGCAGCTACAGCAGGCTTAACATATTGAGACTAACTGGAGGATATATATTATTTACCTTGTGAAAAAGCTTAATATCTCGGTCTGAGTGGGGCAAAGAAAGCGGATGCCAAACCGCTGCCTCATTGTCATCCTCTCCATCTCTTCCTTCGAAAGTGACTGATCTCCTCTGAGTGACCGATTTTCCTCCAGGGCAAGATCAACCACTGCGGATCTGGGAGGGAGGCGAGTCATGGTGACCCGCAGAGTTTACGGTTGCTGCCTCCTCCGTGCATCCTCAGGCTCTGAGTCCACCGCCACTCGCCTTCCTCTGCCAAACCCCGGTTGTGGGGTAGGGAAAGGAATTCCACTCAAACAGCGAGGGCACGACTTTTTCAAGAGCCGCCGCCTGCTGTGCTACGGAAATCGCCGGTAGTGAAATGCTGGCTGCAAACCTGGCACGGTCGATCGTGAAGCTGTCCCGGCGGCAACTTCCCCATTTTCTTCGCCTCGATCAGCAGGCACGGAGTAAAAACTTATAACTGAGTTATACCTGCTGATGCCTGACATAGCGTGAATACAGCAATGTTCGCTGAAGTGCTAGATACCACACGCTGCAATTTGATTTTCTCCTGCTTTCGCCATTTTAAACGAAAGTGACCTGAAGTGGTTGTGCTGGCCGAGAATTTAGCGGAAGCGTCAGCCCGCCGGGCATATACCCTATTCACACTTTGATTACTTCCAAATCTTCCAAGGCTCTGTTTAAATAAATTGTCTGCCATGGAGCCCCATGTTTGCTTCCAGGATCAGCCTTCCTTTGGAATTCATTTGGAATTAGGTGTTTACGTTTGTCATTTTAAATCTTTTATAGAGTATTTAAGTTTTATTTGGAATTAAAGAGAAATTAAAGTTCTCATGTAAACGCGAGAATTTTTTCTCACAGCAGAGTCCACTCTGCTGTGGGAAACAGTTGGCTGACTAGACTTACCTAGCAACAGTTGCTATGGGAAAAGGTTCTTGGACTCTGATTGGCTGGTCAGTTGCCCAATCAAGATCAAGAGATTTCCTTTGATGTTTTGGAGCCAAAGTCCAAGTCACCCTTGAGATTTGAATGCTGATGCTGATGAGTGCATAAATACAGGCTGTGTGGCCCAGGTGAGTCATTTCTATGGAAAGCATGATTATGAGGAGTTCAAGTTCAGATCAGATGTTACCATCATTGGCCAAGGAGACCCTTTCAAACCATAAATAATAGCCTCAAAAAGCTCACAAAGGAGCACTGGGCCAACCTCAGTATGGGGATTCCAGGACCCCATATTTTAATGTTCTATCTGGTGAAACAAAAAACATGGATTTAGCTCAAACCTTTTAATAATCTTTTAAATGGAATTTTAAAAAGAAAGATAATTGTTATTCTATCAGTGTTAACAGAGGCAAAAGATACCTAAATCTAAAAAAACATGGTCATTTAAAACAATTATGCTTGTTTTGTTTTTTAATTTTGTATATTAGAAAAGACATCCAAAGACATGGCAAACATAAATTGTTTAGTAATAAAAATGACAACATAATATGAACTAAAAACCATCATAGTAATTAGATATGATGAAATATAAACACCAGATGTTTTGTTCTGTTTTCTATTGTGGTGTAGGGTTATTTTTTTGTAATCTTTTTTCTGTTAAGTGTTAATCCAAACTAATTTTCTAATAAGTGGAAGTGAGGATGTGTTATAATGTACTTTGTTAATTATTGTAAAAACAGGAGCAGAACATATTATTGCGCTCTCTGTTCCTTTTCATGTAAGATTAGACTTTTTTGTCTTTTTAGTTTTCATTAAACTTGGCAAGATAAGTATATTATCCATGTTGTTGTGAGGGGAACTGATCTGCCAAAGTCCTTACAAAGCTGTTTGTAGACTTTGTTCAAGATTTTCTCTTATGTGCTTTGCTAAGGTCACAGACTATCTCAGATCCCTTCATCTCTGCCCACAGTTGGTCTGTCAAAGTTGTGATGGCCTTTGTCGAGGCAATGGTAATCTGGCCACCTTTGACAAGCCGCCTAACTAAGCCAGTAATCAAAACCTGACATATGGTTTTCTTCCACATTAGCTTGTCCTGCTGGTCTGAGCCTGGCACACACTCATGAGAGTGTGAGAACGTATCCAAAGCCTCCTGGACCTTTTGCTACTGCAACAGCAGCATAACCTGTCTTCTTTCTGTGCTCCTGTATCTGCTTGTTGAGCTAATTCCACATCATTTTCATCAACTTGTTCACCTCTAAGCCGGATCAGACCCATGTGATACAGTTTCTGCTTCTCGTCCCGAGGTGAGTTGATCAAAGATGAATTCTACAAGGCGCCTGCTGTGTGAGATGGTACTTTCCACCAGTGATGTTTCTGGCCATTTTTCTGTACAGACACATTACATCTCTACCCTTTCTGGTGGTCGTGGTCCTCGATGAGGTCATTCACAAAGCTGTCAACGCCACTCAACAAAATTCTTCATAGATGTCTTCCTGTTCTTTCTGGCATACTTGTTTCAAACTTGTTCCTTAGTTTAAGAAATAATTTCAGGATTGCCCCTTTAGCAAATTTCTCACAAAAAAGGTTTTGACTTGTCTTGTCATTTTTTTGATCATGGACTCTGACTTGGCTTGCTCAAACTGACTGTCAGTCTCAATAACCTCAGTTATCCTGCATGATACCTCTCCTGAAGATCGCTGCTCAGACTCTTCTGAATGACCTCCATCTCCTCTGGGGTAAGCTCCATGCCAGCCTGTAAAAAGCCAATGTCCTCTGCCTGTTCCTGCAGAATGGACTTAACATTGATGATTTCATCAATGCTTCCGGCCATCCTCTGAGAAGAAGGTCATTAAACTCAAGCTGCTGACTCTGATAGGAATGAAATCTCTTTGGCCCATTTCTTCAGCACATTGATGATCCTTTTGACATAATCTTGAGTGGAACATGAATTTCTTTTGAGGCTGGCAGTTTGTGTGATTTACTCCCCTGAGTTGATCCTCTGGGCTAACTCTTGTGCTACAAGTCCCGCTTCCTCCTTTGTGTTCCTGCAGCTGATGTCCTGCTCAACCCCCATGACCTTTTAAGGGCCTGAGCAATACAGTTGCCCAGGCAGTCCTGGATCTCTTTGGCTGTGTCCTAAATGGCATACTAACATACTACATGCTACAAAACCCATTGTGTATATACTGTATACTACATACTATAAGTATGATTAGAACCAACTGCTCACACTGTAGTATACTACTAAGTTTCCCATGATGCATTTCAAACCTCCGATGACAAAAAAAATCAGTAGCACACCAGGCAATCAAATATCTCTGTTGATTCACCACATTTGAAAGTTCAGAGAGCATTTTAGGCGAGAAAGTCACCACGTAGTATACTTAAAAATGTGGTCATTTGAGCCATAAACGCACAGATACAAATTTCATTTCGACATTTCGACATTCCGCTATGCCGCTTATTATGCTATCGATTTAAACTTCCGGGTCGGCTCCAAAACAAGAGACGACGACAAAAGCGTGAAAGAACTAAAGGAGATCATAAAAGACGATTTATTTTGAAAATGGGAAGTTTGCTAGTGGCCGATTTTAGCTGAATGCCGGTCGGTCGGTATGGCGCGAATGCTTTATGGGGCTCGTAATGCATTGTGGGGCGTGTTGAGTGTGAGTAGTATGCCCACCTCGCATACTTAACATTTTTTCCAATATAGTATACATCCGGCATTTCTCGCACACTCAATCTTTTCATACTATCCAGTGTGAACACACTACATACTCATTTTGACGCTACACTTAGTATGAGTAGTACGTTAGTATGCCATTTCGACACAGCCTCTTCTGTTATGTTATGCTCTCCTGAGAGCTACTGGACCCATGGGAGTCTTGTGACTTTTCATGGCTCTGCTGTTTGACTTTTCAGCATCTTGTAAATGTGTTTTTGATAAAACATCCACAATATCAACACACATGCTAGTAACAATGTTCCTGACCCTGGGGTCCTGAGTCCCCATACTGAGGTTGGCCCAGTGCTCCTTTGTGAGCTTTTTGAGGCTATTATTTATGGTTTGAAGAAGGGTCTCCTTGGCCAATGATGGTAACATCTGATCTGAACTTGAACTCCTCATAATCATGCTTTCCATAGAAATGACTCACCTTGGCCACACAGCCTGTATTTATGCACTCATCAGCATCAGCATTCAAATCTCAAGGGTGACTTGGACTTTGGCTCAAAACATCAAAGGAAATCTCTTGATCTTGATTGGGCAACTGACCAGCCAATCAGAGTCCAAGAACCCTTTCCCATAGCAACTGTTGCTAGGTAAGTCTAGTCTAGTCCAACTGTTTCCACAGCAGAGTGGACTCTGCTGTGAGAAAAATTGCTGCGTTTACATGAGAACTTTAATTTCTCTTTAATTCCAAATAAAACTTAAATCCTCTTTAAAAAGATTTAAAATGACAACGTAAACACCTAATTCCAAATGAATTCCAAAGGAAGGCTGATCCTGAAGCAAACATGGGGCTCCACGCAAGCCCAGACAATTTATTTTTTTTCATTTTATTTATTTAACCTTTATTTAACCAGGTTGGTCCCATTGAGATTAAAAACCTCTTTTTCAAGGGAGACCTGGCCACGACAGGCAGCAGCAAAAACACAAAGTTGCATACAGGTACAAAAAGGACGAAACAAGTTACAAGCACATCATTTTGGATTAAAAACAGAGACATCTATGAGCCATATCACAGCTTAGCTAAAAACATCGGCATTGCATAGAATCTGCTTCCATGTCTTTCATTTTCGATTTGAAAACATTTAAGGACACCAGCTCCTTGAGCTTCAGTTCATTCTGCAAAGCATTCCAGTCTGATGGGGCAGAGTACGCAAAAGCCCTTTTCCCAATTTCAGTTTGTGCGTTTGGGATAGAGAGCATGATAAGGTCCTGTGAACGCAAGGAATACTGTCCGGTAGTTCTTTGCATAATAAAAACATAAATAGGGGGGAAGCAGACCAAGAATTGCCTTATAAATGAAAGTGTACCAGTGTATTGCCCTACGGGTCACCAAAGCGGCCATCCAACACGAGTGTACAACTCACAGTGATGAGTCAGAGGTTTAGAGTTGGTAATGAACCTCAAGGATGCACGGTAGGCAGTATCTACCATATGAAGACACTGTGCAGAGGCATGCATGTACAAAATATCCCCATAATCTAAAACAGGTCAAAAAGTTGCAGCAACAAGTCGCTTTTTTTACAGTAAAAGAAAAACACAACTTGTTTCTAAAATAAAAACCCAGTTTCAGTCTCAACGTTTTGACAAGATACAGTACATGTGATTTAAAATTAAGGGAGTCATCAATCATTATACCCAAGTATTTATAGCAGTGTACAACATCAATCTGCTTTCCATCAAAAGTAGAAATTGCAGAAACAACTTGTGACCCAGTCTTTGATCTGGTTAAAAGCATTAACTTGGTCTTATCAGGGTTTAACACAAGTTTCAGTTCATAAAGTGCATTTTGAAGGACCACAAAGGCATTTTGCAAACGCTCAGCAGCTTGTGCAAGAGATGCAGCACAGCAGTACACAATGGTGTCATCAGCATAAAAATGCAACGTCGCATCTGACACATTTCGTCCAAGATCATTAGTTAAGGTGTTGAGAGAGAATTTTCTGTAGGCCTACACAAAAATGGCAGCTAACAATTTCAGTAGTCAACGATGATGAAAAAAAAAGATGGAGAGTACAGACTTGTCTCATGTCTGTAATTGTGTAATATGTCCCTTGTACTTGTACCAAACACTTTTTTAACCCAAACAAAATATGATGCTTGAAAAGGTACCATTATGTCACCTTCTGATTTGTGTTTTCTTTGAAGTCTTCCATATCTGGTTCCATCCGCCTGCAATCCAGGTCTTCATCACTAATCTGATGGAGGAGAGTAGCAAGTTCTCATCTATTATATGAAAACAGTCTATAAAGCAAGTATTATGCAAGCAACATTCACAATTTTGGACCGGCAAGATCGATGGATCAAAATGTTGTCCATTAGAGATATCTAGTAGCAAGATTAACAGTGTGGGGAAGATGTTTCTGTGTTTTACAGAGTACAGCTATTTGTAATATAATATGATCTCCCAACATTATCAATAAAATGGGTCTGTACATACCTCCTCTGCATGAGTATCTGAAGGCTTACATGTTTCAACATGCAGCGCTAGGATTTGTAATGGATAGTTGGTGTGACAGGAGTGGCACATTGCCTTTGGCATATTGGAGAAGGACCTGGAGTCAGGAGGCAGTGGTTGAGTGTCTAGTTCCTCCTGTATTGGAGCAATATATAGGACACCCTTTCCGCCTGTACTTGCAGTCTTCAGCATTAGCCCTGTATATCCACTGTCCTCAGGAGACACCATATATAGTTTTCGAGAACCCCATCGTCCTAACAAGAAAAGTATTTAATAGTTGAATTCTACTGAAATGTGACAGCACTCATCACTCATGATATTGTTCCAAATGATTTACAACAAGATTAGTTGGGTTGGGTTGGGATTAGCTACGGGTAAGTTCTATGTACCTGCTCCTTTGTAAATCAGCCAACCCCCAGACACACTTTCCAGTTTTAGATACAGATCTTTGAGGGTTGAACATACCTTCAAGAATAATATAAATCGTACCATCATATTGATAAAAGAACACTGGTTTTGATAGTGGACTATATTGGATGACAAAATAAGATTTTCTTGTCAGTGGTGCCTCACCTCATCATGGGTGTAGTTCTCGGGTATCAGCGTGGACCTGCGCCCCAAACCAGCTTGCAGATGAAAAACTTCTTCACTGCCTTTAGGAGTGCGTTCAGCAAGCTTGGGTAAGAGATAAAATGTAAGTTGTATCTCTTTGACTGGTGTAAAGTGGTTGGAAGGCCCTCAAAGGCACCGGCGCTTCCCCTTGGGTCCAAAAAGGGCAGGAAAAGACCTGTGACGATGAGAATGTTTTAATTTGACATTACACAATACAAGTATATATCTCACTAGCTATAGTTTGTGAGAATTTAAATTGATGAATGTACAGGACAACAAGTCAGTCTGACAAAGAAATCAAATACAGTGAAGGACCTTGTCATTTCTGTGAACACTGGGTCGGCCATCTCTCCCTCTTTCCTGACTCCTTCCCTGTCTGCTAGAATGACACCAAGTTTGGTAAATGCACCAAATTTTATGCTAAGTAGTCAACATTTAAATGGTTAATAAACAGTTAATCTGGGTGTGTGTTATTTCTTGTGAGACTAGACACGACACCTCAGAGTCTCTGGGGCTGTTTGCTGTTGTGCACCAGGCCCAAGAGGGGTGGCTCTGTGTTGGGTACTGGGTCCAACAGAGCCAGGGAAGATATTAAATTTGTAAGCAAATTTAGGAGGTCTCTCGCTGAATTGACCACTTCTGAGTTCTCTCCTGTCAAAAGTTTAAAATGGAGCAGTAAGTTAGAAGAGCTATACAATAAATCATAAACTTAATAACCCAAGAATTATTAGTTAGGCACAATAACTGTGGCAACTCAAATGGCCAGCGATACACAATGAGTCTACTATGGACTTTACATGGCAGCTGACAAGCTTGATTTGACCACAACTTAAGAAAAAACATCAGTGAGGTGGTAGAAAGGCACATGAGCCTGTAGCATTGAGAGAGGAAGTGGAGGAGGACCGTTAATGATGACTGTCATTTTGACACACACAGAGAACATCAAGAATTTCAACAGTTATCTAGTATTGAGATCCTAAATGTATCATTCAGAAATCACATAAGCCTATGTTTTGGTCAATTACATGTGAGCTGCATTGCTACCATGCAGAGGAAAATGCCTGAGAGTGCTGAGAATGCGATTTTGACATCCCTTTTTCCAGTCAATCTAATTTTGCTCCCAATAATCCAATACTAGATATTACTTTACTTAAGTGTCAATAATAAGTAGTTTTTAAGGTGACAAAGTAGAGAACCATAAAAGAATTATGGCCAATGCAGTCTGTATAGTTCAGCCTCAGAGAAACCATTTCACTGTCTATAAAACTGTGATATGCACATTCAGGAAAAAAACGTGTACCAACACAGTAATGTTATTGTATGACACCAACAGAATTCTACAGGTCATGCTATGCTGTAATATTCTAGAGGTAGCTGGTAACATAATAGTCTGTGACTTGGCTTGCCTCAACTGACTGTCAGTCTCAATAACCTCAGTTATCCTGCATGATACCTCCTGAAGATCGCCGTCTAGACTCTTCTGAATGACCTCCATCTCCTCTGGGGTAAGCTCCATGCCAGCCTGTAAAAAGCCAATGTCCTCTGCCTGTTCCTGCAGAATGGACTTAACATTGATGATTTCATCAATGCTTCCGTCATCCTCTGAGAAGAAGGTCATTAAACTCAAGCTGCTGGACTCTGATGGGAATGAAATCTCTTTGGCCCATTTCTTCAGCACATTGATGATCCTTTTTGCCATAATCTTGAGTGGGAACATGAATTTCTTTGAGGCTGGCAGTTTGTGTGATTTACTCCCTGAGTTGATCCTCTGGGCTAACTCTTGTGCTACAAGTCCCGTCACCTCCTTTGTGTTCCTGCAGCTGATGTCCTGCTCAACCCCCATGACCTCTTTCAGGGCCTGAGCAATACAGTTGCCCAGGCAGTCCTGGATCTCTTTCTCTGTTATGCTCTCCTGAGAGCTACTGGACCCATGGGAGTCTTGTGACTTTTCATGGCTCTGCTGTTTGAGTTTCAGCATCTTGTAAATGTGTTTTGATAAAACATCCACAATATCAACACACATGCTAGTAACAATGTCTCTGACCCTGGGGTCCTGAGTCCCCATACTGAGGTTGGCCCAGTGCTCATTTGTGAGCTTTTTGAGGCTATTATTTATGGTTTGAAGAAGGGTCTCCTTGGCCAATGATGGTAACATCTGATCTGAACTTGAACTCCTCATAATCATGCTTTCCATAGAAATGACTCACCTTGGCCACACAGCCTGTATTTATGCACTCATCAGCATCAGCATTCAAATCTCAAGGGTGACTTGGACTTTGGCTCAAAACATCAAAGGAAATCTCTTGATCTTGATTGGGCAACTGACCAGCCAATCAGAGTCCAAGAACCCTTTCCCATAGCAACTGTTGCTAGGTAAGTCTAGTCAGCCAACTGTTTCCACAGCAGAGTGGACTCTGCTGTGAGAAAAATTGCTGTGTTTACATGAGAACTTTAATTTCTCTTTAATTCCAAATAAAACTTAAATCCTCTTTAAAAAGATTTAAAATGACAACGTAAACACCTAATTCCAAATGAATTCCAAAGGAAGGCTGATCCTGAAGCAAACATGGGGCTCCACACAAGCCCAGACAATTTATTTAAACAGAGCCTTGGAAGATTTGGAAGTAATCAAAGTGTGAATAGACGTAAGCATTAAAATGTGGACCTTTTTGACGCTGTAACGTCCAAGTTGTACAAGGTTTCCCTGACAAGGACACAGTGGCGTAGCTGGGATGTATTCCACATGGGTTTTCATATGTGTCAAAGGGGCCCGCATGTTTGGCATGCCGCATTGCACACAAGAATAGAGGACAGACAAAAAGTAAAATTAAAAAAAATGTAAAATACTGGATACAACCTCTCATTACTGCCACTATTTGAGATGAGTTTTTCTTTTTTACATTCTTGCAAATGTATCAACAACCTTGTCCAAGTTAGTCTTCCCAGACATCTCTCTCTCAATGAAAAGTAATGTCAGGCTTGAGAGGTGAGACTCGCTCATTTTCGAGTGCAGATAAGTCTTGATCAGTTTAAGACGACTGAAAGTGCGCTCTGCCTGTGCACCTAATGCTGCCTCACTTTCATGCTCTCCCTCAATATATCCTTAATAATAAATGTTATTATAAAGCCTATGGATTTTATTTTTATTGACAAAGAAAATTAATGAATTATAATGTATGGCTTTTCTGCACTGAAAAAAATGTTTTGTTGAATGAACATAATTTTATTAATTTTAGCAGTTGCACGTAATACTTTTACCTGAAGCCAGATATTTTTATTAGGTTGACCGAACTAATTTTTTTAAGTAAATCTAAATAAGTTTTATGATGTAAATCCTCCTCAACTATTTTGAGTTGACTTTACTCAAATTTTCTATTAATCCCATTTTAAATTTACTTAAATAAATTGTGTTTTTTTGTGCATTTTCAAATCAATTAAATTGTTTGAATTCTATTTTTTTAAACTGATCATAATGAAATATTTTTCGATATTATACATCACACAGAATCAAAAATGTGTTTAGACAACCAACTTTATTATAGTACAAATATTTAACACCTTACATCAGAGCTGTCTAATGGCCCATGAATGTTTTTATCATGAAAAACTGTGAAACACTCAGTGCATAGATTGCAACACTATTAACAGATACACAGATACATTAATCTGTTTGCAGAAGAAAAAATGTTTCTGATTGTGTAACCAACCGTTAATAGAGAAAAACTTACACAAGTTAGATGAAGTCTCTTGACATGCGACAAGACAGAAGGCAGCGCCTGCTCTCAACATGTACGATACAAGAAACTGTGAAATGCAAACTGCATAAACAACAATACTTGTTTTAGCTTTAAACCCTGACATCATAAATGCCTCTACTAAAGGTTTTAAACACAAGAAAGCAGAAACCCACTAATCAGATACTGTCAACCATAATCAAAAGGATGGAACAAACAAAATAAAGTCTTTTGTGTAAAGTCCTGATCGGAGACTAGGCAGCAGAATAGTTCCATCCCAGTTACATGTTTAGTGGCTTTTACTCTTGATAGTTTACTTTTAGTTTAGTTTACAGCTTTTTTGCAAAAATAAACCTATGCCTTCAATTGAGAACATTACCCAGAGTAAAAAAAACAAAAACTTTAACAATCAAAATCCAAGTTGAACGGTGTTCATTATGCCTTTATGTTACATAGATATGGTCACTTTTCTTTTATCTCAGGCATGAATATTCTTCACGTACCTTGACATGTTTCGGCTGAAACTTCCACCTTCCTCAGAAGTGTCACCAGATGATAGGTGTGACGTGTTAAATCAGCTGGTGCACTGTAAAAACTGTTACTTTGACTCAACTTAAAAAAATAGATGCAACATTTTCCAATCAATTTTCTGTTGTTTTATGAACTAACTGTTTTTTTGAGTAGGTACAACCTAATATTATTCAATTCACATCATGTAACAATATTAAGTCAATTCTACAAAAATCCAACAAGAAATTAGTTTGTATCAATGTAAAAAGAGGCAAGAAACTAAGTTACATTAGACTTAATTAAGATGAGTAGCATTTAATCGATAACTTTAAAAAATCACTTAAAACGTACTACTTTTAATCAGTTTTTGGAAATTATTTTTTTGTGTTATTTTAAAGTTAACCTGCTTAAAAAATGAGTTATCTTCAACACATATTAACAAATAAAACAAGAGGAGGTATCATTTTCATTCATTTATTTATAATGCCTCATACAAACAATGGCACAGCTATTTTCCAATGCATTGTAGGCTTTCACTTCAAGGATTTTTTAACATGCTCCCAGAGCCTGCAGCTGGCTTCTGCTTAAATATCTAACATATGTTTTACAGAGTTTATCCATAACGAAAACCTGTGAACACTAAATCTAATGATATGTCATTGATGTTACATAATGAATGCCAACATTGTTAGTTGAACCAGAATATGTGTATGTGTGTATGTTTGTGATTGTGCAAATGTGTGAGAGTGCTAATATAAGTGTATCATCTAAAAGTGCTGTTGGAGGGTACTGGAGGAGTGACATTTAAACATTCAACAAATGCAACAATCTCTTATGAAACACCATCTTTTAAAACTCAATATATTTCTTTCTGAATTCTCTTGAATGACAAACATTTAAATGAATCAATCAAATCCATTAAACTTTTACTGTAGAAACATGAAATGGCTTAAGTTGACTCCGCTGACAATCCAGCTCAACAATCTAGGATAGAATTTTTGCTTTCGAGCTCATGAACTTGGAGGACAGCTTTGGGCGATCACGTCAAGTCCCAACAAAAGTCTTTGGAATACCTCAAAGGTTCTGCTGAGTTCTGGAAGGTACTGAAGGTTCAATGCATATATGATTCCCAAGAGTAGGCAGCATGCTCCGGGCAGATTGTCGAGGTCAGTCAGGACTGGGACTCCCTCAATAATAATGCCAGCGGCATCAGGGTCCTGGCATATGTAAATCTTCATGCTCTCCATTTTCATGTCCTCATGGACACTTGCCTCTGTTGTCCCCTGTAAGACAAAACACAAATGTGATCTGTTGAGTTTTTTGTTTGTTTTGTTATGTAAAAGAAATCTGATGTGCCATTAGCTCAGTTTAGTGGTTCTGACATAAAGACAAACCTTTTTGTACTTTCCTAATAAGAAACAGCCTTCTATACTAGAATTAAAGGTAAACTCTTTTGAATAGAATCAGTCTGAAAAACTTAAAGTAATGTCATAAAATTAATATTCCATGTAAACTGTGAAATTTACATGGAAATTAACAAGTTTGGTGTCAGATATAAAACCATTTAGCTTGGAAAAAATAAAGGTTATTTTTTGCTTTGAATTAAATTAAGCCTAACGGAATATGATTTTCATGTACCATGGCAATAAACACCAAAGAGGTATGTTTACTAAATAGCAGAAAATTTCAGATCAATAACAACACTGCTAAGAATGCAAATTTCTCTGCAGACAGACACAGTTTCGCAGTTCTTGTCAAGAGTTGTATTAAGGGGAGTAATGAGAATTGTTTATGAAGAAATTTTTACTTATGTTTTTCAGACAAGCAGATGTGAAAAACCTCTTTCAAAACCTACCTACACTGAAGTCAGAGATGAGCTCTTGTCCACACTCCCCCATGTACTCGATGAGGCATCTAATGCATGCAGCTCTCTTCTTTACAACTGGGGCATCTGGGTCCTAGGGTTAAATAAAGTAAAACAACAGTTAATTATGTCAGGATTTTCACAAATTTTCTTATTCATAAAACAAGATTCATCAAAAAAAAAAGCTGAGATACTGGCATACGTGTGCTGTCTGCAGGAACTATCATGCATTTAACTTTGTTGATCTCTCTAAAGATAATATAAAATCTCTCTAAAGTCATGACATCACACACTATTCCATCTCCTGGATGGATTTTCAATTGCTTGTATTTTTTAAAAGTCCACTGTTCCTCTACCACTCTGAACTTTTTGTGAGTTCTTAGAAACTTCAATTCACTTCTTATTGGCATGGAGAAAAGACCAAAGAATTTGCAATCTAGAGAATTTTTTTGTATTATTGTAGTTTAAAATGTACCCCTATAACACTAACTTGTTTTCATCAATTTTCAATAAAAATAACTAAAACAGTAAAGCAAAAAGACAGGTTACACAAGTCAACAGCACATTCACATGTCAGGCTTACCGGCTATGAATCTGGATGCCACTATTAAGGAGCCAAAAAACTGGAGGAATCTGATGGTCTACCAAAGAGGAAACACAAATGACAAAAAAAATGTTAATCATGAAAGGGAAAAAAATATTTTTATAAATGTATTCTTGCATGTATTTTTTATTTAAAAAAATATGTATATAGCCTATATATATATATATATATATTTACAATGTTTTAAAAAGTGTCTACTAGGCCGGGCAACATGATTTTTTTCTTAACAAGCAATAAATATATTAAATCATTCACCTGGTTGTCATTACAATGAAAGACACAATTTGTCTGATTCAGCATAGTAACAATTTAAATAAAACAACAGCAAGAATACAGTATTTAAACAACACATATGCTTGGATGACAGCTAACCAAGAAAACTGCACAAGATATAGTTCCACTTGCACCATTATCTAAAACATCTTCAGTGGGCCTATATTTAACTTTTCAAAGTTTACATGAGGCATGACGCCGACCTCATTGTTATTTTTTATCGATAATCTTGCACCAGTAAGGTAAGCAGATGGTTTTATCCCCATTTGTAATTAAAAAACACACTTAAAGCATTTATCTTTAGAAAAGTTACTTTACTCAGGAGCTGCTGGACAATCAAGCTAGCTTGATAAGACCTCATGTCTCCAAGTTTTTAACCTAAAGGTACAAGAAGAAACGCTCCTTTTTTCACATTTGGACAACAAAGTACATTAAAATAAGGTGAATTGTTACTTACATGCGTATTAGAATGTGAGCTTCCAAAGTTGTCTGCTGTGTCTCAATGAACTCAGATGGAGAAACGGGTCAACATGCCCAGACGAGTCCGTTGCTGCATCAGAAGGCGGGCTCTGACAATTACTTTGCAGACAAGCCGTAAAACTGATTTTTGTGAAAGTAATTCATGGTGAAGTTCTGCTGAATCAATTTTGTTATATTAAATGAAAGCTTAAATAACTAAACAATTGAGTCCGAAGAATAAATTATTTTTTTTTATTTATGTAAAACTTAAATAGAAACAGAAAAAAGGAAACTTAATTTATAAGAAGGATTCCAGTTTACAAAATTAGGTCCCAACAACAAGGCACGTGAAGGACTTTTTACAGTGTGTTAC
Source organism: Scarus forsteni (assembly GCA_036419115.1). Lineage (NCBI taxonomy): Eukaryota > Metazoa > Chordata > Actinopteri > Labriformes > Labridae > Scarus > Scarus forsteni. The sequence continues at coordinate 311,769 of JAZDUH010000199.1, read as the reverse complement.
GGAGGTGTGACCCTCCTGTCAAATTTTCTGACAGGAGGGTCACGCCTCCCGCTGTCTGCTCGCCTCTGCAGGACGCTGCTCCAGGTGTGTGAGAGCATATAAGCCCACTACAATCTATCTAAAGCACTTACAGAAATAATAAAACCACTCCTCGGCCAAACAGATCAGCATTGCAAAAACTCCAAACAGCTTGCAGATGAATTAAAATCCATAAAGGTAGAACCAGATGGAATCCTCATATCACATGATGTTGTTTCACTTTTCACAAAAACCCCAGTACAAGCTACAATCAAAATCGTTCAGGACCGGCTGCAGAATGACAGGACACTCAAAAAACGCACAAAACTGACCATTCAGGATATTACAGGACTTCTTCAATTCATCGCCACATCCACATATTTTCAGTTCAGGAATACGGTATACAAACAAAAAGAGGGATTCGCCATGGGGGACCCACTGTCAGCCATCATGTGCGGTTTCTTCATGGAGGACTTGGAATCAAAAGCCATTGCATCAGCACCCGAGGATTTCAGACCCACACTCTGGAGAAGGTATGTGGATGACATTCTCGAGAAGGTAAAGGCAGGACACACACAAAAACGTACAGACCATCTCAACACCATGGACACTACAGGCAACATAAAATTCACACACGAGGAAGAAACAGAGCAAACCATACCCTTTCTGGACATAAAAATCCACCACACAGACACTGGAGACATAAAAATCAAAATACACAGGAAACCCACACACACAGACCAATATTTATTATGGACATCAGAACATCCCACTGCACACAAACTCTCAGTCGTCAGAACATTATACGAACGCACAACAATAATCACAGACCCAGAGGACAGAACACAGGAAGAGAAGCACATACAGCAAGCATTAAAAAACTGTCAGTATCCACAATGGGCAATAAACAAAGGGGAAGGACAGGTGAAAAGAAAAGAAACCACGCAGGGGGCAGGGAAGACACGCACAACAAAAACAGTGAACAGAGGAGTGGTGACGCTGTACATCAGAGGGGTCACCGAACATATCCAGAGGACCATGAGGAAATACCACATCAACACACCAGTCAAACCACACATCAAACTGAGACAACTGTTGGTACACCCTAAGGACAAAATCGAACAAAACAATAAGTGCAACGTCATATATGAAATACCATGCCAATCCTGCAATAAAACATACATCGAGGAGACGGGGAGGAGTTTCAGCACACGACAGAAAGAACATCAGAAGGAGTGTGAAAAAGAAACAGCAACAAGACAAACAAGATCAATAAAAGAAAAAGCACAACAGGAAAATTACAAATCTGCCATAACAGACCATTGCAAAAGGGAAAATCATCTCATGGACTGGGGCAAGGCCAGAGTCATCCGCACCGAGGATAATAAACATCAGCGTTGGATAAGGGAAGCCATCGAAATCAGGAAACGGGGCCCAGGGACGATGAACAGGGACTAGGGGCATATATGCTCTCACACACCTGGAGCAGCGTCCTGCAGAGGCGAGCAGACAGCGGGAGGCGTGACCCTCCTGTCAGAAAATTTGACAGGAGGGTCACACCTCCGTAACTGCAGCTGATTTAACACGTCACACCTATCATCTGGTGACACTTCTGAGGAAGGTGGAAGTTTCAGCCGAAACATGTCAAGGTATGTGAAGAATATTCATGCCTGAGATAAAAGAAAAGTGACCATATCTAATCAAAACCCAAACCATACTATGTGGGCCACATCTGGAAAAAAAAAACACAGGTTCCCTGACTCTGAAATGACAAAACATTATTGAAAGGCAATTTTTCACTGAGGCAACTGAACTGATAAACCAAGTGGCTTTGTTGAGTATAATAAGATTTATTCAAGTGCATATCCTGACACTCTTTTAGATGTTGGCCTTAAACAGGAGAACAAGAACAAGAGGCGATCCTTTATTACTGCCCTAACGCATAGAACTACCAGAAAGTTTATTTGTTGTAGTGTCCTCACCACTGACTGCATGAATACTATCCTCTAAAAAAGCATTTCTCATTTGTGTTGAACTCTTGGTGAAACTGATGTTCAGATCACATTAAACATTCATTAAATAATTAAAACACAAAAAAAATTGTGGCTGAAGAATTTCTACAGTCCAACACAGATTTAGTTCTTTAGTCCAAGGACTTTGGGGGAAAGCTTTCCCATGAGTACTTTTTGAATGAACTCGTAATAGTGTCTCAGTTCCTTGGGGTAGGCCAGGTTTAATGCGTAGATGACCCCAAGCATCACTGCACAAGCCTGCGCTGCAGATCCAATGCTGTCCAAGATGATCGATCCATCAACAGAAATTCTGATGTCATCATGACGTCCAGATTCTCCATTCTCCTTGCCGATGACGTAAATGCCCATGGTCCACTTCTGCATGTCTGTCGGGGTGGCATTTCCTTCGATGTCCTGCATATTTTAAGTAAATTGGAGAAAGGGCAAACATCAGAATGCTTTGCCACAAATAAACTTTTGTTTTTACCATACACTGTACATCTGTATGACAGACAATTTCATATTTCCATAAAGGTACTGTCTGCTTGTGCATCAAGTGTTTTACTGGCACTGTGTTCCAAGGTGTTCTTTAGTGCTTTGACTCTTTGCCTGGCTCTTATAAGCAACAGGAAAAAGACATTTCACTAAACTGACATTACAAAGGTTCTATAATGGTGCACATTAACAGCAAATTATTCTTTTTAACACAACACCTCTGCTGTACAGTGAAGAGACCCAGTAGGGAGCCAAAACTAAAGGACAAACACCTTCAGAATCTAAACCCTTGTGGGTTTGCTTTAATTTAAGCTCCTTTGAGGTCACCAGAGGACAGAAATGTCCTCTCACAAAAACTGCTAGAAAAAATACAACAGAGTAATATATTTTTGTATGTTTTTTGCACAAATCATTAAATTAACTTCAGCCCAAATACCAAATATGTAATTGTTTATATTGTTTTAACCCTTTCAAATTCCAATTCAATTAAATAATGTCACTGTTTTCATAAAAAAAAAACTCATATAACATGAGTTATATGCATTAAAATAAATGTTAGAGGGCTGGGGATTTCTTTTAGTATCAAGCTTAAATATACCTAAGATTAGTGATAAAATTGATTTTCATGCATTGTTTTTTTTATTTTTAGCACTGTCAGATTCATTATTTACGAACCTTTGAGGTCACTAGAGGAAGAAAATGTTCTCTCCCAAAAACTGCTATAAAATATGAAAGATTCATATGTTTGCTTCTATTTTGCTTAAATCATTAGCTTCAGTCCTTATCAAAACTACCAAATATTTAATTATTTCTTTTGTTTTAACCCTTTAATTACCAGTTTGATTACATGATTTCACCCTCTTTATGAAAAAAAAATATATAAAATGAGTTATTTTCCATATATTGAATTTTAGAGGGCTGAGGACTTAAAAAAAAAAAAGATCAGGCTTAATTATACATAACAAAGCTGATTTTGGGGCTTTTTTTTTTTTTTTCAGTGTCAAATTTTAACTAACCTTTTAGGTAAACAGCATAAAAATGACCAGTTGAGTCTCTTTAGATCCAATTCTTTTTAAATCCCACAACAAATTACACAATGAAATCATGCATTCTCTAATTTCAGGATTACATTTTGGAGAAATGTAGAAAAAAATCGTTTTTACTGTTTACTATGAGATGGGACAAATTTCCTATTGTGTCTTTGTCTAAAACAAAGATCATTCATGATGCTAAAAAAATATATGAAAATAATGCAGCACTATTCTCCCCTTTCTCCCTGAATATGGACATATATCCTTTCATATTCCAACTATTATGTAACTACAATCATCACTCAGAGCCAGCTGTACATGTTGGATGTGTGTGAAAGTATGCCAAAGACACATTATCAGACAATACAAGTCCTACAGTAAGGTCAAAGGTCACTCTCCACCTCAGAGTCACACACACACATGGATCATGCAGAGACCTACAACAGGAAAACTGAACCTCAGTGCTGAGCTCTCATCACTTCTTCAGATTGCATGGATTAAAGTGAAAAAGATTCATTTGACTGAAAATTATTTTTTGTGTTTGTGGTGGTATAAGGGGGTCGGGGGCTGCATTACCTCCTAAGCCCCTACTTGTAATCAGTTTTCATAATGTAACAATAGACCTTACTATTGTCATTAATTGGATATAAATCACAAAACTTCAGTTTTTTAGTATTTCAGTAACAATAGTTTGATAACAATAGTGCAGCAGAAAAAAGTGTGATTGCAGATCGCCCTGTAAAATAGGCCCTACAGACTATTTAACCCTCTATTGCATAGTGTTGCCATATGGCAGCAAACATTTTATCTTAATTTTTCTAAAAACTGTGAAATAAAATGTATGTTTTTACATTTAGGTGTGAAGAGGGGACTTTTAGTTTGAAAGAAATAGAATTTATGAGGCCGCATGACCAGGAGATCTTGTTTGCCAGTCCTTTTTGCTCATGGACATTTGACATCCAAACAATATTGTCTGGGGCTCTCCAAGCTTCTCTTAATTTTTGGAGATTTTTCACACAAAAAAATTTAAATCACAATCTGGGGTAAGTAAACTTTATTTTTTTTCACATTATTAAATTTTGTTGTTATACATTTTTTGTAATATGCCAAAACAGATTTGTTGCCACATGGCAACAATATGCAAATATGGAATTCCTAGTGTAAACAACCTAATGGAGTTCCATTCACTTACATAGCATGAAACTATCCTGAGACTGTTTACACCTTTTGCTTATGTTTCAAAACTAATAACACTGTATATATATATATATATATATTTTTTTGTAATTTAAGGTAGTTTTCTGGCTATCTTTGAAATAGTATCTACTTTCCTCCATAAAAAATGCATCCCAGCTACTTCTACAGGAGAGGGAAAGAGAGCAGGGTAGAAATAAACTGTCAAACTAGAGGAGGAATCAGATCAAAATCAACTGAAATTAGTTGAAATTAAATGAATCAAATGAAATAAAACAGAAAAAAACAACTGAATGAATTGAAAAAAAGGATGATAGATTGAACTTAATGGACCCAGGTTAAAGTTTTTGGTTTCTATGAGCAGACGTTAAGAGGAACTGCTTTGTTGACTTTCATAAGGCATGAAATGAAATCAGATCAAATGGATGAAATCAAATCAATTCAATTGACATGATTTGAAATCAAATGAAATGAAACAGAAAAAAAACTGAATGAAATGAAAATAAAGAATGATAAATCCTACTTTATTGAGTCAGGTTCAAGGTTTTGGGTTTTTATGAGCAGATATTTTAGATAACTTGAAATTATACATGTTTTCACTGTATAAATGTCTATTTGTTCATTTTGGAAGAGTATAACATAGATGTGTTGAGTCTTGTTTGAAATAAAATGCCTTTTTGCTCAAAAATGTTGATTTTATGGTACCTTCCATGATTGCATATTCTTGCCATATGGCAACAATTGATCAACGACCCCCCTTTAAAATTTTTTAAGGATTTTTTTTGTCATTTATCCATTATTTAGGCTATTTTTCATAAAAAACAGTTAAATAATGTTTTGATTAAAGCTAAAGTTGATCAAATGATCTCTGTTAGAAATTAAATTTGTTATCCATTATTTTTAGAAGCTTTTGTGACATATGCGTCCTTTGGTGACCCCCAAAAGCTAAAATTATAAAATCTGACACTGAAAAAAAATAACAATGCATGAAAACAATTTTTATCACTAATCTGATGTATTTGTATGCCTGATCTTTTAAAATTCCCTGTTTATTTTATTGAATATTTGATTTGATTTGGTTGATTTGATTTGTGCTATTTCGAGCATAAAAAGCAAGTAACATACAAAATATGTAAAGATTATAACAAAATATACGTAAAATGAGTCATTCTTCATCAATGACATATTTAGAGGGCTGAGGACTTCAAAAAAAAGATTAGGGCTTAATTATACATAACTGAACAAAGCTGATTTTCGTGCTTTTTTATTTTTTCTGCGTCAAATTTTAACTAATCTTTTAGGTAAACAGCACAGTTGAGTCTTAGATCCATTCTTTTCTAAACTCACAATTTCATTTGGAGAGTTTACTTTATTGTCTATGTTCAACATGATCATTCATGATGCTAAAAATATATAATGCAGCACTATTCTCTTTTCTCTCGAATATATCTTTTCATATTCCAACTATTATGTAACTACAATCATCACTCAGAGCCATTGCACGTGGTTGGTGTGAAAGTATAAAGACACATTATCAGACAATATGTCCTACAGTATAACAAAAGGTCACTTCCACCTCAGAGTCACACACACACACATGGATCATGCAGAGACCTACAACAGGGTACCACTGAACTAGTGAAGGAGCTCTCTATCACTTCTTCAGATTGTTTGTTCCTTCTACGCATAGCTGGCTCTGGAGGATGATTGTAGTTAAGATAATAGTTGGAATATGAAAAAGGATATATGTCCATATTCAGGGAAGGGGAAAATAGTGCTGCATTATTTGCATATTTTGTTAGCATCATGAATGATCTTTGTTTTAGACATAGACACACACAATAGGAAATTTGTCCAGTCTCATAGTAAAACAGCAAAAATGACATTTTTCCTACTTTTTCTCCAAAATGTAATCCTGAAATTGTTTTTTTTTTTTTTTTTTTTTTTTTTTTTTTTTTTTTTTTTTTATCTCATTTTTTTTTTTTTTTTTTTTTTTTTTTTTTTTTTTTTTTTTTTTTTTTTTTTTTTTTTTTAATGATCTCTGTTAGAGGAAATTAAATTTGTTATCCATTATTTTTTAGAAGCTTTTGTGACATATGCGTCCTTTGGTGACCCCAAAAAGCTAAAATTATAAATCTGACACTGAAAAAAAATAACAATGCATGAAAAACAATTTTATCACTAATCTGATGTATTTGTATGCCTGATCTTTTAAAATTCCCTGTTTATTTTATTGAATATTTGATTTGATTTGATTTGATTTGATTTGTCTTTATTTCGAGCATAAAAAAAGCAAGTAACATACAAAATATGTAAGATTATAACAAAACAGGACGTATGATCATTCTTGTCCTTCAATGACATATTTCATCCACAAGGTTAAACAATAACAAATAAAACTGAGAAAAGTATTTTTTTTTTTTTTTTTAAATGCTCGAAAGGGAGTAGGAAGAAGTTTGAAAAACTTATTTAATCCTAGCATATCTTCATCAGTTCTTCATCTTAGTGAGCTTTTGCAAGTGTGAATTTATTAATACCAGATACCATAAATACTTTCAGTGTTCATTACTATCCTATGCATTCATGTATATTATCAAACTATTGTCATATCAATATTAAATATACAAACAAGTTAATATATCCCGTAATATATACATATATATACATATACACATACACATACATATACATACATATATATATACATATACACGTATACATATATACACATACATATATACACACATACACACACATACATGTATACCCACATATATATACATACATATACCTACATACAAATATACATATACAACAGTCCAATCTCATCATCTATATATAGCAATTATTACAAATATATATATATATCTATTACAATCTCAATAATGGGAGTAAATCATCTTGTTGTTGCCCAGTGAAGGAGCTCATGTGCCCTTTTCCCTGTATTTTGTCCAAATCCTTTGTTTATATTTATTTTTAAATAGGTTGATTGTTGTACACTGTTTCAAATCCACACTTAATCCATTCCACAGCTTCACTCCATTGATAGTTATACAGAATTTTTTAATTGTGGTTCTACATTTCTGTGTCTTAAAGTTTGATGGTTCTCTTAGATTGTACCCCCCCTCTCTTTCCAGAAACAGTCTCTGTAGTTGTTTAGGCAATAAGTTATTTCTAGCTTTGTACATGAATTGAGCAGTCAAAAAATTCTATAATTTCATACAATTTAATTATCCTTGCCTTTATAAATAATGTTGGTATGTTCAATGTAATTGACTTTATGAATAATTCTAATGGCTCTTTTTGAAGTTTGAATAATGGTTCTAATGAACTCCTATAAGTGTTACCCCAGACTTCTGCATTAACTCATACTGTAGGACCAAGGAACAGTAAAGGATGTGCAGTGAGTTCTTGCCTAAAAAATGTCTGGCTTTTGCAATTATTGCAATACTTTGATATTTTCGTACTGATCTTTGTATATGAGATTTCCAGCAGATCTTGTTATTTATTGACACTCCAAGAAAAGTAGTTTAAACTCTTTCAATACTAAACAATATCTATCCTTATCATCTATTTTTCTATTCCCAAATATGATGAAGTTAGTTTTACTTAAGTTTAATGATAACTTATTTATATCAAACCAATATTTTATTTTAATGAATTCTGATGTGATTGTATCAAAAGCTGCTGCAGATTCTCACCTACCCCGAGGATGGGTATCATTAAAACAGTATAAATTTAAGTAGTTGTGAGGTTTTACATAAATGATATAGATTATGAATAATCCCAACACAGAGCCTTGTGGCACGCACACAATGTCCAGCCAACTTGACAGTTCTCCCATCTGTAAATTGCTTCCTGTCCTTAGGTAACTGCTTACTAAGTGCCATCCCCCTGATCCCATACTGCTCTAATTTGTCTATTAGTATTTTGTGGTCTAACGTGTCAAATGCTTTCTTAAGATCAATAAAGACACCTACAGCAAATTTTTTTTACATCTATAGCATTTGTAATTTCTTCAGTTAATTCAATTAACGCCTGTGATGTTGACCGATTGCTACGGAATCCATACTGATTGTCTGTGAGTAATTCGTGCTTTTCTATAAAACTGTCTAACCTAGAAATGAAGACTTTTTCTAAGATTTTTGAAAACTGCGGGAGAATGGAAATCGGCCTGTAGTTATTAAAATGATGTTTGTTTCCATTTTTGAACAGCGGAATGACCTTAGATATTTTCACATCATTGGGAAATTGACCGGTTTGCAGCGACAATAATATTAATAATCTTTATGAGCTAATTTCATAAAAACACTGATATTATGTAACTGAATTTGCATTTAAAGGGTTAAAATGTAAACAATAATTAAACATTTAGTTTTTTTTGGATTAGGACTGAAGTTGACTGAGTTATTTGGGCAAACAAAGTTATGTTTTTATAGCAGTTTTTTTCTGGTAACATCAAAAGGTTGTACATTTGTCCCAAGTTAACCATTTGACCTCTGAAAAAAAGAAACTTTAAATTTAAAGGCTCTTCATGAATAACACCATCCTACAAAAATCATTCCAGTGATTAACAAAACCAGTTTGTGGCCAAAAGTTGAACAAAAAACTGCCAGAAAGGACAAAACATCCCACAAAGGTTAAATCTTACATTCAGAACATAAAACTTACATATACTCATGAATCAGATGTCCATCATCCTCCCAAGGTAGAGAGCCAAGTGCTAAGGACTGCTGTTTGGAATGAACATCACTTGTAGCCTGTGTGAAGAGATTTAACTGTTGAAAAACATTTCCAGGCACAAAAGTAATCACAAAAACATTTAAACTTCTCCAGTTATACTATAAATAATCTTATTCATTTATTACAAATGATTGTGGTGTGGTTACAATGACATGTATGAATATTTTGTGCTAAGCATGGTCAAAAATCTTGCTCAGTGCGTGGTGAACATTAACTGTACCAGCAGAGAAAACAGGGCTGGAACATGTAACCAAGTAAAAGATTATTTTGGAAAGTGTCTTCCATTAATGATCCAGGCTTTACTGAAACAGAACACAATAAAGCACACATATAGACTACAATGAATGAACACTTACTCTTGTAAGATCTGCAGATGTTTAGTTAGTGGCCAGTGACACCTCCTTTTTCTGAAAACTGATGTCAGCTGATGCTGAAGACTGTCCAACCGTGCCATGAAAGTGTCGAGTGGATATGTTGTGATTCACTGAAATGCAGCATTTCTCTGATGCACATAAAAGAAGTGGTAGAGGACAAAGAACACTGTGTCAGTTATTTACGAATGACTTCCTGTAATACACACAGTGAAATCATAGTAAATGCACAAGAGTTTGTGAAAGGAGATGCTGTGTTTTCTATTCACTACTAGATAACTTTTATGTGCTATACTTATTATAAATGGTTAGAGATCACAGCATTCAAAATGCCAAAATTATTAATCAAAAATGTATTTAACTTATTAATATTAATAATGATGATTTTTAAAATATCACTGATATTAAATACAGTAAATAAAATCCCATGTACAAAATATGCTAGCATTTTAGCTGTTTCATCATTTCTGGAGAACATATTTAGTGCAATGAGATGCTCACAAGCCTAAAGTTACTTTAAATGTTAATAAATGTCATGTCTGCTGCATGGCATGTCTGATCAAACACAATACACTATGGCAGTGGTTCCCAAACAGTAATGTATTCAGAATCAAGTGATGTAGAAACTGTCAGTCCAAACAGTTGTTTCAGTAGTTCAATTCAAACTTGTAAATGTTTGTATTGTGAGCTTTGATAAAAGCCTGAGGTGTTATAGAGGCTGAGGCATCTTGGAGAAAAATCTGTCGAATCATCTAAGATTCTTAAAGTAACATACAGTAAGTTCAGTCAGATAGCCTTTTGTAAAGCTTCAAGTTCATTAATGAATGTGTTCAATGTTCTTTTCAAAAGTGAAGTGTCACAGATAATAAAAATCTATTTAGTGAGAAATAATTCACTTTAATAGATTTTATGTATGTTATGCATGTAAAACAAATAGGGTGTGAGGCTTAAACATTTCTTTTTCTAGTGCTACAAGTGCATGAAAGTTGTACATGGCTAGAGGTCAAGTGTCTGAATACACACAGAAAAGTTTAACCACTGCACTATGGCATTAAACTTGCATGCCAGTATTAACAGGAGCTATACAGACATGTTGTTTTTAAAACACTGATCATGTAAACGAGTCCACCTCAGTGGTAAATCATTTATAAATGCAGAAACATACTAAAGCAGTGAGCCGCGACCGGGCAGCATGTGAGTCGGACGGTCCGCTGAGAGACGGACACGGAGGAGCTAACGGCCGCACACACACACCTGCTGCCTGCAGGTCCCCACCTCACACGGGTGGACCGCAGCCTTCCTCTGCCTTCTCTCCTCGGTCCCCGCCGCTCCAGCCCACCCAGTTGAACTTAACTCAGTTTCTGGTACTCTGCCTGGAGCCATAGTGCTTTTAGCCGCATGGACAATCTAATACCAGGAGCATTAAGAGGCTAACACAGCCTCACATAGCTAGCTTAACTACCGAGTTAGATAGGCCCATAGCTGTAACTACTTGATATATAATCATTTAAATAAAGCAAATAGGACTGACACAGTGGTGAAATCTACACGATAAACCAATAATTATGAAAGACTTACCCCAGCAATTTGAAGTTGAGTCTGTAGCAACAGCAGCATACACCTGCAGAGTGTCCAAACTCCAGAGTGAGTAACCGATGTGCACGCAAAACTTCATGCCCAAACTTCAAAATCCAAACTGGATGGTGATTTTTTAAGCTACATTTAATTAAATAAAATAAGATTATCATGTTTTTCCACGATAAAGGTTGAAATGACTTATATTTTATAAGTTGAGTTAAATAACATAAATATTTCTATTATATGGTTAATAAATATAAGAAACATTTACTAGGGGTCAAAATCACTATTTTCAGTGTGGGGTCCTGAGTCCCCATACTGAGGTTGGCCCAGTGCTCCTTTGTGAGCTTTTTGAGGCTATTATTTATGGTTTGAAGAAGGGTCTCCTTGGCCAATGATGGTAACATCTGATCTGAACTTGAACTCCTCATAATCATGCTTTCCATAGAAATGACTCACCTTGGCCACACAGCCTGTATTTATGCACTCATCAGCATCAGCATTCAAATCTCAAGGGTGACTTGGACTTTGGCTCAAAACATCAAAGGAAATCTCTTGATCTTGATTGGGCAACTGACCAGCCAATCAGAGTCCAAGAACCCTTTCCCATAGCAACTGTTGCTAGGTAAGTCTAGTCAGCCAACTGTTTCCACAGCAGAGTGGACTCTGCTGTGAGAAAAATGCTGCGTTACATGAGAACTTTAATTTCTCTTTAATTCCAAATAAAACTTAAATCCTCTTTAAAAAGATTTAAAATGACAACGTAAACACCTAATTCCAAATGAATTCCAAAGGAAGGCTGATCCTGAAGCAAACATGGGGCTCCACGCAAGCCCAGACAATTTATTTAAACAGAGCCTTGGAAGATTTGGAAGTAATCAAAGTGTGAATAGACGTAAGCATTAAAATGTGGACCTTTTTGACGCTGTAACGTCCAAGTTGTACAAGGTTTCTGACAAAGAGACTGAACTGGAATTTTTCTTCCGTAGACGAAATACATCACTACGTCACACCCGCTCCCTGTCCTCTGTAGTTCTATCTTGCCATTTTTTCATACATTTATAAATGTATTTCTTTGTTCAGGATGCTGGGTAATTATCAGTGTTACAGGTGTCTGTCGTAAGCCTATTGCTTTCATTTTGTCCATTGTGGTCCCCATGAGGCCTTGCTCCACAGTTTATTGAAACTGAATTTTACTTAACTTAGTTTGGTTTCTTTCTACACTTAGTTTATGTTTATTATCCCTGGTTGGTATATACCATTTTTGTTTCCATTTAAATAATTGTTATTGTGCTATCTGCTATCAGATTAAAATAAAATAGTGTGGCAATAAATCTGGTATGCATTAAATCCAAGCACCTATAGAATCATGTCTAACTTCCTAGAGATTCCTTCACAACCTATTCCCAATCAATAGAAATTTAGTGCATCTTGAACACTTAATTTCCAATGATCTGATTGTCCTGTGAGGTTCTTATGCTCTGTAGTTCTTTTGTTTTCTTTTTGTCTTTATGTACTTATGTATATATATATATATATATATATATATATATATATATATATATATATATATATATATATATATATATATATATATATATGTATATATATATATATATATATATATATATATATATATATATATATATATATATATATGTATATATATATATACATAGCCTAAGTGGGATAGCATTTTGCACTTCCTGGTTCTCACGCCCAAAACTTCATGGGATTTAAAATAATGGTTTCAGGTAGACGCATCAAATAAGGTTCTTGATAAACAAGTACATGAGATTTCAACGTTTATTGAAAATAATGAAGTGCATCTCATGTTTCTTGCTGTTGTTGTGTATTGCATTAAAGGAGTGAGAATGGGTGGCAGATAATATAACTTCCAAACAGTGGGGAAAACCGCTCTTCAGATAAAATCAGAATAAATGTTGAATGAACCTATGTAGCCTACTAAAGTACTTTGGCATTTGTACCATCTGAAGCATTTAAAATGTATTTATGTATCATATAATCAGTTTCAAAAGATTTATAAGTTTTGAAGATCATACATTTGTCTTTCCGTATAACACTTTCTTCTAGAATATTTTAATGTTCTCACTGGTGAAACAAAAACATGGATTTAGCTCAAACCTTTTAATAATCTTTAAATGGAATTTTAAAAAAGAAAGATAATTTTTATTCTATCAGTGTTAACACAGGCAAAAGATACCTAAATCTAAAACAAATGGTCATTTAAAACAATTATGCTTGTTTTGTTTTTAATTTTTGTATATTAGAAAAGACATCCAAAGACATGGCAAACATAAATTGTTTAGTAATAAAAATGACAACATAATATGAACTAAAAACCATCATAATAATTAGATATGATGAAATATAAACAGCAGATGTTTTGTTCTGTTTTCTATTGTGCTGTAGGGTTATTTTTTTTGTAATCTTTTTCTGTTAAGTGTTAATCTAAAGTAATTTTCTAATAAGTGGAAGTGAGGATGTGTTATAATGTACTTTGTTAATTATTGTAAAACAGGAGCAGAACATATTATTGCGTCTCTGTTCCTTTTCATGTAAGATTATACTTTTTTATCTTTTAGTTTTCATTAAACTTGGCAAGATAAGTATATTATCCATGTTGTTGTGAGGGGGGAAACTGATCTGCTTGTATATCAAATACATGACTGATTGATTGAAACACCCACAACCATTAGAAAAACTGCATCCTTAGATCTGTCCTTCCATAATAGGATTTTTTTTTGTTAGCATTGCTACTGGTGGGAAAAATCAAGTACTTGAAGAAAACCCCTGTAAGATACACTCTTACTGATGTTACAGCCCAAATCTTGTTGGTCTTATTTGGTTTTGTCATTGTCTTTTTTGGTTATCTGTGGTAAAGTTGAACCATTCAAAGAAAACTCAATCCATACTCTCCTACTAAAATTTCTCAGAACCAGTTGAAGAAAAGCCTTAACCTTGCTGGTCTCTTTGGTGTACAGGTGTATCTTCAAGCAACCACCTGTGTGGCTGATGGTGAACTGGTCCTTCTGCACCATTTTCCACCACAGAGCCCCTTGCCAAAGTCCTTCCAAAGCTGTTTGTAGACTTGTCTAAGATTTTCTCTTTATGTGCTTTGCTAAGGTCACCTATCTCAGATCCCTTCATCTCTGCCCACAGTTGGTCTGTCAAAGTTGTGATGGCCTTGTGTGAGTAACCAGTAATCTGGCCATTTTGTACAAGCCGCCTAACTTTCAGTAATCAAAAACCTGACATATGGTTTCTTCCACATTACTTGTCCTGCTGGTTCGATTTCAGGCACACACTCATGAGAGTGTGAGAACGTATCCAAAGCTCTGACTTTTACTCAACAGCAGCATAACCTGCCAATAACCTCAGTTATCCTGCATGATACCTCCTGAAGATCGTCTCAGACTCTTCTGAATGACCTCCATCTCCTCTGGGGTAAGCTCCATGCCAGCCTGTAAAAAGCCAATGTCCTCTGCCTGTTCCTGCAGAATGGACTTAACATTGATGATTTCATCAATGCTTCCGTCATCCTCTGAGAAGAAGGTCATTAAACTCAAGCTGCTGGACTCTGATGGGAATGAAATCTCTTTGGCCCATTTCTTCAGCACATTGATGATCCTTTTGCCATAATCTTGAGTGGGAACATGAATTTCTTTGAGGCTGGCAGTTTGTGTGATTTACTCCCTGAGTTGATCCTCTGGGCTAACTCTTGTGCTACAAGTCCCGTCACCTCCTTTGTGTTCCTGCAGCTGATGTCCTGCTCAACCCCCATGACCTCTTTAAGGGCCTGAGCAATACAGTTGCCCAGGCAGTCCTGGATCTCTTTCTCTGTTATGCTCTCCTGAGAGCTACTGGACCCATAGTCTTGTGACTTTTCATGGCTCTGCTGTTTGACTTTCAGCATCTTGTAAATGTGTTTTGATAAAACATCCACAATATCAACACACATGCTAGTAACAATGTCTCTGACCCTGGGGTCCTGAGTCCCCATACTGAGGTTGGCCCAGTGCTCATTTGTGAGCTTTTTGAGGCTATTATTTATGGTTGAAGAAGGGTCTCCTTGGCCAATGATGGTAACATCTGATCTGAACTTGATAAGATAAGATAAGATAAGATAAGATAAGATAAGATAAGATATACCTTTATAAGTCCCACAGGGGGAAATTTCAGCTTTACAGCAGCAGCAGGATGCAAGAGAAACATCAGAAAGTTTTACAAATGAAACTATAGGTAATTAGAATAAAGTAGACAATAGCATAAATACAATTCAATGAAAATAAATGAAAGAGCATGAGTCTTTCAGGAATATTAACCATATTAACAATATATAAAAAATCTGAATGAGAATAAGTGAAATGAAAATGAAATAAATGAAATAGCATGAGCCTTCCAGCAATATTAACAATATTAACCATATATAAACAGATCGGAATGAGAATAACTGGATTGGAAATAAAAATAATAAAAGAGCATTCGCCCGCAATATTTACAGTATTTACAATATATAAGAAAATCAGTGTATATTCAGTAATACACTAAACAATATTATATAGTGTACTATAATGTCATAGAGGACAAACAGAGAATTTGAAGAAACTAGATCCAGTTTATTTATCCAGATTATTGCACACTGGAGAGGTTTTTGTTGTAGAGTCTACCAGCTGCAGGAAGGACCTACGATAGCTCTCTGTCACACACATCGGGTGGAGCATCCTGTCACTGTCAGAGCTCCTCAGTGCAGTGAGTGTGTGATGGAGGGGTGAGGGTCTCTGTCCATGATCACAGTTTGGCTGTAGTCCTCCTCCCCACCTCCTCCACAGGCTCAAGAGGGCATCCCAGGACCGAGCTGGCCTTCTTTATGAGTTTGTCCAGCCTCCTCCTGTCAGCTGCTGTGATGCTGCCCCAGCAGACCACTCCATAAAAGATGGCAGAGGCCACAACAGAGTCTTAGAAGGTCCTCAGGAGTGCCCCTGCACCCCAAAGACCTCAGCCTCCTCAGCAGATAGAGTCTGCTCTGACCCTTCTTGTAAAGTGCAGCAGTGTTTACAGTCCAGTCCAGTTTATGGTTCAGGTGAACACCCAGGTACCTGTAGGATGTCACCATTCGATGTGTCTTCCCTGGATGTTCATGGATGATGAGTGGGGCGCGCAAGTCCACGACCAGCTCCTTGGTCTTTTCAGGGTTAATCTGCAAGTGGTTCCACTGGCACCAGTCCACAAAGTCCTGGATGAGTACTCTGTACGACCTGTCGTCCCCCGTTTGTGATGAGGTCGACAATGGCAGAGTCGTCAGAGAACTTCTGCAGATGGCAGGTGGGGGACAGGTGGGAGAAGTCAGCAGTGTAGGCGGTGAAGAGGAACAGCGCCAGCACCGTTCCCTGTGGGGCCCCTACGCTGCAGAGGACAGTCTCCGACACTCTGTTCTGGGTCCTCACGTACCGTGGGCGGTTTGTGAGGTAGTCTGTTATCCAGTTTGTGAGGTGTTGGTCCACGCCGGAGAGCTCCAGCTTGTCCCTCCTCATAATCATGCTTTCCATAGAAATGACTCACCTTGGCCACACAGCCTGTATTTATGCACTCTTCAGCATCAGCATTCAAATCTCAAGGGTGACTTGGACTTTGGCTCAAAACATCAAAGGAAATCTCTTGATCTTGATTGGGCAACTGACCAGCCAATCAGAGTCCAAGAACCCTGTCCCATAGCAACTGTTGCTAGGTAAGTCTAGTCAGCGAACTGTTTCACAGCAGAGTGGACTCTGCTGTGAGAAAATTGCTGCCTTTACATGAGAACTTTAATTTCTCTTTATTCCAAATAAAACTTCAATCCTCTACCCTCTGGGATCCTCCAGAAAGACTCACACTTAGCCCCCTAAGGACCCTCGAGGGTCCCCACTGAAAAGTGCTATAAAAATCATAAAAATTATTATTTTTCCACTTTCAAAGCCTAAACCTGTTAACTAGCTTCAGCCCTACACAAAAATATGAAGTTTTTAGACTTTAAAAATATCTCTAATTTTATGGCATTTCTGTAATAGTGCTATTATGACAACAAAAAACACAAAATAAAATTAGGAAGTGCAAAGTGGATTGCTTAGTTTGAAGATGTTAGACACTTATGTATGTTGATAATTCATTAAGCCAATCGTATTGATGCATTATTATTTTTGGAGATATCAAGGTTTATTTAAAAAAAATCACACTTTGCCCCCTAAGGACCCTCGAGGGTCCCCACTACAAAGTGTTATAAAAATCATAAAAATTATTATTTTTTCCACTTTCAGAGCTTAAACCTATTAACTAGCTTCAGCCCTACACAAAACTATGAAGGTTGTTTTTAAACTTTAACATTTTCTCTAATTTTTATGACATTTTGTGTCATAGTAGCAGATGCTATCATACTAACAAAAACACAAAATAAAATTAGGAAGTGCAAAGTGGATTGCTTGGTTTGAAGTTGTTAGAGCCTTATGAATGTTGATAATTTATAAGACCAATCATTGATGCATTATTATTTTTGGAGATATCAAGGTTTATTTAAAAAAAACTCACACTTACCCTCCTAAGGACCCTCGAGGGTCCCCACTGAAAAGTGTTATAAAAATCATAAAAATTATTATTTTTACTTTTAAAGCTTAAACCTGTTAACTAGCTCCACAAAACTATGATGTTTGTTTTTAAACTTTATCTCAAACGAAAACATTTTTTTAAAAAATCTTAAAAAGTGGATATTTCACACAAATAAATCAGTGTCTTCATTTACATGCTAATGAGTGTATATTTGTGTCGGATGTGTGTGTGTCTGTATGTGTTTGTTTATGTGTGTCTGTGAATATAAGGTGCAGAAAAAGGATGAGGTGCGGCTGGAAATAGTATTGTTGCACATGCTGCACTGTCTTCTCCATCATTTTGGCTCTTTGCAGAGGCATGAGGTTGTCTTTTCCTGAAGGGCTTCCTCCCTCCTTTGTTCCCCATCCCTGCCTGCTCCTGTACAGCCTGAACCTGAGCCTAGGCCTAGGCCTGAACCTGAGCCTAGGTCTGGACCTGAATCTGAAGCCTTTTTCACATGTCTAACCCTGATATTATGAGGGTAATGTTGGGGCAGTTCACACTTGGTTTTCTCACCAGGGAGAATGCCATGCTGGATGGGGAGAAGGTTGCTGTCCATCACCAAGTCAAAAATACACATCAGCAGTTGTTATACAGCACCAAGGCAAAGCACAGCTTTGTGTTTTTACTACAGTGATACATGTTAAAAAGTACATGAACAGCACTGAGGGAAGAGTTGAGAGGATCATTGTAGCACACAGAAGTGGATATGAAGCAGTTTACACCACAGAAAAAAGCTGCAGAGTTTTAGCTTCACACAATCAACAGCTGCGCAAGAATGCTCTTTGGATGCACAAGAGACCCAATGATGATCGTTTTAGACCACATGTACCACAGAACTTTGATGATGTGCAATGAAAACAACACTTACAAATGTCCAGATGCATATTTGAGTATAGTTTACTCCCCTTACAGTCAGATCAACTTCTCACTCTACAGTGGGTGTTTTTATTTCATCCTGTCAAGTCTTCCTTTTCCAGTTTCGTCCCCCGCTTGCTCCAGTGAATAATCCAGGCAATTCACTGCTGCATTCAGACATCGACTCACTCAGGTTTTACATTACTAAGGGGGCCTTGGCCTGAGCCTTAGTCTAAATATTAGCCTGGGCTTGCCTAACCACTGAACTTGCACCAGCGGTCTGTGGTAGGCATTTTCTCAAAGCAATTGCAGGAGCCATAAGACTTTTTCTGGTTCTTCAAGGAAGATTGATTGATTGACACTGATTGATCTGTGGAGAGTAGACCCAACTTTGTTTGAAAGTTGCTGATTCTGGTTGCAACAAAACATGTTATCCCAGAGGTTAGATTTGAAGGAGGCACATACTGTGAACTCTCCTGACAAGTTGGGGCCCGAATTACTGCTCCATTTCTAGACCTCCAGCTGACAGTAACATCCTCCTCCTTGCCCTCATTTTAGATTTCATCCATACTGGGAATCTTCTCTAGAAAGGACTCTTCTTCTGGTTCAGAAGTTGAGCTTTCCTCCTCTTCCAGCTCCTCTTCTTCACTGCTGAAGTCCTCTTCATCTGTAGCAGGCCTCAGAACAGCTGGGAGCGCCTCCTCTGTACTGTGCCTTCATTTCATTTTCTTTATCATATACTGCTGCTAAAAAAAATGACCAGCCAGTAAAACTACATTTTTTTGTTATAGATTTACAGATCAAACAGATCTTTGATCTTTTTGACAACCACAAGATGTTTTGTTATGGGTTTGTCTCAGGACAGTTTTGTATGTTTGTGTGTGGACGAATCAAAATGTGTAATTTCTGTTGCAATGTGAAGGTGAGAACTTAAAACACAAGTACTCACACATGCGCACAAGATTTTTGCTCAAGCACATACACAGCACACCTTCACCTTACTACCAACTCATCCAGACTATTTTTATTGAGATAATCAATTTTATTTCTATGCAATAATAGAACATAATGTAATGGATGGGGCTCCATTTAGACCCCTATATTGGCTCTGCGGCCATCTAAGGGTTAAATATGTAATTTTATGAAAATTGTCAAAAAATTAAATTTTCAACCCAGAGGCTTAGATTGAAAAGGTAGTCACAGGTATTACATCATGGGATGACTAAACAAGAGTATATCCAAAAAGAGTAGTTTGAATGGCCGTCAATGGGGACCCTCTTGGGCCAAGGGAGCTAAGTGTGCAGTGTACGTGTAACTTTGAAACTGTGGGGGTGTGATGAGAAGTGAGGTTGGAATTTTTAACTTTGGTCTATACCACTAATCTTTGGAAAATCTCAGATCAATAGCATTAACACAGGCAAAAATATTGACTTTTGAAAATTTAAAAGTTGCAAAAAGGACCCTGTTGGGTCCTGGGGATCCCAGAGGGTTAAAAAGATTTAAAATGACAACGTAAACACCTAATTCCAAATGAATTCCAAAGGAAGGCTGATCCTGAAGCAAACATGGGGCTCCACGCAAGCCGAGACAATTTCTTTAAACAGGGCCTTGGAAGATTTGGAAGTAATCAAAGTGTGAATAGACGTAAGCATTAAAATGTGGACCTTTTTGACGCTTTTTGAGGCTATTATTTATGGTTTGAAGAAGGGTCTCCTTGGCCAATGATGGTAACATCTGATCTGAACTTGAACTCCTCATAATCATGCTTTCCATAGAAATGACTCACCTTGGCCACACAGCCTGTATTTATGCACTCATCAGCATCAGCATTCAAATCTCAAGGGTGACTTGTAGTGTGTCTCAAATCGCATACTTCCATACTCAAATACTCAAAATTTTGAGTATACTGCGTCAAAATGAAAAACAGTATGCATAGTGTGCGAAAAATGAGTATGCAAAAGTACCCGGATGATGTACTCAAATCGGCCCGGATTTTGAGTATGCAGCTGTGGACACTCAACGTACTCATTTCCTCCAGAGACGATGGCAGCGGTGAGCTGTGGCTCTGTACTGACTACGGTGGATGTGACTGCGCTGTTCAAATGTAAGTTATAAACACGTGTTTTTTACACCAAGCACCTTAAGCTGTCGTCCTTTTGAGTGCATTTTTTGTGTTCGTTGTTTTATTTTTGTTTGTTTTGTGCCACGAATGGTCGGCTATCAGTTATGCTAACACTAGTTGGACTAGCATCTATCTATGCTAACGCTTAGTTGGGCTAACAGCTGCCGGGTCCGAGCATTACCCTGAATAATCGGGTAAATAAAAATAACCAGCGGGTTAGACCCTGCACAGGGACTATATGACCAGAAGCACCACTCGGACATCTCTGTTTACTGGTGTATTTTAATTGTCCAGCTGCACTGATACCTGTAAATCACAGGTATCTGTAAAACACCGATACCTGTGACTCTACACCGCTGTTTCTGATGTTGTTAATATGGGATTAATGTTCTCTTTCACTGTAGAGGATACTGATGTTAGAAGTGTGGGGAGAGCTTTATCAGTCATAAATACTCGTTAGATACGGCAGCTAATAGCTACCTTTAGCTTGGCAGATAGCCTGTGAATAAAGCCAGTATCCGCTATGGAGGTTTATCTGCAGCATGTCATGTCATTACTGTCATGTTTCCCCTTCGATGTCTTATCTGTAAGGTTTAATGTTTTGCTCTTTCTGGGACGGATGAGTAACCCCAGGGGCCTGATAGCCTGGAGGGTTGCTCCTTGTTCACGGGGAGGCATAATGCCACAGGTACTGCTATGAGTAAGTGAAAGCTCAGGTTATCATACAACACTATTGTTATGGTTTGCATTTAACTTTTTGTATAAACTCCTGTAGGGGGTTCATTGCAGAAAGGGGGCTGGAGGGGAAATTCACCCCAGCCCTTGTCAGTAAAAAACATGGGAAAACTTTGGTTGTTTTGCTGTGATGTGATCAACAAGTTTAATTCTGTATGATGTGAGTGTACAGTCATAATTACATAATTCTGTTTTTCTGTATTGTGTTGTCCTTCCTGCACAGGACCTAAAATGCCCAAAACCCAAAGATGGACCTCCACCTAGTCTTTGGGGTACCAAAAGCTCTCTCCACCACACATCTAGCTCTGGACAGGTGACCATTAAATTGCTGGTTTTAGGCTGTCCGTGGGGGGTGATGAGGGCACTGCTTGAGGCAGGGGTAGCCCCCATCACCAAGGATGCAGAAGACTGGCAGAGGATACTTCTGCTGCAGGTAAATGGGGCTGTGCTTCAGCACCCTGTGTTGTGTGCTGACCTAGGAAGCCCACAAAATGTCCTGAAATTTTGTGATTACACACAGCCTGAAACTGAACTGAATACAAAAATTTAATGTGCAGGTAACATGCTGCATGCTGGGCTGGTGGCTTCACCCACACATCAATGCTGCAAACAACCCCTCTGAAGGCTGCTGATCCAGCCAACCAGGTGAAACCTGCACCCAATTGAAGTCGGTCCTCCTGATGGTCCTTTGGGTGCCGAGGAACCATCAGACCCCCAAAGGACTCCTGGTGGGGCGAAGTCTGGCCACAGGCCACTCTCCCCATCGAAGAACATCAGCAGGAGTCTCACTAAGCTTACAGTGCAGCCTGGGGTTTGGAGGCTGGGAAATGCAGCACTAATGTCTTTAAATAAAATTAAATTAATATTAATGGTGGTGTGTTTTTGTTCTATTCTTTGTGGTACATTTAACATGCTGATTTAACACTGATGCTTCAATATTACCCCTTTACTACCAGCTCAACTGCAGAGAATAAGACATAAAGCTATCTATATCGATATATTTCATGCATTTATATTCTATTTCTCATATATATATGTGTGTGTGTGTGTATATATATATATATATGTATATGTGTATATATATATATACATATGTGTGTGTATATATATATATATATACACATATAAATATAGATATATATATAAATATAGATATATATATATATAGATATAAATAATTTATATGATAAGAACTTTTAGCATTTTAAATTCTAAACAAAGAAATCCGTCTTTTTAGTTTGTTTCCAGTTCTGTCTGTATCCTAAGACATTGACAGAAACAAACGTGTTTTTTTTTTACACAAATATTTTTGAATATATCGACGTCTGCCAAACAGTTGAGCTGGGAGCTGGAGGTTATATCATGGGTGTAAATAATATACCTGTTTAACTACTGTAATACTATAACTTTTGTATAATAACTGAAACAGAGTTATCTTTATATTGTATAACAGGGACATGTTTAAAATTCTAAGTGGAAATTTGTTTAAAAAAATATGACCCGTAACCAAATGCTTTGCTGTCTGTAAATGAACGATACATGGGGTGCATCTTCAGTCAGTAGGAGGTACATGGCGTTATTAGCACCGATTACAGCAAAGCACAATAAATACTCACTTTACTATTGGATATTAACATTATATATTAAGATGTGATGTGATACAAAATATATTTGTTAAATGATTTATAATTCTTTGAAAATTTGCGGGCAAATGATGGCGGTATTAGACGCTTATCGCAAGTCGGTCATGGCATAGAAGAAGAAGAGGTCCACATCGTGTCGTCATTTCCGGTGAGTACGCCGCTCAGCAGTATGCGATTTGAGACAGTACTACACCCTCAAAATTCGCGCACTAAGCCAATGAGTATGCAGTATGCTTAGTACACTCAATTTGAAAATTTTGAGTACACAGTATGGAAGTATGTGATTTGAGACACACTATTGGACTTTGGCTCAAAACATCAAAGGAAATCTCTTGATCTTGATTGGGCAACTGACCAGCCAATCAGAGTCCAAGAACCCTTTCCCATAGCAACTGTTGCTAGGTAAGTCTAGTCAGCCAACTGCTTCCACAGCAGAGTGGACTCTGCTGTGAGAAAAATTTGCTATTTACATGAGAACTTTAATTTCTCTTTAATTCCAAATAAAACTTAAATCCTCTTTAAAAAGATTTAAAATGACAACGTAAACACCTAATTCCAAATGAATTCCAAAGGAAGGCTGATCCTGAAGCAAACATGGGGCTCCCATGCAGACAATTTATTTAAACAGAGCCTTGGAAGATTTGGAAGTAATCAAAGTGTGAATTGACGTAAGCATTAAAATGTGGACCTTTTTGACGCTGTAACGTCCAAGTTGTACAACACTCTAAAAAGTCATTCAGGGCCTTAGTATATATCACGGTAAATAAAACGTGACAGACTGAAGAGAGTTTGCGACCCATCCACGTCTGTTGAGCTGTGCTCGTTGATGGTTCCCTCCGGTGTTGCGTCAGACCTGTTCCTTTCAGGCTGTCTCTGGTTTTACTTTCCTCTGGAGGTGAAAGCCTGTATGTGGAAAGGCATGGCCTCCAAGATGTAAAAAGTGCGTTATAGAGAAGAAACACATTTTAGGACTAGTGATTTACAGCCTCTTTTCATATCTGAACAGTGGGATGGGCTAATACCTGTAATATTCTTAGGATTTTATGTGACATTTTTGAGTGAACCCTTGATGATACCTAGAGTAGGGTTGTCACGATACTAAAATTTTCAACTCGATACCGATACTCAGGAAATATATTCGATACTCGATACTATTTTCGATACCACAAGGATAAAGAAAAAAGAACCCAATATTTAAAAGAAACATTTTTATTAACAAAAAATGCAAATATAACCTCTAGGAAGTTGTGCAAAAGTCTCATTTTCTGTATTTTCTTCCTAATGCAAAAATAATGATACAATACAAAAAATATTGCTGCATCAGAACAAAATAAATGCTCTTTGAAAAAAACAAAATTTTAGTTTTTTCCCCTGATTTAGACTACAGTGCAAGTACAAACAAAATCTCAATAAAAAGTGCTTTGTTGTTGTAACAATCAGGATAAGTACATTCTTGAATGAAAAGGAAAACAAATAGCAGTCCTCAGAGCTGCAGTTTAGACCTATAAATGTCTGAACTGTGAATATAATGTTTAGCCTATAACAGTGTATATACTTCTGATCTTCAAGTATGATCAAATTCTGTCAACTCAACAGTAGATGCAAAAATCAAATATTGTTTTTTATGCAGACTTACACAAACATAGTGGTGCAGTTCTATGGTTTGTGCTCAATGTGGATTTTAATGTTTCCTATAAATTGGCGGTCAGTGAAGGACCAAATAGGAGCCAGCGGGTCAGAGTTCAGAGAGAGTTAGTGTGTGTGTGTTAGTGAAGAGAGCATAGAGCCATAGCAGGAGGTGTAAAGATTACTACTCACTGTTTTGTTCGTGAATTAAAGTTGTAGTTGGCGTGGTCACAGCCCACAGTGACTGCTAAATAAAAGCAGGTATTTGCAAGCGGAGTCACCTTTATTTACGTCCGGAGACGTCACAGTTGTTGGTAGAAGTTTTACTCTTCAGTAACGGAGAACTGTAGCGGCATATTTTGCACCACTTGTTGTTTTGTCCTCAGTCTTCTCACCGTTCTCGTCTTTTTGGAAGCCAAAATAGGTCCACACAACCGATTTATTCGAAAGCGCTGCAGCTAATTCCTCCTTCGTCCTCCTCCTTATTGCAGTGAGTGTTTAGCATAGGAGGTTGGTTATTGTCCTTTATTTCGGCTCTTTGAATTTTATTTTAACCAAAACTGGTTGATTTGGCCCTCCTGCAGCAGCATTACTCATGCTGTTTTGTTATTGAGCACGTCACAGGGAGAATGCCTGTTCTCGTGTGTGTGTGAGAGGCAGAAACTCCGCATCCTAAATCGATACTTTTGAAAGTGAGTATCGTATCCGGATACAACATTTTAGTATCGATACTTTTTTGAGTATCGATACTTTTGACAACCCTAACCTAGAGCTAGCATTTTTTTTTGTCTTCCCATTTTTCTGGTCAATTATATTAAAATTTTAATCTATGCTTTACAGCACCAACACTTTTTATGAAGAGAAGGTGAAGAAAGACATCAAAACAGAGAAGGTAAATGGCATCTTTCATAATGTACTGAAGGATAAAGTGTTTAAGTTTGGAAAAAAAGCTTCCCAGCATGTGTAGGTAACACATTTTCATGCTTTTCATGTGCTAAAATACTTTTCTTTTACCCAAATTGCATGGAACCTGTACTAAAGAAATGAAACAATTAAGAAATAATTTCATATTCTTTTATATTTTATATTGTACTTGTAGATATGATTGACAGCAATGTGTAAATGAAATGGGGTGCGATTGTATTAGATCTGTACGATGAAACATTTCTCCAAAAGCTATGGACATGAATGAGAACAGTATTAAACCAGACTTTTTGCTTTGTATTGTAACACTGTTGATCATGTTTTTGAATGTGCTGCAGAAGAGAGACAAAAACAAGTGTTCTACTTCAGGTATTTAGATTTAGCCTCCACTTGTTCAAATTATTCCTTACCTGCAATAATCATAATGCCTCATTCACATTTCTGTCATTTAAGTTAATTATCATTACAATTACATATTCATATCCTAATCAATTTATCTTTATCATGTGATTCTCTCCTGTCCATTATTCCTCTTCCTATCATTCAGCCTTGCTCAACAGGTCTTGCTTTTTCTTAGTTTCTGTCCCTCAATCTCTTACACCCTCTGAACATCACACTACGATATCCAATTATACGCATCTGGATTGTCCAGACCAAAGTTTTTTTAATTTTATAAAAACTTTGAAAATAAATAAAAATACATTATTTCATAAAAACATATAAAATGTTTAATGATCATTATGACATATTTAATTATAACAATTAGATATTAAAGGAAAATGAAACACAATAATTATGTTGCCTAATTTTACAAAGTAGTGGCTATATTATATATTTCTTATTTTTCAGAATGGCTCTTATTTCAAAATGTTGTTTTTATTTATTTGATTATGAATCATTGGGGTTCCATACAACTGCAGTTATATTTTTATAATGTAAAATACTATTGAAAAAGTTTTACATAAAGGTTTTTCCAAAAAAAAAGTTCTGCTGAAATGTGTTTTGCGTTGTATTAATTGTTAAAAATCTGTTCTGTTCTAGAGTGGAATCCCTATTCAAGGGATGCAACGGGTTGTGATCTGATGTGTCACTGACCATTTTTCACCGTGCACCTACTGGATAACCTCTGTTCAACTGCATACCTTAACCGGCCTGCGTTTTTGAACGATCTGCCGCCTCGATCTCGAGGTATTTGAGTAAACAAGACCGACATGGCTCCACTTACCTCACCATCCGTCTGTCCTAGCTGCGCCAGTCTCAGCCAAAAAGTCGACGTGTTGGAGAGAAGGATCTCCACACTCTACACGATCCAGGATGCTGAGAGACACTTGGACACTGTTATTTTTGGTCCTGAACCAGCCACCACTTGTGCGGGGGAGTATGACGACACAGCTCCGTATGCCGCTGCTTCCCCGGCCTCAGCGTCTCCACCTCCCGCCAACATACCCACCGAGGCCCCAGGCACTGCTCTAGGTTCAGCTCCGGACGATCTCTGGCTCCGACTGGGGGCTAAACCAAAAGCCCCAGTGAGTTCAACTCCATCACACGGAGGGCCATGGACCGTGGTGGGTGGCAGCAAAAGGAAGGCGAGTCCACCTAAACCACTCCAGCAGCGACGGCAATGGGCCTCCCAACCCGGGCGCCTCCAGTTTACCCCCCGGCCGGCTGTGCAGGGTCCCAGGTCGATGATGACACACCGGGGGCCCAGCACCGCTCCTTCATCGGTGTCCTCATCTCCGGAGCTGCCGCTGGCTAACAGGTTTGACATCCTGAGCATGCAGGAGTTTGAAGGAGCAGGCTGCTCAGCCCAGACCTGAGGCCGCCAGGTTTTCTTGCACGGCCCGCCGCAGGCTGCTGAGGGAGGCCGTGAGAAGGAGAAGCACCGCATACCACCGGGAGGTGCCGTCGCCGCGGTCTCCAAAGCCACCACCACGCTGCTCATCCACGGAGACAGCCCTGCCGCCGACTCGCCTGCAGCTGACGGCTCCGCCACTGACCCTCATCATCGGGGACTCCATCGTAAGGAACGTGCGGATGAGGGGGGCTCTCACTCTGTCATTCCCCGGCGCCACCGTCCTGGACTTCGTGGATAAAATCCCAGGAATCCTGGAGTCCTACCCCGATGCCGATAAACTGATAATCCACGCTGGTACCAACGACATCCCCAAACAGCAGTCTGAGCTCCTCAAACAGGACTTCCTCCAGCTCTTCACCACGGTAAAGCAGCTCCACCTCCAGACCCTCATCTCCGGCCCCATCCCCATCTGTGGCAGAGGAATGGGGAGGTTCAGCAGACTACTGAGCCTCAACACCTGGCTGTCCTCTGTCTGCGGGCTCCATGGCGTGGGCTTCATTGACAATTTTAATGTCTTCTGGGACAGGAGGCACTTGTTCGGGGCAGACGGGCTGCACCTGAACAGAGCTGGAAGCCGTCTCCTCGCTGCTAACCTGGACTATGGTAGGCAACACGTCCGATTATCTTTTAACTCTCGCCTTCACGCTGCTACGTCGGGTGGTCGGCCCCCCACTTATTGATGTCCCCCCGGTCCCTGTCACTATGGACATGGTTCCACTTTTAGCAGCACCACACGTTCTACTGGACTCGGACCCCCTGATCTCACCACAATATCACACATTCCCACCATTATCACCGACAGAGCAAAAACAAGAGACTATATTTCAAGTAAACCTATCAACTCATGTAACAATAACCTCATACACATCCCCACACAAACGCCATGTAATTCATCACAACAACAAACTCTGCACATGGCACTTTTAAATGTGAGATCACTTTTAAACAAAACACTTTTAATCAATGACCTGATTTTAGAAAACAGCATTGACTGTATGTTTTTAACGAAACATGGCTCAGTACGGACGGACCTGTGGCACTTTTAGAGGCCTCACCACCCAATTATAGTTTTGTAAATTCATTTAGAAAAGATAGAAGAGGTGGGGGAACAGCAACAATTCTTTTAACATCACTTGGTTTTAATGAGATTTTATTTGGTGATTTTAACTCATTTGAATACCATTGTTTTGTTTTTAACAGTCCACCTATACTGTGTCTCACCATATACAGACCCCCCAAATATTGCACCTCTTTTATCTCAGAATTTGCAGAAATACTATCAATAATTCATTCAAAATACAACTCAACTATTATTTTAGGGGATTTTAACATTCATGTAGACAATCAAACTCTTTTACCAGTGAATTTTTAAACCTAATCAATTCTATGAATTTTAACCAACATGTCACCCAACCTACCCATAAAAAAGGACATGTTCTAGACTTGGTTTTAACATATGGACTGTCGGTATATGTCACTGAAGTGAAAGATGTTGGTTTTACTGATCATTTCTGTGTCTTTTTTAATGTGGATTATTTTAACCAAAGGGAAACATCTGAGAGGACTGTACGGAAACGCTATCTTACTGCTGAAGTGGCTGCAAATTTTATTGACATTTTAAGAAACACTCCTGCAGATATTTTACCCTCCTCCTGTGACTACATTTTAGACAGTTTTAATCAAAGATTTAAATCAGCCCTTGATAAAGTGGCCCCTTTTAAACTGAAAAAAGTTTAAAACAATCCAATACCTCCATGGAGAAATAATAATGAAATAATGCGATTAAAAAGAAACTGTCGTGTTGCAGAGAGGAGATGGAGAAAGAATAAAATAACCGTAAACTATCACATTTTTCAAGAACAAATAAAAATTTATAACAATGCCATCAAAAAAGCCAGGAGAAATCATTTTTCCAAGTTAATATGTGAGAATCAAAACAACCCGAAGTTTTTATTCTTAACTATTGATCATTTAATAAACCCAGTTTTTAATTGCCCCCTACATCTGAACACAGACTCAGCATGTGAGGATTTTGCAGCCCACTTCAGCAGTAAAACTGAGTTAATTAGACTGAGTTTAACCAACACCAAAGCTGAAACTTTTATAACACCCAAAATGTTAATCCCTAATGAGGAAACACTGGAGAAGTTTGTCCTGGTTGATGCTGAAATGCTTGACAAGGTTGTCTCCCAGCTAAGACCTGCAACATGTCTTTTAGATTCCATCCCCACATCCTTTTTTAAACAAATTTATACATCTTTTAAATCAGATCTTCTTAATATTTTTAATTATTCTCTTCAGATGGGAGTTTTTCCGAATGCTTTTAAAACAGCAGTGGTCAAACCACTTCTGAAGAGGAATAATTTGGACCCATCGATTTTAAGTAACTACAGGCCAGTTTCCAATCTGCCATTTTTAAGCAAAATTTTAGAAAAACTTGTTTTTAACCAACTAAATGATTTTATGAAAATGTTAAACATTGGTGAAATGTATCAGTCTGGCTTTAGGGCCAGCCACAGCACAGAGACAGCATTAGTAAAAATAGTGAATGATCTCAGATCAAACATGGATCAGAAAATGCTCTCTGTGCTTGTGCTGCTCAACCTTAGCGCAGCATTTCATACAGAAGATCACCAGATTCTTTTAAATAGACTCAATGGTTTTATTGGAATCTCTGGCTCTGTTTTTAATTGGTTTAAATCTTATCTTACTGACAGAAAGTTCTTTGTGAACTTGGGGGAATGCCAGACAGGACTCTACGATGTAAACTGTGGCGTCCCCAGGGTTCAATTTTAGGTCCTACCCTTTTTAATATTTATATGTTGCCATTAGGAGATGTCATCAGGAGACACGGCATCAACTTTCACAGTTATGCTGATGACACACAGCTTTACATCGCCGTGTCTCCTGATGACACAGGGCCCATTGATGCCCTTTTTAACTGTATTTTAGATGTTAGGTCTTGGATGGCAGACAACTTTCTTCAGCTCAACCAGGACAAAACTCAGGTTTTAGTTATCGGTACAGGTCCAGAGAGAGACAAACTGGAGAGCAAACTCAAATCACTGTCTTTTAATCCGTGTCAGCAGGCTAAAAATCTTGGTGTTTTATTTGACTCAGACCTCAGCTTTGACTTGCACATCAGAGACATCACCAAAAAATCATTTTATCATTTGAAAAATATTTCCAGAGTGCGCCAGTTTCTCTCTCAGGCCAATGCAGAGACTCTTATTCATGCTTTTATCACTTGTAGGATTGACTACTGTAATGCTCTCCTCTCTGGTCTACCAGAGATGTCCACGAGTCTCTGATTTAGAGTCCGAGTCGAGTCACGAGTCTTTGACCTCGAGTCGAGTCAATTCCTGAGTCTTTCAGGGTCGAGTATGAGTCAAGTCTGGAGTCTCCAAAAATGCAACTCGAGTGCCACTCGAGTACGAGTCTTTAACTCGAGTGCCCATCTCTGTGGTCTACCAACAAAGAACATTTCACAGCTTCAGCTCCTCCAAAACTCAGCTGCTCGTATGCTGACAAAGACCAGAAGGAGAGCCCACATTACACCGATTTTAAAGTCTCTGCATTGGCTGCCTGTATCTTTTAGAATAGATTTTAAGGTTCTTTTATTAGTTTTTAAATCTCTTAACGGTCTTGCTCCTGCATATTTATCCAACTTGCTTTTACCATATGAACCATGTAGAGCCCTCAGGTCTTCAGGTAGGGTCTTTAACTGTTCCCAGAGTTAAAACTAAAACATACGGAGAAGCTTCTTTTTGTTATTATGGCCCTCGTCTGTGGAACAGTCTACCTGAAGACCTGAGAGCAGCACCTACTGTTCATATTTTTAAAGGCAGACTCAAGACCTACCTCTTTAATCTCGCTTTTAGCTGATTGTATTTAATATTATTTTATGTTATATGTAACTTATTTTAACCCTTTTTATTTTGTTTTATGACTACATTTCAGTTCAGATTTTTATTTTATTTTATTTTATTTATTTATTTATTTTTATTTTTTACTTGGAATTTTATTTTATTTATTTTTTGTTAAATGTTTCTCCAATTTTAGCCGATTTTATTACACACCTGATGTTACACAATCTCATTTTACAATATTATTTATCTAACTTTTATTCTATACTGTTATATTGTTTTATTTATTTATGTATTTACTCATTTATTTATCTTACCCTCTAGTATTTTCGAGTATTTTTAAGTATTATTTTAGTTTTAGCTCCTGTGTTTCCTCATTTTTAATACAAGATGGCGTTTCCTCAGTCCTCTTATTCTGCTCTCTGTCAGAATTTCCTTTTAATGTCTTCATGTGTTTGAGTGAGTGAGTGTGTATATTGAATATGGTTTGGGGGAGGGGGGGATTGTGGGGGCCTTATGTTTTCATTTTATGCAATTTCTGCTTTTTATTCCACTTGTTATTTTATTTTATCTTTTTCTCATGTAAAGCACTTTGTATTACAGAGTCCTGTATGAAAAGTGCTATACAAATAAAGTTTGATTGATTGATTGATTGTCTTGTAATTTTTTTGATCATGGACTCTGACTTGGCTTGCCTCAACTGACTGTCAGTCTCAATAACCTCAGTTATCCTGCATGATACCTCCTGAAGATGGTCGTCTAGACTCTTCTGAATGACCTCCATCTCCTCTGGGGTAAGCTCCATGCCAGCCTGTAAAAAGCCAATGTCCTCTGCCTGTTCCTGCAGAATGGACTTAACATTGATGATTTCATCAATGCTTCCGTCATCCTCTGAGAAGAAGGTCATTAAACTCAAGCTGCTGGACTCTGATGGGAATGAAATCTCTTTGGCCCATTTCTTCAGCACATTGATGATCCTCTTGCCATAATCTTGAGTGGGAACATGAATTTCTTTGAGGCTGGCAGTTTGTGTGATTTACTCCCTGAGTTGATCCTCTGGGCTAACTCTTGTGCTACAAGTCCCGTCACCTCCTTTGTGTTCCTGCAGCTGATGTCCTGCTCAACCCCCATGACCTCTTTAAGGGCCTGAGCAATACAGTTGCCCAGGCAGTCCTGGATCTCTTTCTCTGTTATGCTCTCCTGAGAGCTACTGGACCCATGGGAGTCTTGTGACTTTTCATGGCTCTGCTGTTTGAGTTTCAGCATCTTGTAAATGTGTTTTGAATAAAACATCCACAATATCAACACACATGCTAGTAACAATGTCTCTGACCCTGGGGTCCTGAGTCCCCATACTGAGGTTGGCCCAGTGCTCATTTGTGAGCTTTTTGAGGCTATTATTTATGGTTTGAAGAAGGGTCTCCTTGGCCAATGATGGTAACATCTGATCTGAACTTGAACTCCTCATAATCATGCTTTCCATAGAAATGACTCACCTTGGCCACACAGCCTGTATTTATGCACTCATCAGCATCAGCATTCAAATCTCAAGGGTGACTTGGACTTTGGCTCAAAACATCAAAGGAAATCTCTTGATCTTGATTGGGCAACTGACCAGCCAATCAGAGTCCAACAACCCTTTCCCATAGCAACTGTTGCTAGGTAAGTCTAGTCAGCCAACTGTTTCCACAGCAGAGTGGACTCTGCTGTGAGAAAAATTGCTGCGTTTACATGAGAACTTTAATTTCTCTAATTCCAAATAAAACTTAAATCCTCTTTAAAAAGATTTAAAATGACAACGTAAACACCTAATTCCAAATGAATTCCAAAGGAAGGCTGATCCTGAAGCAAACATGGGGCTCCACGCAAGCCCAGACAATTTATTTAAACAGAGCCTTGGAAGATTTGGAAGTAATCAAAGTGTGAATAGACGTAAGCATTAAAATGTGGACCTTTTTGACGCTGTAACGTCCAAGTTGTACAAGGTTTCTGACGAAGACACTGAACTGGAATTTTTCTTCTGGTAGAGCGTAAATACATCACTCGTCACACCGCTCCCTGTCCTCTGTAGTTCTATCTTGCCATTTTTTCATACATTTTAAATGTATTTCTTTTGTTCAGGATGCTGGGTAATTATCAGTGTTACAGGTGTCTGTCGTAAGCCTATTGCTTTCATTTTGTCCATTGTGGTCCCCATGAGGCCTTGCTCCACAGTTTATTGAATCTGAATTTTACTTAACTTAGTTTGGTTTCTTTCTACACTTAGTTTATGTATTATTAGCCCTGGCTGGTATATACCATTTTTGTTTCAATTTAAATAATTGTTATTGTGCTATCTGCTATCAGATTAAAATAAAATAGTGTGGCAATAAATCTGGTATGCATTAAATCCAAGCACCTATAGAATCATGTCTAACTTCCTAGAGATTCCTTCACAACCTATTCCCAATCAATAGAAATTTAGTGCATCTTTAACACTTAATTTCCAATGATCTGATTGTCCTGTGAGGTTCTTATGCTCTGTAGTTCTTTTGTTTTCTTTTTGTCTTTATATACTTATGTGTGTGTGTATATAGATATAGATATATATATATATATATATACATATATATATATATATATATATATATATATACATATACATATACATATATATATATATATATATATATACATATATATTATACATATATATATATATATATGTATATGTGTGTGTGTGTTTGTGTCAACGGGGTCTATTTTAATAAATTGTATAAGGACCAGAATTAATCTTTCTTTATATTATTAATCTTTATTCATATATATGTATATATACATATATATATATATATATATATATATATATATATATATATATATATATATATATATATATATATATATATATATAT
Organism: Scarus forsteni; assembly: GCA_036419115.1. Lineage (NCBI taxonomy): Eukaryota > Metazoa > Chordata > Actinopteri > Labriformes > Labridae > Scarus > Scarus forsteni. The sequence goes on along the minus strand of JAZDUH010000199.1, from coordinate 277,165 downwards.
ATATATATATATACATATATACATATATATGTGTGTGTGTGTGTATGTATGTATGTGTGTATGTGTGTTTGTGTGTCAACAGGGTGCATTATTTTAATAAATTGTATAAGGACCAGAATTAATCTTTCTTCTTAATCACCACAGGTGTTCTAGATGAGGTGGCAGATTACATCAAACAAAGACTTGGAAGCCAAACTGGAGAGTGTTTCCCCGCCATCCCCAGCCGTCTTCAGTCAGTATTGTGTGTCTGATGCTCAGATCAGGTTCCACAAAATTTCCATCTGGCGTGTGTTCAAGATCTTCTGGGAACACATTGCACCATCTGCTTCGTGGCTGATCTACTGAAGCAAAGCAAAGAGAATGGGTGAGGAAGCCATTGATGACAGTGGACCCAGCCCTCAGCATGCCATTCATCAATGAATTCCTCATGTACTCCATGAGAATAGCTGTTGGCATGAAGGAGCAACTCATAGCTGACATGTTTCAGACAAGTGTTGCCACGGTTGGCAGTGACCATCACTTGGGCTAACTACCTGTTCTCCATTCTGGGGACGATTCCACTTTGGGTGAGTAGGGACAAAGGAAGGTCGGTTATGCCGGAAAAATTTAAGAAGTACTGTCCAAATGTCTGTGTGATACTGGACTGCACTGAGATTGCTGTGGCTGCAGCCTCTTCACTCACCTTGCAGTCAGAGATGTTCTCCCGTTACAAAAACAGGACAACCTTGAAGGCACTTATTGGAGTCACCCCCCATGGTTTTGTGTCATTCTTCTCAAAGCTGTACACTGGCAGCATCTCTGACAAAGAGATAACAAAGCTTTGTGGTATCCTTCTCTTGCTCGAGCCAGGCAATGAAGTGATGGCAGACAAAGGCTTTGTCATTGATAATCTCCTCTCTGGTGTTGGAGCAAAACTCATCATTCCACCCTTCAAGCATACAGCCCAGTTTACAAGAGAGGACACTGAGAAGACACAGGCGATTGCCCGTCTCAGGATAGTGGTTGAGAGAGTAATTGGCAGAATAAAATCCAATCACATCTGGGACTCACCTGTACCACTCACTTTGATGGGCACTGTCAGCCAAATCTGGTACAACTGTTGTGTAATGGCTGATTTTCAAGGGCCTTTGTCTTGTGAAGAGTAATTAGCTCATGGTTTCTGAAACACTTTCAAAACATAAATTAAATACTCTCTATACATTCTTCTTTTTTTGTATTCATGCCAACTTGAATTACATGTTAAATATTTGAAAAACTGGCAGTGAGACATCTTTATCACTTCAGCCCTGCTTGTGATGATTTTAAAGGATAAGTTTGGTTTCTACAGCTTTCACATTGTTAATAGAATGAAGTAGAACAATATACTCACTCAGGCTTTCCTGATCCAAACAGTGCTTCAGGAGATATTTAGATCCAAAATCCATATAATGGTAGCACATAGGCATACAGCGCTGCTCCTAAAACTGCATTAATCGTCCAAAACCTCATTAGTTTCACCAATATTTCATCATGGTCTGCTCGCGCTACTCCTCCACGACAGTCCGATGTTGCTCCAGACATGTTTTTGTGACTGTGCTGACCTCTGAACTGAAAACTAATGAGTTTTGGATTAATGCAGTTTTAGGAGCGGCGCTATACATGCCCGTGTGCTACCATTATACGGATGTCCATCGCCGATTTTGGATCTAAATATCTCTTGAAGCACTGTTTGGATCAGAAAAACAAGCTAACTATTACTAACAGATCACGGGTGGGTGAGTTTGGGTGGAGAGGATCTGGGTCATGATTCCTTTTTTATGTTTGTAAAGCATTCTTTGCTCCATTGTTTTGTATGAAAATTGATGTATAAATAAAGTTTGATTGATTTACATGTAACTGCTTCTTTTGTTACTGTTCCTTTGTGGAGATAGGATTTGAATTTAGCCACACAACCACATAAGAAAAAGTGAAATCATACACACTGCAACAAGCACACTTTTAATTAATTTAATTGAGGCCGAAGATATTTAATCAATAAGCAATCCATTCATTGGAATTTAAATTTCATACAGTAAGGTCTAGTAAACTATTACCAATCAGGGCCCTGACTGCCACAGCCAAGGCCATGTTCTGAATAATTCATTTAAAGAAGGAAATGTCAAATGAGCTGTGTAATTAATCACCATGTATGCATTTACAAGTATGTACAATGTCAGATCACTATGCAGAACTGTAAAATAACCAATATGTGATAAAATATCAAAATAATATAATCACGTTACAGCAGTGCAGCAAATATTTACAACAGATGCAGTTAGTCCACAACAATTCAGTGTGATTGCAAGTACACGTTCATGTATGTGGTGTAGTAGAAAAGGTCTAATTTTTGCTTCATTTTGAATATGAATTCATCATCTCGCCAAATTCTTTCAACACAAATTTGCTTGAGTATCTGTTACAAAGTCACACCACTCAAGGTCGGTTACTGCCAACTGTCCCTGAACCTGCCAGTAGTACCGATGTGACTGCCTCAGGGTATATCCATTTTCTCTGTTAAGGTGTGCAACCTGTGAAGCATCAGGTTTCGTGGTGCTCTTCACCTCAACAAGTCCGAATGGCGGTGACTCTGAGGGTCGTGACCCTACCATCAGGACTGGCCCGAGATGGGGAGCTTCAGGGAATGACAAATCCAACAGGCAGTACTTTAACCGTTTGAATTCAGAGTAGCTTAACAGGATCTCTGATTCCATTTGCAAACCTCGCTTCATTGCAACTGTTTGCTTGCTTGAGCCCCTTACCATTTTAGCAGCAAGGGCTTTTGCTGAAGCCTCTGAATCCACACCCCCGCCCCAGGAGGCACAGGCCTCTAGAAAACGACTGGCAGTTAACCGAGGTTGACGTAACTGCACCCACAAAGGACATTTTGATTGTTGCCTGGTTGCCTTCTCAATCTCATCGGCCATTTGAAGCGACACTTGCAATGACTGTAGGTGCAATTGCTGGTGCAATGTGGGAACAAAGTATAAGTTAGAGAGAGAATGCTGAGACCAAGGAAGAGGAACTGGGAATTCAGGAGCCAAGTGGTGCTGGATAAGATCACTGGATGTTTCAGGGGGACAAAGGTAAGATATGGGGCATCCACCTGGGACAGGGCCAAATTTAGATGGAACCAGCTCTATTTCAGACAAGCCATCCAATACCAGAGCAATGAGGGGCTGGCGTTGTTCCTCACTTAGCAGCCGCCATCAAATCGGGGTCAGGAAACGGTCCTAAAAAACAACATACATGAAGCCCCTACTTATTTGTGCTTCTATTTTGGGAAAATGTAGTTACATTTGGCCATCATTATACAAAGGCATTACCATTTAGCTGTAGCAAAAGTGAAATATATATTATTACCTGCATATGCCTGGTAGAGTGTGGACCGAAGACCACTCTTGCCAGCTGTTGTTGGCTTTCGCACCACCACATCACTAGCTGGTTCTGGATGAATTCCCTGAAATCAAGGGTGAAATATGTTAATTTTTGCAAGAATTGTAGTAATACACTGTCTGTGTGTGTGTGTTTTTTAATTTTTTATTCATTTTATGACACAAACAAACAAGACAACATAAACCCAAGATACACCTCACCCTCACCTCCCACAAAAACACATGGTACAACAAAAATGTATGTGTATAGATCAAATCAGTTTACATTACTCTTACATAAACCCTTGAGAACCTCCAATTTCCTTTCATAATTTTTGGCATCATTGTCAGTTTTGACCATATAACCTTCTAAAACTATATATTGCTGAATAAATCTTTTAAAGGAAATAATATTAAGTGAAGATCTATTTATGGCCTTAAAGATAAATTGTTTACCCAGAACAATAATCAGGTTAACTAATTCATTACTATCTACAAACTCTCCTAAAAATACAAAAACATCTAGTTTTAAAGACAAGCCAGTTTCTAAACACATTTCCTCAACATCCTTCCGAAACAAAGACACTATGTGACAATCACCTGTCTCTGCCATATTCTATGGCTCTAATATTTTCCTTGTAGTTAAAAAATTATATATGATTTTAATTTGAAAAAACAGATTTTGCACATCCACCGTAGTTTTGTAAATTAATTTAAATATTTTTTCCCATGGTAATGGACAGTCCAAATTGTCTTCCCATTTTCCATATGTATTGTATGGGGCAACCTTTAATGTCTGCTTAATTAAAAAAAAGTTATATATATTTTAATTTGGTTTTATTCCATTCAACCAATTCAAGTTTCTTATTGATGGTTTACAGACCAGATGGTTTACAAACTGGAAACAGTTAGTTGTTTGTTTCCATTTTTTCTCTAATGCAGCAGTTAGCTGATTAAAGGAATAACCTGAACATACATCACCATACATTATTCTAAATTCATCATACTCCATAATCTTGCCATTCTCATTAATAATATCATTTACAAAAATAATACCCTTCTCACACATATGTTCCCAAAAGAAAGGCTTTCCATCAATTACAATATTAGAGTTCACCTATATTATCTGCTGTAAAATATTATCTCTGTTTCCCGGTCTATAAAATGGAAAACACCACCATGAGTGAGTTGCCTCCTTTATAAGCCCTGAGATGTTTCCCAGCAGTTTATCCATATTTGAGAAGTGGGAAGGCGATACTTGTAAAAACGGATACAGTTTCTTTTGACCTAATATATGGCTTTTGTCCAACAGGACACTTGTGTACCACTCACCGATAAGATATATCTTTGGGACAAGTGCTGCTTTTAATGACAGGCATAAAGCTTCAAGGTTAAGTAATTTCAGACCCCAAAATTTATATTCAGTGTACAAGACCTTTCTTTTGATTTTTTCTGGCTTGCCATCACAGACAAATTCAAAGACATTCTGTTTATAGACCTTAAGAAAGGTTGTGATGGAGCTGGTAATGACATGAAAAGGCAAATAAATTGGGGAATAATAAGGGAATTGATTATTATTTTCCCATAAAGGGTTAAGGACTTATCCTTTTCCATAATTTTAAATTTATATTTATATTTCCTCATTTTACCATCATTATTTACTAAACCAAGTTCTTCTAGATTTATATTAACTGGCCCATCTGTCGAATCAACAGGTACTTTACATTCCATTTTAAATAATGTGTTCTTTAGGCTGCCAATCCTCAATATTTTGCATTTATCATAGTTAAGTTTTAATCAAGATTGTTGTGAAAATATTTCTAGGAGATCTATACGGTTTTGTAAACAATGAGGTTTGGGGCTGATAAGGAAGCCTGTATGTCAGCATACATTTATAAAATGAAATATTAATGTATGCATAGTCTTTGTGTTTTGTACAGCCCATCTGAGCGTCTCTAATCATTCATTTTTATTTTCCATCAGTACTTGTATACAAACAAGACCCTTAATTCTAAGTTTAGTGACAATACCACTACCCATAGCTGCTAACAAAATCAGCAACTAAGCTTTGGGAAATGCCCATCAGACCAGTATGTGTGAAGCAGTTAATGAAAACAGAGTAAATAAACTACCTTATTTTACACCCACCTGAGTTCTCGGTCTATGCCATTGTTGTAGACTGCTTGTGCAGGCCAGAGATGGAGGGACAGTCTGCAGGCCATACTGTGAATAATGCTGTCTGGTGTAGTAGGACAACAATGTGGTTGCAAAGCTCTTTGCCTGCAGCACAGCTACAGGAAGACGCCATGAAACATACACTATCAGCAGCAAGTGTGGTCTGTACAAAAGTGGATAAGAATGATGAGCATGACATCATCGAATTACATCACTGTCAGTGGTAATAGATGGTAACAGCTTATGGCAAGGGATTTTGTAGTGCACCCACCACGACCTTTTTTTCCAAAATAACTCTTAACTTTTATAATATGATATTTTTATATACACACACACACACGACTTTATTCAGTACAATAGAAATACATACAAAGAAAAAAAAAAGCGGAGGCTCCTGTACAAGATAAGGCTAGGATGGACAACACGTCAGCGGAGAGAGCTGCAACAGCAGCAAAGAGAAATCCTGCATGCAGGGAACTTATGCTTTCTGTGGTCAAACCTCTAGTTTGTGAGGCTCCTCGCTTTTCCTCTGTGACCGGTAGCACCTTGCCCTCACTGTCACCTGGCCATCTAATACATTAGATACTATGATGACGATAAGACACGCACAAAAACTCAAGTTAGCAGAGAAAGATGTTGGGCTAATCAATGATAGCATTAAGTCTAATATAAAAAGGCGTTCACTTAAACAGCTATTAACAGAACAAGCGGTTGTCATCATGCTGCAAAGGAGACTTAGATGTTAAATGTTTGAAACGGTTATCCGAATCTATACATGAAAAAATACGTCTAAGTACTACGTAAAGTCGCTAATGATTTGTTATTCTTTATCAGGGTTCAGTAGCACTTAGGCTAACATGCTAACTCTCTACCTACCTTCATATTTTTCTATGAAGTTTTCATGGAAAAATTTGTATCCTTTCTTCATTTTTGACTTTTTCGTGACTGATTTCTCTTCCACGATCCTTTCCACATCAGCGAAGGAAATGCTGGGCAAATGTTGGAGACATGAACTGAAAACCCGATCCATCTTGAAGAAAGTGAATGGTTTTAGCACTTGACAGGAAGTAAAGTTCCGCAGTGATTGCGTATTTCCGGTTTTTGTGAAAAAGGTCTATTTTCTAATAAGTGGAAGTGAGGATGTGTTATAATGTACTTTGTTAATTATTGTAAAACAGGAGCAGAACATATTATTGCGTCTCTGTTCCTTTTCATGTAAGATTAGACTTTTTTGTCTTTTAGTTTTCATTAAACTTGGCAAGATAAGTATATTATCCATGTTGTTGTGAGGGGGGAAACTGATCTGCTTGTATATCAAATTCATGACTGATTGATTGGAAACACCCACAACCATGCCAGGGAAAACTGCATCCTTAGATCTGTCCTTCCATAATAGGATTTTTTTGTTTGTTAGCATTGCTACTGGTGGAAAAATCAAAGTACTCGAAGAAAACCCCCCCTCCTGAAGATGGTCGTCTAGACTCTTCTGAATGACCTCCATCTCCTCTGGGGTAAGCTCCATGCCAGCCTGTAAAAAGCCAATGTCCTCTGCCTGTTCCTGCAGAATGGACTTAACATTGATGATTTCATCAATGCTTCCGTCATCCTCTGAGAAGAAGGTCATTAAACTCAAGCTGCTGGACTCTGATGGGAATGAAATCTCTTTGGCCCATTTCTTCAGCACATTGATGATCCTTTTTGCCATAATCTTGAGTGGGAACATGAATTTCTTTGAGGCTGGCAGTTTGTGTGATTTACTCCCTGAGTTGATCCTCTGGGCTAACTCTTGTGCTACAAGTCCCGTCACCTCCTTTGTGTTCCTGCAGCTGATGTCCTGCTCAACCCCCATGACCTCTTTAAGGGCCTGAGCAATACAGTTGCCCAGGCAGTCCTGGATCTCTTTCTCTGTTATGCTCTCCTGAGAGCTACTGGACCCATGGGAGTCTTGTGACTTTTCATGGCTCTGCTGTTTGAGTTTCAGCATCTTGTAAATGTGTTTTGATAAAACATCCACAATATCAACACACATGCTAGTAACAATGTCTCTGACCCTGGGGTCCTGAGTCCCCATACTGAGGTTGGCCCAGTGCTCATTTGTGAGCTTTTTGAGGCTATTATTTATGGTTTGAAGAAGGGTCTCCTTGGCCAATGATGGTAACATCTGATCTGAACTTGAACTCCTCATAATCATGCTTTCCATAGAAATGACTCACCTTGGCCACACAGCCTGTATTTATGCACTCATCAGCATCAGCATTCAAATCTCAAGGGTGACTTGGACTTTGGCTCAAAACATCAAAGGAAATCTCTTGATCTTGATTGGGCAACTGACCAGCCAATCAGAGTCCAAGAACCCTTTCCCATAGCAACTGTTGCTAGGTAAGTCTAGTCAGCCAACTGTTTCCACAGCAGAGTGGACTCTGCTGTGAGAAAAATTTCGTTTACATGAGAACTTTAATTTCTCTTTAATTCCAAATAAAACTTCAATCCTCTTTAAAAAGATTTAAAATGACAACGTAAACACCTAATTCCAAATGAATTCCAAAGGAAGGCTGATCCTGGAGCAAACATGGGGCTCCACGCAAGCCCAGACAATTTATTTAAACAGAGCCTTGGAAGATTTGGAAGTAGTGCGACCTCTCGATATATAGTGTGACATAAAATCATTGAAATAATTTGTTTATTTATGATGTATATTGGCTGGCTCTCATGCTACGCCAATGGTGATTAATGTAATTGCAGCAGTGCTACTGCTTTGCAGTAGCGTTTTACGTCACCAGCGAGTATCGGTTTACAGCACTGGAAGTGGAGCATGGATGCAGCATGGCAGGACTCCAGAACAGGATGAAACAGAGGAGTTGGTGCCAGAAAGAACCGTAATTCCTTTTGGCATTGGTTTATTTAAAGTCAGACACCGACCAGATAACGGTAATCTGCAAAACATGCTGCCAACAAGTCATCAGTAGCCACTCGAACACATCGAATCTTTTCTACCACTTAAAGACACGCCATGAAGAACTGTACAGAGACAGCATGAGGATGCGACAAAGCACGAACGTTACATCAAAACCACAAAGTGATGAAAAGAAAAATACACACCTGAGTCTAGAATCTTGACCAAAAGGCATCCTGACAAGCAGTCCGCAGACACAGAAATAGATGCATTACTAAATTCATATGTCAAGATATGGCCCCAGTATATACCGTGGAAAAGAAGGGCTTCAGGGCACTGGTCAAAACGCTTGACTCCAGGTACAACATACCAAATCGAAAACACTTCAGTTATGTCCAGCTGCCCCAATGTACAAAGAATGCCGTGCAAAGGTGAATGAGGAACTGAAACATGTGGAATATTATGCACTGACAACAGATCTGTGGACAAGCAGAATCACACAGCCATATATGAGCTTAACAGTTCATTTTATCAACGAGGACTGGATATTAAGTAGCCGATGTTTAAAAACAAGCTACTTCCCTGAAGATCACACGGGAGTGATGATAGCCACAGCTCTAAGAGAAGCACTGCAGTCCTGGGAGCTGCGTGAAGATAGGCTAACCTGCGTGACAACAGACAATGCAACTAATAACATCAGTGCTCTGCAGCTGAACCAGTGGAACAGGCTTCCAATGCTTTGGGCACCGTTTGCAGCTGGCGACAGGTGAGTGAAGAACGACATTAACATTTTCCTACATTGTAATTATGCTGTCCAAACAAGTTTTAATGTGAACAATTAATACTTACACAAAGTTTCCATCTTCCTCTTTATCCTCTGTATCTTAATAACAGAGAACAGCCTGAAAACACCTCCTCCTCAAACCCAAGCAGCTGTGAACTCTTCAAGCATAATGCCATCTCCAACTCATTCAAGAGAAGACGTGACCTGGTGAAGGCTCAAGTTGACCTGGACCTGCCCACTCACCAGCTCAAGAGTGAGACCCCCACCAGATGGGGCTCACTACAGCAGATGATCAAAGGTTCATAAAGAAATGTTACTTCTTTATAGCACTATCATTTGATACTTTTATGATGCCTCCATCTAATCAATATGATCAACAAATTACTCAAAAAACATCTGAATACAATCTGATAAATGATTTAAATGTCCTCAAGTGGATTATCAGTTGCCAAAAACACTTAATGTATCAAATGAGATATAAAAAAATATATGTGTTTAATTTTATGGAAATTTAGATTTTTTAGGATATCATTAGAAAGTGAAATAAAAATTTCAGCTCAAAAATTTTTCTAGCTATAATTTGCGTTTCCAGGCGTTAAAGGGTTAAATATAAAGCAGGCCTGCATAATGTGCTCTGCCATGTAGCTTATTTCTATTTCTGTGTGGCATTTGTTCTGCCTCTGTGTGTGAAATGCACTACATAAATAACATTTGAATTAATTTGCCAGGTCCTCCGTGAAGACAAGAAGGTGAGGCATCTGATCCCGACCTGGCAAGACATGGAAATTATGGAGTCCATGAACAAGGCATTGAGCCCTCTTGTGGAATTTACAGATTTTTAGAAATATGTCATGTTTCATTAAATACTGCACCTCTTTAAGCAGGAAATCCTTAAATGTCAGGATGATTCCCTGCTCTCTAGAGCCATCAAAGAAGGCATCCTAAACTACCTCAATGACAAGTATAACGACAAACACCACTGAAAACCTGCTTGACATGGCTACACTCCTCGATCCTCGTTTTAAAACAGCCTACAAAGAAGGAGAATCTTCATGAAACAGAACTCCAGAAATGGAGCACCTGGTGGCTGGAGGTGAAACAGCAGCACCAGCAGTCTCCATTCCACCACCATCGGCTGTCCATGCAGCAGCTGCTGCTGATGAATCAGAGCTCCCTGCAGCCAAGAAGGCAAAGAAGAGTTTGTCAAGCTACTTCAAGAAAGCAGCAGCACCCACAGGCCAAGGCGCCTTAAAGACAAGCAGAGCATCCATCGAACTGGAGCTCAATATGTACCTGCAGACAGCTGACCTGGATGCAGAAAAATCCTCTGTCTGGTGGACAGCATGAGCTCAACTTCCCATTAGTGGCAAAAGCTTGCCAAAATACCTATGTGTTTAATGTTCTCCATCTGAGTCTTCAGTGCTAGTGGGAACATTGTTACATGTAAGAGATCATGTCTCAAGCCTGAAACAGTTGACCAGCCTGTGTTCCTGTCTTCCAACTTGTGAAAAATGTGAAACAAAATTAAAAAAGCAAGGAAGTTATTTTAATAAGTTAGATTTTATGTCAGAACAAGCTGACAAACTTGTGTTCCTAAGACTTAACTGAAAAAGTTTGATTGCACTTTTGTTTTGTGCTGTTAACCACTCAATGCATTTAGCAATTTTGCTTGTTAAAAGGATGGCATACTTGATTTTTTGAAGCACATTTAGTTTGCACTTTTATTTCATTCCTTTTAAAACAGGTTGTATTCTGGATATTTTAACAGCATTTGAAAGGATATTTATGTTTTATTTAAATTTATTTTTTTTTTAATACATTTTATTTTGTTTTATATACAAAACATGTGTTTTCTAAATAAATGGAGAAAAGCTAAGAGAAAACTGCCATTTATTTTATTTAATTTAAAGGAAAAATACTCTATCGGGATATATATCGTTATTGGGGTATAGAATTACCTATATATATAAAGTCCATATGTATTTGGAAGTAATCAAAGTGTGAATAATAAGCATTAAAATGGACCTTTTTGGCTGTAATGTCCAAGTTGTACAAGGTTTCCCTGACAAAGACACTGAACTGGAATTTTTCTTCCAGTAAGTAAATACATCACTCGTCACCGCTCCTGTCCTCTGTAGTTCTATCTTGCCATTTTTTCTTACATTTTTAAATGTATTTCTTTTGTACAGGATGCTGGGTAATTATCAGTGTTACAGGTGTCTGTCGTAAGCCTATTGCTTTCATTTTCTCCATTGTGGTCCCCATGAGGCCTTACTCCACAGTTTATTGAATCTGAATTTTACTTAACTTAGTTTGGTTTCTTTCTACACTTAGTTTATGTATTATTAGCCCTGGCTGGTATATACCATTTTTGTTTCAATTTAAATAATTGTTATTGTGCTATCTGCTATCAGATTAAAATAAAATAGTGTGGCAATAAATCTGGTATGCATTAAATCCAAGCACCTATAGAATCATCTCTAACTTCCTAGATTCCTTCAACCTATTAATCAAAAGAAATTTAGTGCATCTTTAACACTTAATTTCCAATGATCTGATTGTCCTGTGAGGTTCTTATGCTCTGTAGTTCTTTTGTTTTCTTTTTGTCTTTATATACTTTTTTATATATATCTATATCTATATATATATCTATATATCTATATATATACATACATACATATATATGTATGTATGTATGTATGTATATATATATATGTATGTGTGTATATATATATATATATATATATATATATATATATATATATATATATATATATATCATATATATACATATATATATATATATATATATATATATATATATATATATATATTTTTTTGTTATTATTATTTTCAAGATGTAGTTAACATTTTTGAGACAGTTGAATAAGTAAAACTTGCCTGAGTGGGATGCATTTTTTGCACTTCCTGGTTCAGAAAACTTCAGATTTAGAATAGAATGGAATAGAATAGAATAGAATAGAATAGAATTGAATCGAATAGAAAAAGCTTTTTATTGTCATCATACACAGTGTACAAATACACAATGTAAAAGATTTGAAAGACAACTCTCATGGTGCGATACCAGATAAGGTATACATATATAAAAAAATAAAAAAAAATAAAATAAGGTTAAATAAGTTAAATAAAAGAGGAGCATTAAGAATATGCAAGTGTGCAACAGTGTGACATGATAGCAGCAAAAGGAGGTGATACAATTGCGGGTAGATACTATTGCATAATTTCACTGACATGGCTGAAACATAGCAGCATCTTGATGAGCTGTATGTTAGTACTCTGATTCACTGGGATAAAAAGTGTTTGTAAATCTGTCTGCGGGCTTTGATGGACCTGTATCTTTGAGCAAATAAACTGTCTGTGAAGTCTGAGCGATGCTTGTTATAACATCTGGTGTTGTAATATCTGACAAGAGGACAGCTGCACTCCTATGATGCTCTGTGCTGACTTCCTGAGTCTTTAGAGCCTTCTTGTCAGCCTGAGAGCTGCTAGACACCAAGATGTTGTGGGTGAGGATGCTTTCTCTACAAAACTATAGAAGGACAGCAGCAGGCTCTGGGAATTTATCTTTCTCAGTGATCTTAATACACTGCTGTGCCTTTTCACGAATTGGTGTTTGTGATGTATTAAATGTGTTCTCAGAACCTGAAGTCACTGACGCTCTACAGGTCTATGAGAATTTCCTCAGTAGCACCAACTCCTTGTTTTGAGGAGTTGAGTGCATTATTGAACACCAGGCAGTGAGTTCAGGACCTCCTCCTGTAGGCCGTCTCATCATTGTTGTGTATCAGCCCCACCACAGTAGTGTCATAAATTTAAAGATGTTGCTGCTGTATGATCTGTTTAGTCATGGGTGTACAGGGTGTACAATGACTGAGCACACAGCCCTAAAGAGCTCACAGTCATTGATAATGGTCCCATCTGACTGACTGCAGGAACCAGTGAAAGTCTCTGATCCTCTGCAGGTGTGCTGCAATACCCAGACTGCGCAGTTTGGACAACAGCGTGTGGAATGATGTGTTAAAAAGAGCTGAAGTCACGAACAACATCCTCCATAACTGCTAGAGTGTTCAAGGTGTTTCACACTGTGTGAAAGCTGAGTTGATGGCATCACCTGTGGACCTGTTGGCTCTGTTTTTTGTGCTGATGAGACTGAGGCAGTATTTAATGTGCCTCAGAACCAGTCTCAGAGCTCTTCATCACAGTAGAATGAGAGCCACAGGTCTGTAGTCTTCAGGCTGCTGACCTGCCTCTGATGGGTACATGGTGGCAGATTTCAGGCAGCTACTGCATGCAGCCAGCGAAGGTTTGTTAGTAGAAACCTCTGCTAGCTGGTCTGCACAACTCAGTCCCTGGGCCATCAGCAGCAGCCTTTTTCACCCAGCATCCTGACCTCCTCCGTGCTCTCAGTGAGGCATGTCCAGCCATACATCCTCTTTTCTGACTTCAAACCTAGTAAGAGATTCAGCTCCTCCGCTAGGTCTGTGCTGGTGCTGGTGGTGAGCACTGGAAGTGTTCATATTAACAAGGCTGGATGCCCTGTGTGTTTCTAAAAGTGCCCTTGATCTTTCTGGCATATGCTGCCTTTGCCCGCTTGATGCCGCTCTTCAGGTTGGATCTGGCTGAGCTGTAGAGATCCATATCTCCAGACCTGAAGGCAGAGTCCCAATCCCGAAGCAGCTGTTTTACCTCACTATTCATCCACTGTTTGGTATTTGGATAATGTCTAACTACATTATCTACTACATTATTATTAAAATAATGGTTTCAGGTAGACGCATCAAATAAGGTTCTTGATAAACAAGTACATGAGATTTCAATGTTTATTGAAAATAATGAAGTGCATCTTATGTTTCTTGCTGTTGTTTTTTTGCATTAAAAGGAGAATGGGTGGCAGATAATATAACTTCCAAACAGTAAAAACCTCTTCAGATAAAATCAGAATAAATGTTGAATGAACCTATGTAGCCTACTAAAGTACTTTAGGTATTTGTACCATCTGAAGCATTTAAAATGTATTTATGTATCATAAAATCAGTTTCACTGCATCCTTAGATCTGTCCTTCCATAATAGGACTTTTTTTTTTTTTTGGTAGCATTGCTACTGGTGGGAAAAATCAGTACTAAAGAAAACTGTAGATACACTCTTACTGATGTTACAGCCAAATCTTGTTGGTCTTATTTGGGTTTTGTGTTTAAAGGTCTTTTTTTGGTTGTTGGCCTGTGGTAAAGTTGAACCATTCAAGAACTCAACATACTCTCCTACTAAAATTTCTCAGAAATCCAGTTGAAGAAAGCCTTAACCTTGCTGGTCTCCTTTGGGCCAGGTGTATCTTCAAGCAACCAACTGTGTGGCTGATGGTGAACTGGTCCATTTTCCACCACAGAGCTTGCCAAGTCCTTAAAGCTGTTTGTAGACTTTGTCTAAGATTTTCTCTTTATGTGCTTTGCTAAGGTCACAGACTATCTCAGATCCCTTCATCTCTGCCCACAGTTGGTCTGTCAAAGTTGTGATGGCCTTGTCGTGAGCAATGGTAATCTGGCCACCTTTGACAAGCCGCTATGCCAGTAATCAAAACCTGACATATGGTTTCTTCCACATTAGCTTGTCCTGCTGGTCTGAGCCTGGCACACACTCATGAGAGTGTGAGGCATATAAGCCTCCTGGACCTTTGCTACTGCAACAACATAACCTGTCTTCTTTCTGTGCTCCTGTATCTGCTTGTTGAGCCAATTCCACATCATTTTCATCAACTTGTTCACCTCTAAGCGGATCAGAGCCATTGATACAGTTTCTGCTTCTTGTCAGTGAGTTGATCAAAGATGAATTCTACAAAGGCGCTGCTGTGAGATGGTACTTTCCACCAGTGATGTTTCTGGCCATTTTCTGTACAGACACATTACATCTCTACCCTTTCTGGTGGTCGTGTCTCGATGAGGTCATTCACAAAGCTGTCAACGCCACCAACAAAATTCTTCATAGATGTCTTCCTGTTCTTTCTGGCATACTTGTTTCCAAACTTGTTCCTTAGTTTAAGAAAGAATTTCAGGATTGCCCTTTAGCAAATTTCCTCACAAGGTTTTGACTTGTCTTGTCATTTTTGATCATGGACTCTGACTTGGCTTGCCTCAACTGACTGTCAGTCTCAATAACCTCAGTTATCCTGCATGATACCTCCTGAAGATCGTCGTCTAGACTCTTCTGAATGACCTCCATCTCCTCTGGGGTAAGCTCCATGCCAGCCTGTAAAAAGCCAATGTCCTCTGCCTGTTCCTGCAGAATGGACTTAACATTGATGATTTCATCAATGCTTCCGTCATCCTCTGAGAAGAAGGTCATTAAACTCAAGCTGCTGGACACTGATGGGAATGAAATCTCTTTGGCCCATTTCTTCCAGCACATTGATGATCCTTTTGCCATAATCTTGAGTGGAACATGAATTTCTTTGAGGCTGGCAGTTTGTGTGATTTACTCCTGAGTTGATCCTCTGGGCTAACTCTTGTGCTACAAGTCCCGTCACCTCCTTTGTGTTCCTGCAGCTGATGTCCTGCTCAACCCCCATGACCTCTTTAAGGGCCTGCAATACAGTTGCCCAGGCAGTCCTGGATCTCTTTCTCTGTTATGCTCTCCTGAGAGCTACTGGACCCATAGTCTTGTGACTTTTCATGGCTCTGCTGTTTGACTTTCAGCATCTTGTAAATGTGTTTTGATCAAACATACACGATATCAACACACATGCTAGTAATAATGACTCTGACCCTGGGGTCCTGTGTCCCCAGACTGAGGTTGGCCCAGTGCTCCTGTGAGCTTTTGAGGCTATTATTTATGGTTTGAAGAAGGGTCTCCTTGGCCAATGATGGTAACATCTGATCTGAACTTGAACTCCTCATAATCATGCTTTCCATAGAAATGACTCACCTTGGCCACACAGCCTGTATTTATGCACTCATCAGCATCAGCATTCAGATCTCAAGGGTGACTTGGACTTTGGCTCAAAACATCAAAGGAAATCTCTTGACCTTGATTGGGCAACTGACCAGCCAATCAGAGTCCAAGAACCCTTTCCCATAGCAACTGTTGCTAGGTAAGTCTAGTCAGCCAACTGTTTCCACAGCAGAGTGGACTCTGCTGTAAATTTGTTTACATGAGAACTTTAATTTCTCTTTAATTCCAAATAAAACTTAAATCCTCTTTAAAAAGATTTAAAATGACAACGTAAACACCTAATTCCAAATGAATTCCAAAGGAAGGCTGATCCTGAAGCAAACATGGGGCTCCACACAAGCCCAGACAATTTTTATATCTCTCTCTCAATGAAAAGTAATGCCAGGCTTGAGAGGTG
The DNA here is from genome assembly GCA_036419115.1 of Scarus forsteni. NCBI lineage: Eukaryota > Metazoa > Chordata > Actinopteri > Labriformes > Labridae > Scarus > Scarus forsteni. The sequence continues at coordinate 260,563 of JAZDUH010000199.1, read as the reverse complement.
AGACTCTGTGATGCAGATAAGTCTTGATCTTAAGGCGACTGATTGTGCTCTGCTGTGCATAATGCTGCCTCACTTTCATGCTCTCCCTCAATATATCATAATAATAAATGTTATAATAAAGCCTATAGTTTATTTTATTGACAGAAAATTAATGAATTATAATGTGTAGCTTTTCTGTCTGTGCCCTGAACAATTATCTGGACTACGATATATGGATTATTTTATGGATGTATTTATTGATATTTTCTTCAGAGACAATTCTTATCGACACCACAAATTATCCCTGTTCATACAGAATGAAACTGTAAAAATCACCTCTGAGGCCTGAAATGTCATGCCCAGGCTGTAGTTCAAAAAAAATTGTGGGATAGCATTTTGCACTTTTGCACATATATATATATATATATATATATATATATATATATATATATATATATATATATATATATATATATATATATATACATATATATATATATATATACATATATATATATATATATATATATATATATATATATATATATATATATATATATATATATATATATATATATATATAT
>JAZDUH010000199.1:207500-255000 GCA_036419115.1 Scarus forsteni | reverse complement strand
CACACTCATGAGAGTGTGAGAACGTATCCCAGGCCTCCTGGACCTTTGCTACTGCAACAGCAGCATAACCTGTCTTCTTTCTGTGCTCCTGTATCTGCTTGTTGAGCCAATTCCACATCATTTTCATCAACTTGTTCACCTCTAAGCGGATCAGACCCATGTGATACAGTTTCTGCTTCTTGTCTGAGGTGAGTTGATCAAAGATGAATTCTACAAGGCGCTGCTGTGTGAGATGGTACTTTCCACCAGTGATGTTTCTGGCCATTTTTCTGTACAGACACATTACATCTCTACCCTTTCTGGTGGTCGTGTCCTCGATGAGGTCATTCACAAAGCTGTCAACGCCACCAACAAAATTCTTCATAGATGTCTTCCTGTTCTTTCTGGCATACTTGTTTCCAAACTTGTTCCTTAGTTTAAGAAAGAATTTCAGGATTGCTCCTTTAGCAAATTTCCTCACAAAAAAGGTTTTGACTTGTCTTGTAATTTTTTTGATCGTGGACTCTGACTTGGCTTGCCTCAACTGACTGTCAGTCTCAATAACCTCAGTTATCCTGCATGATACCTCCTGAAGATGGTCGTCTAGACTCTTCTGAATGACCTCCATCTCCTCTGGGGTAAGCTCCATGCCAGCCTGTAAAAAGCCAATGTCCTCTGCCTGTTCCTGCAGAATGGACTTAACATTGATGATTTCATCAATGCTTCCGTCATCCTCTGAGAAGAAGGTCATTAAACTCAAGCTGCTGGACTCTGATGGGAATGAAATCTCTTTGGCCCATTTCTTCAGCACATTGATGATCCTTTTGCCATAATCTTGAGTGGGAACATGAATTTCTTTGAGGCTGGCAGTTTGTGTGATTTTCTCCCTGAGTTGATCCTCTGGGCTAACTCTTGTGCTACAAGTCCCGTCACCTCCTTTGTGTTCCTGCAGCTGATGTCCTGCTCAACCCCATGACCTCTTTAAGGGCCTGAGCAATACAGTTGCCCAGGACAGTCCTGGATCTCTTTCTCTGTTATGCTCTCCTGAGAGCTACTGGACCCATAAGTCTTGTGACTTTTCATGGCTCTGCTGTTTGACTTTCAGCATCTTGTAAATGTGTTTTGATAAAACATCCACAATATCAACACACATGCTAGTAACAATGTCTCTGACCCTGGGGTCCTGAGTCCCCCATACTGAGGTTGGACCCAGTGCTCATTTGTGAGCTTTTTGAGGCTATTATTTATGGTTTGAAGAAGGGTCTCCTTGGCCAATGATGGTAACATCTGATCTGAACTTGAACTCCTCATAATCATGCTTTCCATAGAAATGACTCACCTTGGCCACACAGCCTGTATTTATGCACTCATCAGCATCAGCATTCAAATCTCAAGGGTGACTTGGACTTTGGCTCAAAACATCAAAGGAAATCTCTTGATCTTGATTGGGCAACTGACCAGCCAATCAGAGTCCAAGAACCCTTTCCCATAGCAACTGTTGCTAGGTAAGTCTAGTCAGCCAACTGTTTCCACAGCAGAGTGGACTCTGCTGTGAGAAAAAAAAAAAATTGCTGCGTTTACATGAGAACTTTAATTTCTCTTTAATTCCAAATAAAACTTAAATCCTCTTTAAAAAGATTTAAAATGACAACGTAAACACCTAATTCCAAATGAATTCCAAAGGAAGGCTGATCCTGAAGCAAACATGGGGCTCCACGCAAGCCCAGACAATTTATTTAAACAGAGCCTTGGAAGATTTGGAAGTAATCAAGGTGTGAATAGGACGTAAGCATTAAAATGTGGACCTTTTGGCTGTAACGTCCAAGTTGTAGAGGTTTCTGACAAAGACACTGAACTGGAATTTTTCTTCCGGTAGAGCGTAAATACATCACTATGTCACACCGCTCCTGTCCTCTGTAGTTCTATCTTGCCATTTTTCATACATTTTTAAATGTATTTCTTTTTATTCAGGATGCTGGGTAATTATCAGTGTTACAGGTGTCTGTAAGCCTATTGCTTTCATTTTGTCCATTGTGGTCCCCATGAGGCCTTGCTCCACAGTTTATTGAATCTGAATTTTACTTAACTTAGTTTGGTTTCTTTCTACACTTAGTTTATGTATTATTAGCCCTGGCTGGTATATACCATTTTTGTTTCAATTTAAATAATTGTTATTGTGCTATCTGCTATCAGATTAAAATAAAATAGTGTGACAATAAATCTGGTATGCATTAAATCCAAGCACCTATCGGTCTTTGTCAGGTGACGTCAAATCATAAGCGCCGCAGTGCACTTTTGGGTCATTCGCCATTTTGGTGGGTAAAGCGGTAAAACAATTCAGCGTGGAAGAAGATTTTGATTGAGCTTTGATTTGAACGTTTAGTTTGAGGAAATAGGTCACTGGTGTTGTGTGAAAGGGTGCACCAGTAGGAGTGGAAGGAAAAACAGCCGTGGGGTACGATTTTTCCATTTTCCCACCTGGAAAAAAGGTTATGGGCAGCAAGTGGAGGACATCACGAAGAGGCGTCGGATGGCCTGGGTTGCAGCAGTGAGGCAAAAGGACATCACTTTCGAACAGATATCCCCGTTTGTACGGTTTTGTTCCCTGCATTTTCACAACGGTAAATACAAGTTTTTTTGTTAGTTTAAGTAATGAGTCCCTGGGCCAGTTGTCTGCCCTGTAAAATTCGAGAGCTGATGTATTTTGATGTTGTGTAACGGAGCACATCTAGATTAATTTAATCTTGTTTAATCTTATTAAATTATATATGTTAAGCACAATCTTCTATGACTTCAGTTGAGATTGCACAAAGTATTCACATAAGCCTCGCCTCGTTATTTTTAATTAATTTCCAAGCTCAAACAATGTTTGACTACCTCACCTATTTCACTAACTACACTAATAAGTATGCATAAGTAATTGTGATATATTACAAAAGGAAATTGTGGAATTTTTACTGCATTTTAAAATGTACTTAAATTCTAATGTTATTATAAGTCAACCTGCATATGAGATGATGGAAACTGCCCCAGACTGGGCTCCATCCCTGCATCTGGGTCACTCTGACATCCGACCTACAGACACTGCACGCTCTTCCAGAAGAGGTAACCGGAAGCTGAGGAACATCCACACTCCACAAGGCGATGCTGGTGAGCTAGTCGATGCTGAGGGGTCACAGGAGGCTGCAGAGGACGTCAATGCTGAGGGGTCACAGGAGGCTGCAGAGGACGTCGATGCTGAGGGGTCACAGGAGGCTGCAGAGGACGTCGATGCCAAGGGGTCACAGGAGGCTGCAGAGGACTCACCACACAGGTGGTGGGACAGACTGAATGCAGCATGTGTGTCCTCAGGCATGCTGAAGTGAACCGTCTGCTGGAGGAAAATCGAGCGCTGAGGTGTGAACTCGACAAGCTTAGGATCACAGACAATTTTTTTGGTGATGATGATAAAAAAGTGAGGTACTATACTGGTCTACCAAACCTAGCAACATTTATGGCTTTGTTAAATTTTTTGCTGCCCCTTATGTCTGTCCACAAAAAAATTCTAACCCCCTTTCAAATGCTTCTGTTAACCTTTATGCACCTCAGACTGGATCTGCCTGCACAACATCTAGCCCATCTATTTCAGGTTTCCCCAAAGACAGTGTACAGAACCTTCAGTGAGATGGTATCCTTTTTACATGCAAACCTAAAACGTGCAATTGTATGGCCAGATAGAGAGACTTTGTACAAAATTATGCCCCATCAGTTTGTGGAGGCCTTTGGACACAGAGTGGCAGTGATTATTGACTGTTCTGAAATTTTCACAGAGAAACCATCAAATTTAAAAGCACGAGCACAAATGTTTTCCAGCTACAAACACAATCACACCATGAAGTATTTGATCAGCATTACACCTAAAGGAGCTATTCGTTTTATATCAAAAGGGTGGGGAGGGCGTACAAGCGACAAACACATAACCCTGAACAGTGGTTTTCTCGATAATTTGTTGCCAGGGGACATTGTCCTTGCTGATAGAGGTTTTGACATACAGGAAACTGTGGGCATGTTGTGTGCAGAGGTCAAACTCCCTGCCTTTACAAAAGGCCACTGTCAGCTAGCTGCAAGAGACGTTGAAAATACCAGAAAAATAGCACATCAAAGGATCCATGTTGAAAGAGTAATTGGAAATGTTTGTCAAAAATATAAAATCTTAACAGGAACCCTACCTATCAACATGGTACTACCATGTGAAGGGGAAGAGGTCACTACACTGGATAAAATTGTCACCGTGTGTTGTGCACTGACAAACCATTGCCCCACTATAGTTTAGTTTGGTAGCAGGTCGGACTGGGTATTTCCAGCAACTTCACAATACGTATCCCAATACACATAAGTTGTGAACATCGACTATGCTTTAAGCAAAATTCTTGACAAGTTTATTTTTTTCTTATAAGAAGAAAAAGAACTAGGATGTGTTTTAAAAAGGATAAGTTTGGTTCCTGCAGCTTTCACATTGTTTATGAATGAAGTAGAGCAATATACTTACCCAGAAGGCTTTCCTGACTCAAACAGTGCTTCGGGAGATATTTAGATTAGATCAAATCGAGCAGCGGACATCTGTATAATGGTAGCACATAGGGCATACAGCGCCGCTCCTAAAACTGCATTAATTGTCCAAAAACTCATGTTTTTCCACAAATATTCCATCATGGTCCGCTCGGGGAACTCCTCCATTACAGTCTGTGTCACTCCAGACAGCGTTGTGTGGCTGTACCGACCTCTAAACTGAAGAAGAAGAACTCTTGCCTCCGCGCCTGTGCAGTACTCTCTGGAGCGCTGCCTTCGCGTTCTCCTTTCTATGAGCTCCTTATCTGTATACTCTGGCTCGAAACTGTAAGGATACCCATCATATTCAAAGTTCTCCTCCACAACATCTTCATCAGATAGATATTCATCCATTTTGCACAAAACTGGAAGAAGAAAGTCGTTGTGTAGCTGACCGTCTTCCCTGAAACAATGAGTCAGATTACTGCGCATGTGCGGAGCAAGCGCTCTTCTTCTTCAGTTCAGAGGTCAGTAGCTACAGCCACACAACGCTGTCTGGAGTGACACAGACTGTAATGGAGGACTAACCTCGAGCGAAGAAGGATATATATAAGAATATATCTATATGAGTATATTGTTCTTCTTCATTCTATAAACAATGTGAAAGCTGCAGGAATCAAACTTTTCCTTTAAAGGGACTATGAGGAGAATCTATTACCGGCAACGTAAAAGACTCTGCTACCCATGAGCACGCGCGGCGACTGTCGTAATGCTGCATTCCAGTAACCGTGGAACTGGGAGTGACATCATCTCCGACTTGTCAGCATTCCAGTTAAAATCCATTCCAGTAAAAAAACATGCCGATCTACCAGGCTATTGTTAGCTGTTGTTAGCACGCCCTGTGTTGTTCACAAATATCACATGAAGAATGTGATTATCACTATGACAGCATTTTTGTAAATATAAGTCTAACAATACTATGTATACAGCTGATCTAGAGCGACACACCCCAGTCAGAAGTGAAAATAAATTCATTATTACAGGAGCTAAATAACTGTTCACACTGGGGGCAGCAAAAAATTAAACAAAGCCATAAATGTTGCTAGGTTTGGTAGCATATTTGTTGCAGTTGCAGTTTCCTACTTGGAACTCAAAATTCCTGCTTCTGACTACAACTGGAACGCACCACAAGGTATGTACAATCCACATCTTGTGTTTGTTTTGATACAATGACTGCAGCTTGGACAGAACTCTGCATTGCTTTACAACTTCTTCTTTCAACAAATTACAGGATGCAAAGCGACGAGGTAATGTATCTCTTTCTAGTTACGTAGATGTAGTTTTGATGTGTGTATCGATTCTGTAGAATCCGTATCGATTCGGGCTGGGTATTGATTCAGATTTTCTGGATCGATTCGATTCGATATCACAAGGTCCCAAATCGATTCGATTCACGATTCGATTCGATATTTATTCAGTCTGGGATATCTTAGTTAAAATAGTGCTGTACATCTAAAAAGTGACCTTTAGACCTGGTACATCATTAAAAATTGTTTTAACATGAAGAACTAAACCCAAAGCAGTTACATTAATCATATTTTAATGATATGCATTAATGCATATTCTGCATTTTACTTGTTTTTGTCCAACTTATATTTTCCTTTGTACTTGTTAAATCTAAAATACTGTACATCCAAACATCAGCTTTTAAACTTGCTAGTGGTGCCCATATAGTGCTTCCACCATGTTTGTTTGCAGTAACATCTCATGAGATTTTGTTCAGTAGAAAGCAACGCTAAACGTTGCTCACACGAGACGAGCAGGGTTGATACCACAGGCTGCTTCTCTGCACATCCAAAGACGAAAAAACTACCCAAGTTAAAAGATCGATCTTTGGATTTTATGGATCGATTATGAACCAGTTAAAGGAAAATCGATTTAAATCGATTAAATCAATTTTTTAACCCAGCCCTAGTATCGATACACGTATCCCAAAGGAGTGCCATACGATATTTTGCTGTATTGATATTTTAAGTACAGGCCTAGTAGCAGGGCTGAACGATGTGGAAAGAATTAAGAGCATTTTCCCTCATTTTATTTCTTTCACTTCAGTAATGTGTTTTAAAAACAGTCATTTCTTCAGGTCCTCATTGTATGTATCAAAAAATTATCATCTATGCAATAATAAGCCATTCTATGAAATAATAAACACAATTTTGAATACATATGACATTGTGATGATTCTGACTCATTGAAAATTGCATATTTATTTTTGCAAACTATGGTATTTGAATGATTGGATATTCAATACATTCTATCTCCTCTGCAAAAAGGGTTTTAAACTGGTATTTTGATATTAATTTCAAGATAAAGAAAAATGTTATCTTCTGCAATTTTAAAGTTGCAGCAGGTAATATTGTGAATGCTAATTTGTGCTTAATTTTCCAGCCCTATGTAGTAATATGATTCTTCAGAAAGGACACAACAAAATTAAAGGTCCACAATGTAGAAATTCATTGTTACGGATTTGTAGAATTGTATATTTACAAAACCATAACTTCACATACAAACAAGCCCTTCAGACAAAACTCTTGTGATTAGTTACCCGATAAGGCAGAGTTAAAAAAAGGCATACATCACAGCATGAATGGTTGAATAAAATGTTAGGTTTTAAAGGTAATAATTATTGCTATGTACATAGTTATTCTATATTTGTAGTGCAAAACTGTATTTTAAAAAGTTTTAACAGTGAACTGAGTACAGTTACATTTTCAGAAAAGTTGATCTAAAATATTTTCTTTTTTTTATAGACAATATGTAAACCAAAGGTAAGTTAGATTTTGACAACGCCATGACTAAAGTGCAAACTCTGGAAGGATAATGCAACAAGGAACAATAATGCAAAGTGCATAACAATAGTGAAACAAGGAACAATAATGCAAAGTGCATAACAATAGTGAAACAAGGAACAATAATGCAAAGTGCATAACAATAGTGAAACAAGGAACAACAATGCAAAGTGCATAACAATAGTGCAAATTAACGATGTTAAGTGCATAACAATAGTACAAACAGTGCAAAATGCAAACTGCATAACGATATTACATTTTGAGACAACAATGTTCAAGTACTTTCCATCACAGTGGCATGGAGTAACACTAGTGTGAATTTTTACTCTATGTTTCACACACCAGAAACATTAACACTGGTAGTGGGCAGAACAGCTTGAACACAGCCAGCTGTCTTCTTTGGCAGGTGCATACTGTAGCCCCACACAGCTTAGATGAAACCACACAACTGTGCAGTTTTGATTGTCGCAGGCAACCATGTCGTCATCGCTCTCTGTTCCACCACAGAGGCACCATGACTTTTTCGACATTTTCCCTCTCCTGCACTTCTTTTTTACTGGACTAGCGTTCAGGCATGTTTTTATCTGATTTGAACCCTGGGCAGCAACCTCATGAAGTGGCTCCTTTCCTGCACCCTGAGTGAAGTAATGGCTTACTAGTTCTGGAAGGCACACACACACACAAAATTTCTGTGCTTTCTCCAAGAGAGCACTCCAGAGCTGTGGGTCTGGCGCAACCCGCACCACAACACAATCTTTCACTGTCCATAACACAAAGTCACAATATTCTACATTTGTCACAAATATCTGTGTCTGGACTTGTTTGTTGTATGGATGATCCTTCTTGAGTTGCAGCTCTCCATCTAATACTTTTAAACAAAGGTTTCTGTCACAGCTGTTGCATGCCTCCTCTACAGTGGTGTCCCAATATCTGTTTGGGCCTTTTATCTCAATGCAGCCTCTTCCACAGCAGGTGCACTGCACCAATCCATCTGGCGATGCCCCAACCATGGGAAACTCAGGGTTTATGATGAAGCCACACTGTGTCATCTCAAAGTCACAGTGATGTTTTTCAGCCTGCAGTCTATACTGTGTTCTCCCATTCTCCTCATTTTGTATTCTCCATGCAGCAGCAGCACTTTGTTTCACTGTAGAGCTGTTAGGATAGCACACTGATTTTACTGTAGATTGTGCAGGCTTGTTCAAGTCAGACACATACACTGAATGCATGTTTGATGCAGTTATTCTTCCAGCACGAAAGTGGTGCCAAGTTGAAGACATGTGCTGCTGTCTGGTTTTCCCCTCAATGTAGTGTGCCTGCTCATGTGAAATTTCAACCTTGCTGGCTAAGGTTTTGCAATGCAATTGTAACACAGAAAGTTCACATCCATCCAGTTTCTTGTCACGGAGACAGCGCAGTGATTGTGGTGCTGAGAATGGCTGTATTGGATCTACAAATGCATCACAAAAATCAGGCATATTTGACAAAACGGCTGCTTTTGGTGACACTTTCTGCATTTCTAGAAGATATGAAGCCCACTGCTCCTCTGAGGAAATGCCAAATGCACAGGTTTTTGAGGAGGTTCTCAGATCTACTATGCTTGCTCCTCACCACCCAGGAGTCTACTCAAAGACTGTCTTTTTGATTTTGGAGTGGTGAAATCTATTTTGTGTCCGGCCTCTGCCCCCACCTTTGTGATGTTGCTTGGTATCATCCAATATGCAGGTTGGCCAGTCACTGTTACTTTCTCTGCATCTGACTACTGCCTCCAGCTTGAACAGCATAGCTGCCACATGTGTACATGTCTCTGCAATACCAGCCATACATGTACAGTGACCTGATGATACAGCCCCTGATGGCTCTATGATGGCCCAGGGCTTGAGAGGGGCATCACTCAGGCACTGGGAGTGCAAGACCTACAGAGAAGACAAAGGTATATATAGAACAACATTTATCAACAGTATTAAGTTATCAACCTAAATTTGTTAAAAAGCATTGCTTTCTGGTTTGTACGACAGGGGATTAGGGCCATGTTGAAAACAAAAAAAACGTAAGGTTACGAGAATAAAGTCATGAAGTTACAAGAATAATCCCTTAAATTACGAGAATAAAGTCGTAAAGTTACAAGAATAATCCCATAGATTACAAGAATAAAGTCGTAAAGTTACGAGAATAATCCCATAAATTACAAGAATAAAGTCCTAAAGTTACGAGAATAAGCTCATAAATTTTCCAGAATAAAGTTGAAAAATTACGAGATAAAGTTCCCCCTGCCTTATACTACAGCTCTTACTTGAAAGAAAGTTTCCCTGTATTTTATATGATTTTTTTTATATTAGTATATATTAATATATAGGTTATGACTTTAAGAACTGTATACCTGAACTATTTCTGGCTACAGTGACACCAAACTCAGTCCAATGGATGTGTGATCATCGGGCTGAATTTGGTGTCACTACAGCCATAAACATTTAATTTATTACATTTTTTATGGCCATAACCTATCAATTAATATATGGGTAACACTTTACTTGACGCATACCTTTTAAAACATTTTATAATTGGTTATAAGATCAAGTACTATAAACCTTTATAATAGATAGATAGACTCTAAATGTTATAATATAATAGACTCTAAATGCTCATTGGGTGCTTCAAGTAAAGTGAGGAAACTGTTCAGGGATAGCTAATGTAACACAATACAAGCTGGTCAAAAGCCAAGTACTTGATCTTATAAGCCATTATAAAATGCTCTATAATGTGTTAAGCACATTTTTATAAAGACTTATTCAGATTTATGGGTGTTTATATTGATAGATATAGACATTTATAAGCATATCATGAATATATGTATAATTCATTATGTCTGTGGGCATTGTCAGTGAGTTGATAACAGTTATAATGTATTATAATACCTGACCTTGTAAGCCATGATAAAATGCTGTATAGTGTGTTATGATTATTGTTATAAAGCATTATGATCATTTATGAGTGTTTATAACTGTAGTTATACAGCGCTATAATGGCATTATAATGCTTTATAAATGTACTTATAATGCATTATAAAGGTATGCGTCAAGTAAAGTGTTACCGAACTTTGTATTAACTGGCCTAAAGGCAGCATGTAGAGATTGAACAGGAGGGGTCCCAGGATTGACCCCTGGGGCACCCCACAAGTCAAGGCCATGTGGTCTGAGACACAGTTACCAATTTCTACAAAGTACTTCCTGTCTTCTAGATAGGACTTCAACCAATGTAGGGCAGTCCCCGAGATGCCCACCCAGTCCATTAGTCTCTGTAAAAGGATCTCATGATCAACAGTGTCAAAAGCAGCGCTCAGATCTAGTAGGACTAAGACGGAGACTTTGCCTGCGTCAGTGTTCAGGCGGATGTCATTTGTCACCTTGATAAGAGCGGTCTCAGTGCTGTGATGGGGTCTAAAACCTGACTGGAAAACATCGAATGAGTTGTTCATTAGGAGAAAGTCAGTGAGCTGTTGGTAAACAACTTTTCAAGGACTTTGCCTAAGAACGGCAGATTTGAGATGGGCCGTAGTTGTTCAGTACTGTGGCATCAAGACTGCTCTTCTTTAGGAGAGGCTTTATGACCGCAGTTTTCAAGGCCTTTGGAAATGTTCCAGATTGTAGTGATGTGTTAACTATCTGAGCGAGTGGTGTTAACAAACTGCTCAGCACGGACTTTAGAAATCTAGTGGGTAAAACATCGAGGCAGCATGTGGATGAACTCAGACTTGTGATAATCTCTTGGACAGTTTTGTCAGTTACAGGTGCAAAATGAGTCAGCTCAAGTGTTTAGGTGGCTGCAGGGTTGTTATTGGTGCTGTGGAATTGATAGAATTTTTAATAGTCTGAACCTTGTTGCAAAAGAAGACTGCAAACTCATTACACTTAGATGTGGAGATTAATTCCAGTGGCAGTTGAGCTGGAGGATTTGTTAATCTGTTCACTGTTGCAAATAAGACACTTGAGTTGTTCCTGCAGTTTCCAATAATTTCAGAGAAGTACATCTCTCTTGTTCTATGTAAGATCTGATTGAACATGTACAACTTTTCTTTATAAATTTCGTAATGAACATGGAGTTTTGACTTTCGCCATTTCCGCTCGGCCCTCCGGCACTCCCTTTTCTGTGCCCTGACCGAGTCGTCATTCCTCCATGGTGACTTCTGCCTATTTTTAACCATTTTAACTTTCACAGGGACAATGGTGTCCAGAACATTCAAAACACTTGAAGTAACAGAGCTCAACAAATCATCAACATTAGAAAATGAGACATTTTCAAAGTTAATCATTTCAAGGAACAGAGCACCTGTGCTGTTATTTATGTGTCTCCTCTGTACTACTGCAGTACCAGCCGGTGGTGTGGGAGAAACACACAGGTCAAAGAAGACACAGAAATGATCAGACAGGGCAACATCAACCACATTGACATTTGAAATATTAACCCCTTTTGTAATGAGCAGGTCCAGAGTGTGCTGTGCTCTGTTATGGGTGGGCTCACACACATGCTGAGTCAGGCCAAAGGTTTCAAGGACAGCACTGAGCTCTTTAGCATTTCTGTCACAGACATTATCCACATGTATATTAAAATCACCTGTAATGACCAAACTATCAAAATCAGTGCATACAATTGAAAGCATCTCGGTAAAATCATCAATAAAATTTTTATAGTGTTGCGGGGCTTGTATAGGACTATATAGAGTATGGACGGGGATAGTCTTATCTCCATTTTAAAGGACACATACTCAAATGATGAAAACACCCCAAATGACAACCTGTGCGTAACCATATGATCTCTTAATACTGCACAGACACCTCCACCCTTTTTGTTTTCTCGTGTTTCAGATTCAAATTTGAAGTTGGGTGGAGTTGATTCCATTAAAACTGCATTACCTGTGTTTTTGTCAAGCCATGTTTCAGTTAAAAACATCAAGTCAAGTTTATAAGAAGTGATCAAGTTATTAATTAAAAATGATTTGTTGGACAGGGATCTAACATTGAGCACAGCAAGTTTCAGATTAGTTGCATTAGGACAGGATATTATCTTCTTACAAGGGATATGGATTAAATTTCTCTGATTGGACAATCTAACTGTCCTTCTGTAATCTAGTCTATGTGGTGTGACTGTAGATATGGCACTAGGGGAAAATGATGTCTCACAGGGCCCCAGCTTGATATTACCTTTATCATGACTGTAAGTCCTGGGACAGCAGAGGCCCTGTTCATCCTAGCGTTTAGGGATACCAGCTCTGGGGGCAGGCAGGGGAGGACGAACAGGGAGGAGTTTGGGTGATGGACCAGATGAGAGCCGAGGGGGAGGGGCTGGGGGAACTTGTGTTTGTGAGGGGGAGTCGAAGTTCCTGTCGAGGAACTTCGACAGAGGCACAATTTTGTACGGAGAAGAGTCTTGACTAGTTAGTGACAGTCTTGACCTTGCTATATTAGGGGTGAGGGGAACCATCTTGATCCCTGATTTGATAAGGCCTTCAAGATGGTTGGGAAGGCCCATGGGGAAGGTGGGGATGAAAGAAAGGGACAAGTCTCTGGAAGGGGTAGATGCAGCAGGGGGTCCCAGGGCTGGTCTGTGGGTAGGGGAGGTGATAGGGGTGCTGCTGGGTCTGAAACTTCTGCTAGGGCCTTCACAGAGTCCAAGGCCTGTGATGGGGGCCCGGGGGAAGGTGGAGCCGATGGCGGGCCTGGATCCTTTTGTGGGGCTGGTGGAGGCTGTTGTGGTGCAGCTGGTGCTGTATCCTTCACTGGGGGTGGTGGAGGTTGTTGCAGCGGAGGCTGTTGCAGTGCAGGCTGTTGTGATGGAGGCTGTTGTGGTGGAGGCTGTGGTGGCGGAGGCTGTTGTGGTGGAGGCTGTTGTGGTGGAGGCTGTGGTGGCGGAGGCTGTTGCGGTGCAGGCTGTTGTGGCAGAGGCTGTTGTGGTGCAGCTGGTGATGAAACTGCAGCAGGGATGCTTCTCTCATTCCTCCTTTCTCTCACTGGTTTCTCAGGACCCTGTCCCGGCCGATCCTGATGCCTCAGGCGTGCAGGAGGTGCTCCGTTAGCACTCTCCTCCCACCTCTGCACAGGTGTGGACCCCTTCCCTTGAACAGGTCCTCTCGTTTCCAGAAGAGATAGAAGTTCTCAATGTAGTGCAATCCTCTGTCGCACACTCTTTGGACAGCCATGTGTTCAGCTGAAGCAGCCGGCTGAACTTGTTTATTTTCCCGTCGATGTTTGGAAGAGGTCCGCTGATGAATGTTTTGACCTCCACTTTATCAAGCTCCTTGAAAAACTTAGTGAAATCCCTTTTCAAGACTTCAGTCTGTTCCTTTCTGATGTCCACTGCACCCACGTGCACGATCAGCTGTTTGACTCCTCTGTGTGTTGACAAAACTCTTGGGAGGAGTGTTGTTATCTCAGAGACAGTGGCACTGGGATAGCAGCATGTTTGGATTCTTGTATGGTTCAGGCCACTGATAGCACCGTCTCCTAGCAGCAGCGTATCTCTGACCTTGACGTTTGGTCCAGATTGTCTGTCTGCTTGCTGTCTTTTGCCGACTTTATGGCTCCTGTTTAGTGAAAACAATCCGTTTTCTCTCTGTTTGTAAGAATCATTGAATTCATTAAAATCAGTCTCTGACAGTGGCAAAAATCTGTTTGTAAGCTGTAATTCAGGTGATTTCACGTTGGTATTAGCATTGTCTTTCATCGCTTTGTGCTGCTTTGGCTTAGCACCAAGTTCTCTCCAAGATGAGGCATTTTGGTCTTTACAGAGTTTTGGAAAAGACACAGTGTCACTCAGGTCTAAGATGAAAGCAGCAGGTTTGTCACCCTTTTTTGAAAGTAACTGTGGACTTCTTACCACCGGATGTCACTGGAAGCGTCTTGTGAAGTCCTTTTTCAGATTCTAAAGCAAAAATCCGTGCTTGTAGCTCATTAATTTCCTGTTGATATCTCCGACAGCGTCCACAGAAGGAATTTGTTTGGTTTCTTCCCCTGGACATGTCGCTGGCTCGTCAGATCCGTTAAAAGTCTTAAAATCTTCAAAATCTTGGCTTATGTAAAATAAATCATTAAATGATGGATGTAGAGATTTCTCCAATATTTGTAGAAGTAATAAAATGATTAAAATGATTAAAAAGCAGAGTTAAGAAGGAAGCAGGCTGGAGCAAGCAGGGAAGCGTCTGCACTCTTCAGAAGCAGGAAGCAAGAGTCTACCGGAAGAAAAATTCCACTTCAGTGTCTTTGTCAGGGAAACCTTGTACAACTTGGACGTTACAGCGTCAAAAAGGTCCACATTTTAATGCTTACGTCTATTCACACTTTGATTACTTCCAAATCGTCCAAGGCTCTGTTTAAATGAATTGTCTGGGCTTGCGTGGAGCCCCATGTTTGCTTCAGGATCAGCCTTGCTTTGGAATTCATTTGGAATTAGGTGTTTACGTTGTCATTTTAAATCTTTTTAAAGAGGATTTAAGTTTTATTTGGAATTAAAGAGAAATTCAAGTTCTCATGTAAACGCAGCAATTTTTCTCACAGCAGAGTCCACTCTGCTGTGGAAACACTTGGCTGGCTAGACTTACCTAGCAACAGTTGCTATGGGAAAGGGTTCTTGGACTCTGATTGGCTGCTCAGTTGCCCAATCAAGATCAAGAGATTTCCTTTGATGTTTTGAGCCAAAGTCCAAGTCACCCTTGAGATTTGAATGCTGATGCTGATGAGTGCATAAATACAGGCTGTGTGGCCAAGGTGAGTCATTTCTATGGAAAGCATGATTATGAGGAGTTCAAGTTCAGATCAGATGTTACCATCATTGGCCAAGGAGACCCTTCTTCAAACCATAAATAATAGCCTCAAAAAGCTCACAAAGGAGCACTGGGCCAACCTCAGTATGGGGACTCAGGACCCCAGGGTCAGAGACATTGTTACTAGCATGTGTGTTGATATTGTCCATGTTTTATCAAAACACGCAGCAATTTTTCTCACCGCAGAGTCGACTCTGCTGTGGAAACCATAGATATACATAGGAAGGCTAGATAGCTTACAGACGCTGTGAGCCAATGAGCGCTGACGTCGCTAC
The DNA here is from genome assembly GCA_036419115.1 of Scarus forsteni. Lineage (NCBI taxonomy): Eukaryota > Metazoa > Chordata > Actinopteri > Labriformes > Labridae > Scarus > Scarus forsteni. The sequence goes on along the minus strand of JAZDUH010000199.1, from coordinate 239,557 downwards.
GCGGCGGCCATCTTACCTAGGGGCTGCTGGCTCACTGATAACATTAATGCCTATGGAGCATGGACTATTTAATTAACCTTAACTTGTTCAATTTTCAACCGATTTTTAAACAGTTTGATTTGTTATAAACAGCAGAGATGTAGTTATGTTATTGCATATTCACGGATAATTATAACCATTGACTTTCATATTAAATTAAAAAAGTTGAGCATCAAGTAGATCAAATAGACCATTCCCTGCCATAGCTGCACATATAGTGAAATTAAATCGTCAGTGTTTGTTAAACATTTCATAGTTTGATATTTTATATTTCTTATTAATACATATATTAAAAATAAAGGGGTAAGTTGACCCACATGATAATTTAAACTTAACCTCAATAGTGTACTATGTACATTATATGAATTGTGATTCATATTGGTTCAATTAACCCAAGGCTTTTGGTTCATCTTGCCCCGTGACCATTGTTTTGATAAAACCTAATTAATTTGATAACTCAGAATAATCTTTTGCTGAATGATTCACACAGTACTATACATTGAATATCACTAACATGCATAATTTAGAAGTCTAGACCTGGGTCCATTTGCTTTAGCATAAAAAATTATACCACAGATGTATAAGAATTCCACAGCCAGTTGGTAATGATATTTGTGTTCTTATTTTAGGGTCTTGTTACAATTCGTGTATAGTTTTAAAGATCAAGGGGATGGTTTGTTCATCTTACCTGTTCTACCCTACATATATTTTATTATAAATTTTGAAATAAACACATTCAGTCACATGACATCAAGGTTTCTTTTATTAACATAATATTAACATAATACATTAATTAATATACAAAACCAACTTATGTACAAATCCAGCTTATATACAAAACCAACTTATATACAAAACCAACTTATGTACAAATCCAGCTTATATACAAAACCAGCTTATATACAAAACCAACTTATATACAAAACCAACTTATGTACAAAACCAACTTATGTACAAAACCAGCTTATATACAAAACCAACTTATATACAAAACCAACTTATATACAAAACGTTACGGTTACAGTATGTAACCATGGTTCTCTGAGTGAAGAGACTATCTCTCCACCTAGTTACATATTCCATATGTACGGGACTGAGCCCACGCAGGCCAGGTGACGTGGATAATTATTTAAGACACACCACCTGTGGGAGGTGGCTGATTGCGCTACAAAAGCACCTGTGTGTTGAGAGCAAACCGATAAAATTTTGATGAAACGAATCTCTGAGTGGAGTCGAGCTGGAGAGATAGTCTCTTCACTCAGAGAACCATGGTTACATACTGTAACCGTAACGTTCTCTATCGTATCGAGACTATCTCTCCACCTAGTTACATATTCCATATGTACGGGCTCTTTAAGACACACACGCAGGGGATCGAGCAGGGTGTTATTCGAATGAGGCGTTGCCACCAAGTGCTCAAACAAAAAACACACCCATGTGCTAGAAAAAGATGAACTATATACACAAGCAGCCATACCCGCAAGACGCAAAGTATGGGGCCTCAGCCTCGGCGCCAGACGCAACCAAGGTGACCTAGCCCCGCAAGACGCAAAGGCAGGTCAGGCAACAACTCTGCAAGACGCAAGATAATGTCGCCGGAGGATCCCCAGCCTGCAAGACGCAAGGCTACAGGGAAGGACCACACTGTCAGCGGGTGGTACCAAGCACCCGTTCCTCAAAGGATGTGCTTGCAGCCACATTAACCCGGTAAAACCGGGCAAAAGTAGATGGGGCCGACCATGTGGTGGCGGCACAAATCTCACGAAGTGAGGCACCCCGCCACAATGCCCAGGAAGCAGCCACCCCACGGGTGGAGTGCGCCCTGACATTAGTTGGAAACTGAACCCCCACCACCTCGTAGGCATGGCGAATCGCGTCTACAATCCAGTGTGACAAGCGAGCCTTTGACAAAGGCCGACCCAACTTCCCCGCTTTGAAACAGACGAACAGCTGATCTGTGGTCCTGTGGTCTCTCGTCCGCGTTATGTACACCTCCAGGGCCCTAACCGGACATACAAGTGACTGCTCCTCACCACCCCCTGTCTGCTGTGTCAAAAACAGGGACTTCAGTGAGATGGCCAAGTCGGAGCTTGGAACTGTCATGACCTTAGGACAAAACAGCGGGTTAGGTCTCAAAACCACACCAGCACCCCCAGGCAGGAACCTGCACAGGTCCTGGTGTACGGAGAGAGCGTGAAGCTCCCCCACCCTTTTAGCTGAAGCCAATGCCAGTAAAAGGGCAGCTTTAAGCGGGACCAACTTCAGGTCTGCTGCCTCCATAGGCTCAAAGGGAGCCCTCTCCAAGGCCCGCAGAACCACCTCCAAATCCCAGGAGGAAAGGGGTGGTTTGCAAAGAGGTCCACCATGTCTCCCCCCTTGAGGAACCGTGAGATCAGGTTGGATACATCCGCAGACAAACTGTATCTCCCCACTCTTTCTGCCTTGATGGCAGCCACCATACCCTTAAGTGTGGATGGTGCCCTGCCTGCATTCAAAAGCTCCTGCAAGAACTGCAGAATCTCAGGAGCCATGCACAGAAGAGGGTCAACGTCCTGTTGTCCACACCACTGCACGAACGAGTTCCATCTGCAGGCATAAAGCGCATGCGTCGATGGTGCCCGGGCACCTTCTAAGGTTTCCACCACAGAGTCTGGAAGGCCCATAGCTAGGAACTCGGACCTCGCAGGGGCCAGGCCCAGAGCCTCAGCCCTTGGGGAAACGGGTGATACAGTTTTCCCAGACCCTGGGACAGCAAGTCCGGGCGTATTGGGAGTTCCCATGGAGTCCCGTCCAGGAGAGGCGGGATATCTGAAAACCAGGTCATGTGAGGCCACAGAGGAGCCACCAAGACCAGTCTCACACTCTCTACCCGCGCCCTCTGCAGGAGGGATGGGAGGAGACCGAGCGGCGGAAATGCGTAGAGGAGACAGTGAGGCCACGGGTTGGACAGAGCATCCATCCCGAGAGGGGGATTGTCCCTCCCCAGGGAGAAAAACAGGGGACAGTGGGTGTTCTGGCGAGACGCAAACAGATCCACTGTCGCCTGCCCATAATGGTCCCAAATTGCTGACACCACCTGAGGATGAAGCCTCCAACCCCCCGGGTCTGGCCCCCCTCTGGAGAGCAGATCCGCGGCCACATTGTCCAACCCAAGCACATGCACCGCTCGCAGTGACAGGAACTTGGGGTGCGCCCACAGCCACAGTCGTCGCGCCATTCCGCAAAGATGGACGGAGCCCAAGCCGCCCTGCCTGTTTATGTAGGAGGCTGCGACTACGCTGTCTGTCCTCACGAGGACATGTTGACCCCGCAAGTGAGGAAGGAAGTGGCGAAGGGCCAGATAGACGGCTCGGAGCTCCAGGATGTTGATGTGCTGTGTCGTGTAAGTGCCATGCCAGCGTCCGCTGACCCCGCACCCCCTGAACACAGCCCCCCATCCGGTTAGTGAAGCATCTGTTGAGACAAGCTGCCGATGAATCACTGGGCCGAGAGTGAGACCCCTGCCCACATTCTGTGGACATCGCCACCAGCGAAGGGCCAATAGCAGGCGCCTGGTAACAAGAACGGGGGTATGCAGATCTCTCTGGGGATCCAAACCCAGACCCAGGAGACACCGCTGGACTGGACGCATGTGCAGCAGTGCCAGGTGGACTGCCTGCGACATTGACGCCATAATGCCCATTAGCCTGAGGCACTGACGCCACGGGGCTCGGGCCCCTTCTCTGAATTGCGAGAGGCAAGCCTCCAGGGATGCCAGTCTCGCCTGCGACAGTCGAAGTTGTGCCGAGAATACAAGACCAGGCCAAGAAATTGCGTCTCTTGAGAAGGCACAAGCCGACTCTTTTTGTAATTCAAAAGAATTCCCAAACGACTGAGATGCTCCAGCATCAGAGACAAGTGAGCTAGACACTCCTGCTCTGTCTGGGCACACAGGAGCCAGTCGTCCAAGTAATTCAGGATCCTGATACCCTTCTGGCGAGTCGGGGACAGCACCGCCTCCATGCACCTTGTGAATGTGCGAGGGGCCAGAGATATCCCGAAGGGGAGAACCATGAATTCGTATACCTTGCTGTCGTAAACGAATCTGAGAAAGCGCCAGTGCCTCTTCCAGATTGGAACGTGGAAATAGCCATCCTTTAGGTCGATGGTAACAAACCAATCCCCTCTGCGAATGAAATGCCTCACCCTCGAGACTGTGAGCATTTTGCAATGCAGAGGACGGAGAAACCTGTTCAGTTCCCTCAGATCCAGGATGGGGCGAAGCCCGCCATCCTTCTTGGGGACTAGAAAGTACCGGGAATAAAACCCAGCCTGTCTGTCGTCTGGTGGAACTTCCCTGATGGCTCTCTTTTCTAACAGGGCAGCAATTTCCAACTGGAGAACTGCCCCGTGCTCGGGGGGCACCTGAGTGATCACCATAGGGGTCACTGAGGTGGGAGGGCGTCGGCAAAACTGGATACGATACCCCTGAGTCATAGTAGACAGGACCCACGGGGACGCATCCAGTGCCCTCCAGGCGGGCCAGTGCACCTCGATGTTGTGGAGGCGCACTGGGTCCCCCCTGACGTCAGGACTGAGGCTGGGGCTTGGGACGACCCTTAGCCGGGGTCCCCAAACCTTGTTTCCCTTTGCCCCTGTTCCGACGGCGCTGGGCCTCAATGGTCGCCCGGAGATCCCCCGAGCCCCACTGTGGCGCCGGGCTGAGGTCTGCAGATTGTCTGGAAGCAGAACCCGCACCCTGCCACTTGCGACGTCGCACAAACGCTCCAGACACCTCACGTGCACAGCGACGTGCTTCCTGGGCCTGCTGTAACATTGCAGTAGCCCCAGGGCCAAACATGGCCTGAGGATCAACCGGCAACTTTAACAAACCACTCTGATCCTCTGGCTGCAGGGAGGACTGGGAGAGCCAAAGCTGACGCCTGGTTACCCAGAGAGATGCAATACTCTTCCCTGCTACTGCTGCCTGCTCCTTCATAAGCTGGACCATGGTCGAGGAAACAAGCTGCAGTTCCTTAGTCAGCTGCACTGAGCCCTGACCCCCCTCCAACTCACGCACAAGCGTGCGGTTATACAAGGTCAGTATGGACAAAGTATTAGCCAACTGAGCCTGAACCGCGATGGTTCTGTGCACTTTTGCCAGAAGTGCATCCACCATCCTACTGCTTCTGGAGGGATATGCAGTTTTCCCCAAAACAGAGCTGGATGGAAAAACCAAGGCCGCAATAGACTGGTCCACCTGAGGAAGAGAAGCGCAGCCGACCTTCTCGCGATCCTGCATGGCAGACAGCCGTCTGCAGCTAACAGAGGTCTTAAAAGGGGCTGCAGGATTGGCAAAACCAGCCCGGATCAGTTCCTCCACGTCAGACAGAAGTGGAACAGAAAATGACCCCCGAGGCTCCCCACAGTCACTGTCAAAACGAGAGGGGGCTGGCACTGTTCCAGCCCCAGACTCTAATCCAAGAGCCTGAGCTGCCCTGTCAATCAGCGCTTTCAGCTGAAGCACAGCACTACCCTGCTCTCCTTCATCACAGACAGATGACGCCCCCTCCTGGCCAGCCGGGAGATCACTGTCTGAAGAGCCCAAAACATCAACGTCACTCGTTTCCTCCGGCTCATGAGGCTCGGAGGTACAACGCAAAAGGGGAGGGGTCTGTTCACCAGCTTCTAACCCTCTGAGATGTTTAGTCGAAGTATGCTCTCTGAAGGAGTGGTCTCGTTTTTGTCCCTTAAAGACGCAAACGCGAGCCTCGAGGGACGGCCTGGGCATGATAAAACCATTCATGCACGAGGAGGGATTGTCCCTGGCGACCGAGGCGTGCCCCTCCCCCAGACACAACACACACTTCATATGCCCGTCTTCAATGGGCATCTGCACACCGCAATCTTCACACGTGTGTGCGTGCTTAGACATAGTTATGTTGTACGCTCTGTGTGTTTATTAGCGGAGAGAGTGACTTTGACTGCAACTCCCAATGCACACACAAGCCGACCGGCACGGACAGCGGCTTCCCCCGCACCGGGTTCCACCGCCTTCCTTCGCCTGTGACGCGCAAACCCCGGACACGGAGCGATACGTCAGGCGGACCAGACCGGCAACTACCGTGAGTAGTGAAAGCCGCGTCCCCCACTCGGGTTCAGCGAAGCTTTGGTATCAGCGGCGCGTGAACCCCTTGGCAGAGTGATACGCCAGACACCGCAGTTTTTAAGGCCAGGAAAAACAGTCACCCCGAGAGGTAACTTCCCTCTCTCTTACAAAGTAAGTGGCAAGACTGTCAACTCAGATTTCCTTTGTCAAATGTTCTCTCGCACGTCTAACCTGCTCGTAGCGTGGAATCAAAATGATCAGTTTGCTCTCAACACACAGGTGCTTTTGTAGCGCAATCAGCCACCTCCCACAAGTGGTGTGTCTTAAATAATTATCCACGTCACCTGGCCTGCGTGGGCTCAGTCCCGTACATATGGAATATGTAACTAGGTGGAGAGATAGTCTCGATACGATAGAGAGCCACTTATATACAAAACCAACTTATATACAAAACCAACTTATGTACAAAACCAACTTATATACAAAACCAGCTTATGTACAAATCCAACTTATATACAAAACCAGCTTATGTACAAAACCAACTTATATACAAAACCAACTTATGTACAAATCCAACTTATATACAAAACCAGCTTATGTACAAAACCAACTTATAAACAAAACCAACTTATATACAAAACCAACTTATATACAAAACCAACTTATTTACAAATCCAACTTATATACAAAACCAACTTATATACAAAACCAGCTTATGTACAAAACCAGCTTATGTACAAATCCAACTTATATACAAAACCAGCTTATGTACAAAACCAACTTATATACAAATCCAGCTCATATACAAAACCAACTTATGTACAAAACCAGCTTATGTACAAAACCACCTTATGTACAAATCCAACTTATATACAAAACCAGCTTATGTACAAAACCAACTTATATACAAAACCAGCTTATGTACAAAACCAACTTATGTACAAAACCAACTTATATACAAAACCAACTTATATACAAAACCAGCTTATGTACAAAACCAACTTATATACAAAACCAACTTATATACAAAACCAACTTATGTACAAAACCAACTTTATATACAAAACCACTTATATACAAAACCAACTTATATACAAAACCAACTTATATACAAAACCAGCTCATGTACAAAACCAACTTATATACAAAACCAGCTCATGTACAAAACCAACTTATATACAAAACCAGTTTATATACAAAATCAACTTTTATACAAAATCAACATATATACAAGTGCACAGACAGTTTGAGCTACTGCCCCTTAAAAAGGACTGTCTTGGTGAGCTTCTGTCTCACATTGTCTTGCTGTAGGCTAAGCATAGTCATTTTAGCAATGTGGTGCAGCCTTAGTTTAAAAAACAGGGACACAACTAATGTCAACAGTGTGTTGTGGTGACTGTCGATGCCATAGCGTGTATCGCTGACATGCTCCCCGAGCAAAAACACATCCTCTGAACCTATCCTCCTCCGCACCATGTAGAGGACCTCCAACACTTTGATGGGCTGTGATCGTTTAGAATCTGCTGCAGCCTGGCGAACGACCCACTCTGCTGCCCTGACGGCTTTCACTGTGCCTTCAGATGGAATGACCAGACCTCCACTGTTCTTCAGAGTCAGCAGGTGGTAGCTCTGGTCCTTACGAGCAGATTCAGCATCCATCACAAGGCTGGACCGGCAGACATCACAGGACAGCTTCTTCAGAGTCCGTCCCACCACAAATCCTGAAATTAGCGGAAGACAGATTCATATTATATCTCATTTCTTTTTTTGGACTTCATCCAAATAATCATTCCCCCCCCCAGATTGTGATTATCGGCTTATAGGCTAAATCCACTAACGGTCAACCTCTACCTGAAATGTACACGAGAACGTTCTCCACAAGACCATCAAAGTGCTTGGGAAGGTAGCTGTGGTCATGTACAAGGGCAGGAATGTCGGCAAACGGGGATGGAAGATCTTCTCCTTCTGCAGAGGACATGTCTACAGCCGACAGGTTGGCTATAGATGTGTCGATGTGGTAGGACTGAGCAGTAGAGGACATTGCTTCAGCTGGTAGGGACTCCGTGGCATCCTGTGCTGTCACATTGCCTTTGCTGCTTGGTTTAACAACCCCACACCTGGCCATCAGCTTCCGGAAGATGTACTTCAATTAGCTTGCAGTAGGGTTGTTATTCCAGCCACCTTAAAAACAAACAAACAAAAACATATAGACAAATGTATTACACAGATATTCAATATATCTTTATGGTAATAAAAAAATTAAAGAATATAGCTAGCCAGCCCTGAATGATCGTTTTCCACATAATTTGAAGACATTTTTCTAAATACTAATTGGTTTCTATGACACTTCTAGATACAGTGTACATCTTCATAACCGCAAAAAAAATAAAATCCTGTCAGGAAGTGCTGCAGCTGGCAAAAATGAATCCTACCAGATGCCCTGATGGAGTTGAAAAGCAGCTCCAAGTGGTCCTGGCTGAACCTGTACGTCAGGACGTATCGCTGTTCTTCAAGCAGCCCAGGGATCATAGTCACCAACGTGTCAATATTAATGACAAAGCCGAGGACAGAGAGGAACCTTCAAAACAGAACAAAAGAAACAAATTTGCAGACAACAAATACATTGTCATATGGATATGAATAATACTTACCGCTTTATGATCTTGATGCAAAAGAGTACGGCATCTCATGAACTCAAACAGGAAAGAGCATCTTTTGAACTCGATGCAAACAGGACAAAGTATCTTATGAACTGGATGCAGAAAGGAGGAGGACAGAGCATCTGAACTTGATGCAGAAGATAGTAGAGAATTAGATATCCAGATAACCTCATGGATGCTTAGGGATGCACTGAAACCGGTAGAGATGAAATTCAGATCATTATGTTATAATAAAGAATTTATAGTGGGTATTGGTAACTACTAAAAAGTTGAGTAGCTTTACTTGTATTGGGGGGTGGTATCAGTGCATCACTAAGAGAACATTCCCTTTTTTTTAAGACCTCTTTGTTCGGTAGAGCGGTGTGCCATCCTTCATCTTCAAAGACAGCAAGTACTCCCTGTCTCTTGACAAGAACCCCCTGGTGCTTGTCCAATTCTTAGAACCAAGGGGGGCTTTGAACCCCTTAGCTCTGGGATTGCGGCTGTTCAGGATGTCAAACAGCCTGTCCGTTATTTATAAACAAATATCTAAATTAACTGGCAGCTCAGGGTGTCACGATTAGGACATGATACTGGACGATTAATTGTCACTCATATAATTGCAATTCAAGATTTAATGCGGAAGTAGCAGATCTACAAGCTAAATATGTGTTGTAACAATGTCAGATAGTAAACATGTGTGAGGAATATTTTGAGTTCTCTCCATTTCCTATGTGTTTGTTTAAAACTGAGATGTGATGAGAAGGGTGTTTCTGAGGTAAGTATGAGGTAAGGTAAGTAAAAAGTGAATGCATATTTTTGAATTTGATGATGGTCTTAATTATTTAATTAAGCCTAAATTTAAATGTAAACTAATTAACCACTCAAATGTTCTTAACAGTTGGATATTGGAAAATGATTTTGGTTAATGATGCAAATCCCGAGCTGTATTACCTCAATGAATTCTGCAGTAGCCTCACAGTCTTTGAACACTGCATACACTGGATCCTTGAGATTGCCCAAGGTACGGAGCGCCACGGCCACAGAATTGCTCAAGTTCTGAGCAGCCAGGGAGACCTAAATTTGAGTTTATTAAGGAGGTAGTTCATATGAAGAGGACATTAGCGCTACGAGATACCAATATCACCATCAGGATAAAAACACAAAGCCATATAGCTAATTTATTTTACAGCCTGTAGATCATCATACAAACACACCTTCATCTTTTGATTAGCAAAGTGGACATGCTTGTCTGTGACACGGTTGGCAGCATGTAGTCCACATTCCTTTTGGACATTGTTCAGATCAACAATGTACCTCCACTCGATGCAGCCAGTACTGCTTTTAATTGGACTGTATGCCTGCAGATCAGAATCTTTTTACTAGCATATGCTGTATAGCACCATTTTATCCAGTATGGTGTAAATATTCTGATTTCATACAATAAAAACATATAATAAGCAGAATAGAGTCAACCAGAGCAAATAGGCAATAATCATCATGTACCTCCAACATATCGCGTGTCAGCTTCAGCATGTGGCAAGTGTCCATCATTACAAAAACCTGTTCCTGGGTTACTGGATGAAGGAAGTAGGTCTTCATTGGCTCGCAGGGGTTTGCTTTTAGCTCACATCCGAGCTGGGTGCACATACTGATGTTAGATGCATGGCCATCCATCGTCATGCACACCACTTTTATCTGACGTTTGTGAAGCTCTTCCAAGGCATGCACAATCAAGACTTTCTGTGTTTCTGGGGTTAGGTTCTTGGTCAGATAATACGCAATTGGAGCTTTCCAATAGCCCTGAAGCCCAACCACCATAAACACAAGAGCCTCAGTGGCTATGTCTGTCTGACTGGAACGATCCCCCATGTCCACAAATCCAGACATAGTTTGTGTCTGTGGAATGTACTGCACAGGTTTTTTTATGGCCATGGCATCCAACATCAGCGTGACACGACCATACTTGGTCTCATCTTCCTGGCGCCTTTTCTCCAGCATGTCCAGCATCATTCGGTTGAGACCAGGTTTGGCATCTACAGAGCTCAGCCACCTTAAGACAAATTATAGAATTAAAAGCCATTATCCATTTAATCAATTAACTACTAACCCAAGCATCCCTATTGTGCACAATGGACATAATAAAAATGGCTATAATATCAAAATGTAGCAGCACTCATATCAGTTTAACCATTCATGATGCTACAGCTTAAGTTGTTAACGTAGTTCAAAATTAGCCATCGTGAAGAACACCTTTGTAATGAACTGGGATGTGGGAGGTGTATTTTAAGAGTGTCTCTCAGATAGTGATATGCCTTTGGACCATGAAGATGGAGCGTAAGGGCAAACTCTCGCTGGGCCTTGGTGTACTCTACACCTTGCCTCGACAGGAGGTGAACTGGAAGATCTATAATTAAATTAGCAAGAAGTGATTTAGTATGTCTCCTTTTAATATTAACTACTAAGTTATTCAATGTTTTTATTTCTTTTTTTTCGTTTGTTTTTACCTGAGTAGCATTCAAGCTTCTCTTTAAGTTCTTCATTGATCAGATTTTTCTCTTTCAGTTCCTCCAGAAGAGCATGCAAATTTTTCTTTGCCCTCCTCTTTCTTGCCAAGGAATTTCTCTTCTCCCTCTGCAGTTTCCGCACTGTTGCCAAGGCTGCATTGAGTTTGGCCTTTATAGCCTTGGGGCAGGAAGGCAATGCGTACAAGTGATCAGGGGCCTTCCTCTTCAGGCTCTTTCTCCTCTCTCCAGTGGCTGCCTGAGGCTTTGGAAAAATATATTAATAATAATAATAATAATAATAATAATAATAATAATAATAATAATAATAATAATGACAGTATTAATGGTAACATTTTAACAATTCATGTTCACCTGTCACTGCTGAGTTCAACACAATGCTATGTTATTTAAATCTACAAAATAAAACCCAAATCAGTGCTCTTGTAATAAATTGATTTTAATAAATTGTCTTGGCTTAAGGCAAAATTATGTTTTGGGTTTCTTGACAAAAATGTCATTTTTGATTGTAAAGGTTCCCTACTCCTTTGTTGTAGTTTGTACATGCTTATTCATAAAAGTGTATGAGTGGCATGAGCAAGTGACAGCCTGTGGTTCTCAATCCTTTTACACAAATTACCACCTCAAATAATATCAGGTTCTTCAAGTAACACCATCATATCCCTTCCTGGGCACCACTGAGATAGATGATTTAATGATAAGCCTTATGATGCTCTTAGTTGTGTACAAATACTCACAACATCAGGTGGAGGCTCATCCTGGTGCAGGTCCATGGGCAGGTTTTCTGCTGCTCTTCTAGAGGCAGCAGTGCTTCTTGTTGCTAGCGGCTGAAATATACAGTTAAATATTAAAATGTCCTTAATGCACAACACTTTATGTATTTCTAAACTTGAGGAAATCGTGACAATACGTATATCACATATTCTTGTTGGCCAATGATACACATACCCTTTGGAGATGGGCAGGGAAGTTGAAAATGGTTGGCACAACACCAGCCTTAAGCCGGACAGTCTGCCCTGTCCGGTCAAATTCTTCACTCCTGAAATGTTCGCTGCATAGTTTGCAGTTTTTAGATGCAACGAAACCTTCCCTTCTCAGAGCAAGTTCCCATTGCCTCCTCTTCTCTGCGTTTTGGGGAAACCTTAAAAACATGATAAGATACCAAGATATATGAATTATTGACAACATTTTACACCCTTCTTACCTTTAACATTAATGGTAAGGACAAAAATACTGAGTTAAATTATGATATTGTTGGGGTAATTCATGGGTATACTTGAATGCCATTATGAAAACCTGAATAACAGTAACATGTTAAAAGAAATGTGAAAAAGAAATACTCAATGATTATAATGTAAACAAATGGTTGAAACATTTCTAAAATGTCAGGGTCAAAATAACTTGTATTATACAAGTACAAATCCACTAAGTTAGCAATAATTATCCTGAATATGTCCCTCAAGTCATTTCTTAGGAGTGAAAAGTGATTCCACGGGCTCTTGTTTTGAAGGAACGTTCGTTTGAGCATCCATATGCTGAAAAGTGTGGCATCTTGTGGGGGGTATTTCTGCAAACACAAAGCCAGCCAGTTACTGTATCACAATGAATAAATCTTGGGTATATTTCACTAACAGTGGCGGACTGGGACTGAAAAACAGCCCTGAACTTTGACTCGACCCAGCCCACAACAACGGGACTCAAAAGATCATCAGTCAGAGACACAGGTCTCAAAATACTTAAATATTTAACCAATGATATTTTACCTTCAAAATTAAAGCATTATGACTGTAGCTGATTAAAAGTGATGTTAAGAGCATAGTACAGAACAATGATTCCCAACCAGGGGTACGTGTACCCCCAGGGGTATGAAAGAACATTGCAGGGTTACATGACGTATTTTCAACTTGAAAGTACTGAGTTAAGCCTGTCAATAGAATTGTATGTGTGTGCGACAACTAATTTTCCCGAGGAAACAATAACCAGAGCCGAGCTAAAATGAAACCAGCTGCTAACCTGCAGCCTAAACATCCAGTTGCTCTGGATTCAGGAGAGGGTTAGGAGAAGCCCACAGAGAAACTATTTTAATGTTTTGTTCCTGATTTTTAGAGTTTAAATGCCTGTTTAAAGGGGTCTTATTCAAAGGAGCACCGGTGTTTTATAATAAACATTAAAACAGTTATATACATCAAAGACCAGGTTGATTTTTTAGATTTTGTCTCTATTTATTTAGATTACATATTCATTTTCAAGTCAAAATTTTATATATTATTCTTAATTTGAGTTAAAAGAAGAAAATTTATTTGAACTAAATGTTTAAATTAAGGAGATAAAATTTTCATTTATTAATCAGTTGTGTTACATTTTTTAGAAGAATCATGAACATGTATGAGTGAAGGGTTACTCATGATATGACAAAAAGGTTCAGGGGGTATACAAGACAACAAAGGTTGGGAACCACTGGTATATAATACTCACTAAAAAATAAACTCTTCAAATGTCCTTCTGATGAACAAAACAAAATACAGTTTGCTGCATCGGGCAGAGAGGAGAGAAAAACTCTGGACAATTCACAGATTCATTACAAACTAAGATGAAAAGATGGGCTACATACAGAGTAAATTTGTCTTGTTATGGGTGTGTGTCTATCAAATAGTCTATTTTTTTACCTGTATCTCTGACTATGGCTGATATTTTCCTTTATCTAAATAAAATATGTACACATATAGACACAGGAAAGAATGACGTAATCGGATAGGACACAGCAAAAAAAAATGGAGGTGGGAAAAAAAATATATCACAATGTTTCTCTTCACTTAATCAACTGGAACACAGCCAAAAAAAAAAAAAAACTATTGAGGCGGCAGGCGGGAAAATCCTTTCCGCAAAATATATCACAATGTTTCTCTTCACATCCGAGCATTAGTGCTTCATTTAACCACCTTATAAGCTTCAGAAAACACAGAAAACAAATACTTTGGATAACTCATGCCATGACAAGCTCTGAATTTTCATTTTAACAAAATTACTATCATCCAAAGAATCCCAAACTTTCAAGGGGTAAAGATAATGGATCGACCGATGGATGAATAATGTAAAAGTGTTGCTGACAAAGAGTAAGCTACAGGACTACAACTCATTGATTCATCAAACTGTTAGGAGTGGGAGAAAAAATCGATTCACTTAAGTATCGCGATTTTTTTTGTCTGCCGATTTTTAAGTCGATTTTTTCGTTCTAGAATCCCCCCCCAAAAAAAAAATATAGGCGCTAGAGTCGCAAGCTGCAAGCGACATTGCTGAATAAAACAGGCCATAGCTGTTAAAATAGTGCTGAGTAGTGTTACTACTTTTCACCAGCAGATAGGGGACAGGTGACAGGTTTCTATGTTTCAACTTTTTATTGACAAAAGAAGTGCATGATGAAAGTGTGATTACAAAGAGTATGACAATTTTCTTCCCCTCCCAAACCCAACCCAACCCAATCCAGTCCTCTTCTTCAATAGTCCAGGTATCAAAGGCATTGTACATCAGATACATTATACGTGCACATGACAATGCATGTTATTCAACCATGAAACAATGTACACAATATAAAATGAAATATAGAATAAAATAAAAAGACACAAAAAAAAGGCACATATATGCTCACATACCAATCCTGTGCCTGCTCATTAATTATACAAGTAAAGATAAGTAAATAAAATAAAAATTATAAATTTAAATAAGTAGCTGCTCGCGAGTAACAAATTTAACAAACAGACAAACAAATGCTCTGGGGTCCTCACAGGATGACAGGAACCAGGGGCCAGTAAGGTCCCTGTGCTTATCTTAGGTGACAGGTTTCTCTATTCAAAGTTTTGGTGTATATTTATTTTGAAACACACACACACCGGACCGAGGGACGCGAGTGTGGCTGTAGAGCAGAGCAGAGAGAGAGAGGGCGAGAGAGAGACAAGCACAGAGTTATAGAGAGCAGGTTAGAGTACTCACAATGCTGAGAGTACTTTCTAAAGTACTGGCTGACTCTGAATCTGAGGAATATTTACTCTCTGAGGATAACGTCAGTTGTCCAGTGAGGACGAAACTGGCAGCGTGTGCGCGCAGCGGGAGCGGGTCCACGCCATTACAGTCCACAAGCAGCACATACCGAGGCCAAAGCTTTGCCTCTCCATAGCCAGCGACTGCCCAGGAGGGGACTGGTCTGGGATGAAGAGAAGCTCAAAACACAGTGAAAAGTGACGGCGTTAGCGGGAATGAGACCGCAGAGCTCTGGTCAGACGAGGGAGAAGCCGGGGGTAAAGAGCACAGTGCAGGCAGCAGTGGCGTTCATGCCCGGCCCGTAAATTACAGTGATGATGATGGGTGGGAAAACTAACCACTTTGAAACTATAGCCCTTTTAAATCTTGATAGTAAAATTGAATATTTTCTTGAAAAAACTCTGGTGCCTAAAGGGTTAATAAGCCACTTTTATATGCAATCCAGGCTTTTGAAAAGAGAGAGTGTAAATAGCTGGTTAAAATATATTGCCTAATAAATCCTAAAAACAGACTCACATGTGATGTGTATTTTTCCTGACATAGTCTGGAGGCATCATCATTGTTCATCTTTTTCGCTGGTGTTAAAAAAGCTAACTAAAGATTGCAAAAATCGGCAATATTGTAGAATCGCAATTTAAATCGAATCGGCACCTAAAAAAATCGCAACAAATCGAATTGGGAGAAAAGTGAATCGTCCCAGCCCTACAAACTGTTGTTCTATAATTAATTTTACATACATACACACACACGTTTATATATAGGCCTATATATATATATATATTTATATATATATGTATATATATATATATATATATATATATATATTTATTGTAGCGTCATGGAACATTAAAGCTGTGGTCTACGATTTGAAACCGCAGCCTGCCCCCCCTTCCCTCACCTCTCCCCTCCGTGTTCCAAGATCCCGCCCCCAGCTCGTGTCGGCTCATATAACCCCCCTCCGGCAGAGCTACGGCGACTAGCACAATATATCAGCAGCAAACTCAATCAAAAACAGCTCAGCTCAACTGAAAGTATCAAACCGACAGACATCTCCTTATAACACACAGCAGTAGCCATTTCAACTGGACGGCGGCAATGCGGGTCTGGCGCCGCCAGAGCGGAGCCGAGTGTGGGGAGGATTAATCTTTCTCAGCCTGTCCTCCCCAGCTCAGCTTACAGTGCTAACGATTAGCGGCTAACAGGCTAACCCGCTCCCCTACAAGTTATTAGCCCGAGGCACAAACTAACCAGAGTTATTCAGCAGACATCTCCCACTGTAGCAAACAAAGCCATTACCTGATCAACCAGGGGCGAAACGGCCGATGCTGAAGGTCTGGGGCTATTCGTTAGCCGTTAGCCCGCTAACAGGCCTCCACCCGCGGGCAGAGCTCCGTCGGGCCCGCGTGAGAGGGAGGCGGATTCCGGCGCTAGGCTTTCCGGCTCCATGATAGTTCAGTAGCTAACGCTGCTAGCTGCTCACGGAGGTAGAGGGAGGAGGCGGGACCATGGGCAAGATGCTGCGTGCTGCGTAGTGAGGGAGACGAGGAGAGGGGAGAGGAGAAGGGTGGTCTGCAGCCAGACTGTCTTGGGAGAGGAGGCGGATTCCGGGTTGGCGCTAGGCTTTTCGGCTCCATGATAGTTCAGTAGCTAACGCTGCTAGCTGCTCACCGGAGGTAGAGGGAGGAGGCGGGACCATGGGTAAGATGCTGCGTGCTGCGTGAGTGAGGGAGTTGGATGGACTCATGGACTAACTCACGGACCAATTAATAGTTGCAGGTTCTTAGGCTTGATTGGTCAGCTAGTATGCAGCTTTTCATCGGATGTACTGAATGGATTTTTTTCATTCTTTTTTGTCTTTATACTGTATAGATAGGACCATAGGACCATAACAGCCTTATAAACGGTGTTATTAATATGTACAAAGCTTCCAAATCGTAGACCATAGCTTTAAGATTCAAAGGAGAGTTGGAGCTTTCATGTTGAATCCCAAATGAAAATGGTCGTAGAAGGCTTGGACCACAGATCTGCCGTTCGGCTTCCCAAGCTGAACCAAACTCAATCAACTTGATCCACAACGGTCCCCGTACGAGCCACCCGTAGCCTGGACCTTCCGAACCTCAGAGAGAACCACGAGTCTTCTACGACCAAGTAGGCAAACGTTACTTTATACTTAAAAGGAGGTCTGATGCGCACTTAAACTTAAAAAGTGTTCTGACATTTAGATTGATTAAATCCAAATTCTCTCCGAAATTCTTCACAGATTTTCGTATAGGTCATATATTCTTTAGGCATATACACTCACTCACCATCGTTTTATGTTTCCTGGTTTCCATTCAATTTATTATTTATTCTTATTTCATCTATAATCTACCATTTATTTTCATTGTAACCATTTTCATTTTTATAAATTTGTGATTATTGATTTTAAACTCACTGTCTGTTAGTGTTCTGTAGAATTCAGTGTCCCTGAAGCGAGAATTCTGCCTGAAGATTTTGAGATTGATAAAACTTGATTTGATTAATTTACTTTGTTTAAGGAAATTAAATAGGTAATTAATTAATTAAATTGAGGTTTGCCTTTTAAAAGGCTGGTGCCCCCAACGAGAACAATACAGTGAATTGTTAATTGGTGAGAATTAATAATTTAACAACTAGATCTTTCAGATTTAACGCTGCCAAATTTCTAATCGCTACAATATACATATATATATATATGTGTATATATATATCTATATCTATATCTATATCTATATATATATATATATATATATATACATATATACACATACATATATAGATGAATACAAGTAAAACTCTAGATCTATCCATCCTTATCCTCCAAGACAAGCTTTCAATATCATTCTGAGGCCAAACTTAAACAATTAAAAAGTAATGTTAATCTACTGTGTTTACCTCTTATCTTCACCGTTGTCATCTACATCTTCCTCTGCTATGACGCGCCGGTCGCAGTCAGAAAGTTTGGACCAAACTATTTTGAAGGGAGGGGGGTTGTTTGTTTGTGTAGGTCGCTCACTTTCCATCCACTACTATAGAGCGCTCCGGAAAAGTCCCCCTAGGTAAGATGGCCGACCAGTGACGTCGCCAGCGAAACTCCCATCAGCCATCTAGCCTTCCTATGTATATCTATGGTGGAAACAGTTGGCTGACTAGACTTACCTAGCAACAGTTGCTATGGGAAAGGGTTCTTGGACTCTGATTGGCTGCTCAGTTGCCCAATCAAGATCAGGAGATTTCCTTTGATGTTTTGAGCCAAAGTCCAAGTCACCCTTGAGATTTGAATGCTGATGCTGATGAGTGCATAAATACAGGCTGTGTGGCCAAGGTGAGTCATTTCTATGGAAAGCATGATTATGAGGAGTTCAAGTTCAGATCAGATGTTACCATCATTGGCCAAGGAGACCCTTCTTCAAACCATAAATAATAGCCTCAAAAAGCTCACAAATGAGCACTGGGCCAACCTCAGTATGGGGACTCAGGACCCCAGGGTCAGAGACATTGTTACTAGCATGTGTGTTGATATTGTGGATGTTTTATCAAAACACATTTACAAGATGCTGAAACTCAAACAGCAGAGCCATGAAAAGTCACAAGACTCCCATGGGTCCAGTAGCTCTCAGGAGAGCATAACAGAGAAAGAGATCCAGGACTGCCTGGGCAACTGTATTGCTCAGGCCCTTAAAAAGGTCATGGGGGTTGAGCAGGACATCAGCTGCAGGAACACAAAGGAGGTGACGGGACTTGTAGCACAAGAGTTAGCCCAGAGGATCAAACTGCCAGCCTCAAAGAAAGTCATGTTCCGACTCAAGATTATGGCAAAAGGATCATCAATGTGCTGAAGAAATGGGCCAGAGAGATTTCTTTCCCAGCAGAGCCCAGCAGCTTGAGTTTAATGACCTCCTTCACAGAGGATGGAAGCATTGATGAAATCATCAATGTTAAGTCCATTCTGCAGGAACAGGCAGAGGACATTGGCTTTTTACAGGCTGGCATGGAGCTTACCCCAGAGGAGATGGAGGTCATTCAGAAGAGTCTGAGCGACCATCTTCAGGAGGTATCATGCAGGATAACTGAGGTTATGGCAGGTTATGCTGCTGTTGCAGTAAGCCAAAAGTCCAGGAGGCTTTGGATCGTTACAAGACAAGTCAAAACTCTCATTTTTGTGAGGTGCTAAAGGGCAATCCTGAAATTCCAGCAGGACAAGCTGATGTGGAAAGAACAGGAAGACATATGTCAGGTGTTGATTACTGACAGCTTTGTGAATGACCTCATCGGCTTGTCAAAGGTAGCCAGATTACCATTGTCTACAGACAAGGCCATCACAACTTTGACAGACCAACTGTGGGCAGAGATGAAGGGATCTGAGATAGTCTGTGACCTTAGCAAAGCACATAAAGAGAAAATCTTAGACAAAGTCTACAAACAGCTTTGATGAAAATGACTGTGGCAATTGGCTCAACAAGCAGATACAGGAGCACAGAAAGAAAAGTTATGCTGCTGTTGCAGTAGAAGGTCCAGGAGGCTTTGGATACGTTCTCACACTCTCATGAGTGTGTGAAGATACACCAGCAGGCCAAACCAAAGGAGACCAGCAAGGTTAAGGCTTTCTTCAACTGGATTTCTGAGAAATTTTAGTAGGAGAGTATGGGGGTTGAGTTTTCTTTGAATGGTTCAACTTTACCACAGGCCAACAACCAAAAAAAGACCTTTAAACTCTGACAAAACCCAAATAAGACCAACAAGATTTGGGCTGTAACATCAGTAAGAGTGTATCTTACGGGGGGTTTCTTCGAGTACTTCGATTTTCCCACCAGTAGCAATGCTACCAAAAAAAAAAAAAGTCCTATTATGGAAGGACAGATCTAAGGATGCAGTTTTCCCTGGCACGGTTGTGGGTGTTTCCAATCAATCAGTCATGAATTTGATATACAAGCAGATCAGTTTCCCCCCTCACAACAACATGGATAATATACTTATCTTGCCAAGTTTAATGAAAACTAAAAGACAAAAAAGTCTAATCTTACATGAAAAGGAACAGAGAGGCAATAATATGTTCTGCTCCTGTTTTACAATAATTAACAAAGTACATTATAACACATCCTCACTTCCACTTATTAGAAAATTAGTTTAGATTAACACTTAACAGAAAAAGATTACAAAAAAAAAACCCCTACACCACAATAGAAAACAGAACAAAACATCTGGTGTTTATATTTCATCATATCTAATTAATATGATGGTTTTTAGTTCATATTATGTTGTCATTTTTATTACTAAACAATTTATGTTTGCCATGTCTTTGGATGTCTTTTCTAATATACAAAAATTAAAAACAAAACAAGCATAATTGTTTTAAATGACCATTTTTTTAGATTTAGGTATCTTTTGCCTCTGTTAACACTGATAAAATAACAATTATCTTTCTTTTCAAAATTCCATTTAAAGATTATTAAAAGGTTTGAGCTAAATCCATGTTTTTGTTTCACCAGTGAGAACATTAAAATATTCTAGAAGAAAGTGTTATACAGTAAGACAAATGTATGATCTTCAAAACTTATAAATCTTTTGAAACTGATTATATGATACATAAATACATTTTAAATGCTTCAGATGGTACAAATGCCTCAAGTACTTTAGTAGGCTACATAGGTTCATTCAACATTTATTCTGATTTTATCTGAAGAGCGGTTTTCCCCACTGTTTGGAAGTTATATTATCTGCCACCCATTCTCACTCCTTTAATGCAATACACAACAACAGCAAGAAACATAAGATGCACTTCATTATTTTCAATAAACGTTGAAATCTCATGTACTTGTTTATCAAGAACCTTATTTGATGCGTCTTCCTGAAACCATTATTTTAAATCCCATGAAGTTTTGGGCGTGAGAACCAGGAAGTGCAAAATGCTATCCCACTTAGGCTATGTATATATATGTGTATATATGTATATGTATATATATATATATATATATATATATATATATATATATATATATATATATATATATATATATATATATATATATATATATATATATATATATATATATATAAAGACAAAAAAAAACAAAAGAACTACAGAGCATAAGAACCTCACAGGACAATCAGATCATTGGAAATTAAGTGTTAAAGATGCACTAAATTTCTATTGATTGGGAATAGGTTGTGAAGGAATCTCTAGGAAGTTAGACATGATTCTATAGGTGCTTGGATTTAATGCATACCAGATTTATTGCCACACTATTTTATTTTAATCTGATAGCAGATAGCACAATAACAATTATTTAAATTGAAACAAAAATGGTATATACCAGCCAGGGCTAATAATACATAAACTAAGTGTAGAAAGAAACCAAACTAAGTTAAGTAAAATTCAGATTCAATAAACTGTGGAGCAAAGGCCTCATGGGGACCACAATGGACAAAATGAAAGCAATAGGCTTACGACAGACACCTGTAACACTGATAATTACCCAGCATCCTGAACAAAAGAAATACATTTAAAAATGTATGAAAAAATGGCAAGATAGAACTACAGAGGACAGGGAGGGGGTGTGACGTAGTGATGTATTTCGTCTACCGGAAGAAAAATTCCAGTTCAGTGTCTTTGTCAGAAACCTTGTACAACTTGGGCGTTACAGCGTCAAAAAGGTCCACATTTTAATGCTTCGTCTATTCACACTTTGATTACTTCCAAATCTTCCAAGGCTCTGTTTAAATAAACTGTCTGGGCTTGTGTGGAGCCCCATGTTTGCTTCAGGATCAGCCTTCCTTTGGAATTCATTTGGAATTAGGTGTTTACGTTGTCATTTTAAATCTTTTTAAAGAGGATTTAAGTTTTATTTGGAATTAAAGAGAAATTCAAGTTCTCATGTAAGCAGCAATTTTTCTCACAGCAGAGTCCACTCTGCTGTGGAAACAGCTGACTAGACTTACCTAGCAACAGTTGCTATGGGAAAGGGTTCTTGGACTCTGATTGGCTGGTCAGTTGCCCAATCAAGATCAAGAGATTTCCTTTGATGTTTTGAGCCAAAGTCCAAGTCACCCTTGAGATTTGAATGCTGATGCTGATGAGTGCATAAATACAGGCTGTGTGGCCAAGGTGAGTCATTTCTATGGAAAGCATGATTATGAGGAGTTCAAGTTCAGATCAGATGTTACCATCATTGGCCAAGGAGACCCTTCTTCAAACCATAAATAATAGCCTCAAAAAGCTCACAAAGGAGCACTGGGCCAACCTCAGTATGGGGACTCAGGACCCCAGGGTCAGAGACATTGTTACTAGCATGTGTGTTGATATTGTCCATGTTTTATCAAAACACATTTACAAGATGCTGAAAGTCAAACAGCAGAGCCATGAAAAGTCACAAGACTCCCATGGGTCCAGTAGCTCTCAGGAGAGCATAACAGAGAAAGAGATCCAGGACTGCCTGGGCAACTGTATTGCTCAGGCCCTTAAAGGGTGGGGGTTGAGCAGGACATCAGCTGCAGGAACACAAAGGAGGTGGGGACTTGTAGCACAAGAGTTAGCGAGGATCAACTCAGGGAGTAAATCACACAAACTGCCAGCCTCAAAGAAATTCATGTTCCCACTCAAGGTTATGGCAAAAGGATCATCAATGTGCTGAAGAAATGGGCCAAAGAGATTTCATTCCCATCAGAGTCCAGCAGCAGTTTAATGACCTTCTTCTCAGAGGATAGCCGGAAGCATTGATGAAATCATCAATGTTAAGTCCATTCTGTAGGAACAGGCAGAGGACATTGGCTTTTTACAGGCTGGCATGGAGCTTACCCCAGAGGAGATGGAGGTCATTCAGAAGAGTCTAGACGACGATCTTCAGGAGGTATCATGCAGGATAACTGAGGTTATGGCAGGTTATGCTGCTGTTGCAGTAAAAAGTCCAGGAGGCTTTGATCGTTCTCACTCTCATGAGTGTGTGCCAGGCTCAGACCAGCAGGACAAGCTGATGTGGAAGAAAACCATATGTCAGGTTTTGATTACTGGCTTAGTTGGGCGGCTTGTCAAAGGTGGCCAGATTAGCGTCAAAAAGGTCCACATTTTAATGCTTACATCTATTCACACTTTGATTACTTCCAAGTCTTCCAAGGCTCTGTTTAAATAAATTGTCTGGGCTTGCGTGGAGCCCCATGTTTGCTTCAGGATCAGCCTTCCTTTGGAATTCATTTGGAATTAGGTGTTTACGTTGTCATTTTAAACCTTTTTAAAGAGGATTTAAGTTTTATTTGGAATTAAAGAGAAATTAAAGTTCTCATGTAACAGCAGAATTTTTTCTCAAAAGTCCACTCTGCTGTGAAACAGTTGGCTGACTAGACTTAACAACAGTTGCTATGGGAAAGAGTTCTTGGACTCTGATTGGCTGGTCAGTTGCCCAATCAAGATCAAGAGATTTCCTTTGATGTTTTGAGCCAAAGTCCAAGTCACCCTTGAGATTTGAATGCTGATGCTGATGAGTGCATAAATACAGGCTGTGTGGCCAAGGTGAGTCATTTCTATGGAAAGCATGATTATGAGGAGTTCAAGTTCAGATCAGATGTTACCATCATTGGCCAAGGAGACCCTTCTTCAAACCATAAATAATAGCCTCAAAAAGCTCACAAATGTTATTTGTGTATAATATTATTATATTACCCACCCATGACGGCTTCCCCTTTTCTCCCTCCCAGTTTACAAAGTGCCGCTGTTTGATTATCTTTTCTGTAATTTTTGCTATTCTGAATGAACCTTTAAACTGTGGTCGCGGGGAAATAATCTGTACCCGCCTCTCATATATAAAGGTGTGTGATTTGGTGAGCCAGTATGTCGTTATGCATTACATCATTGTAAAATGTAGCCGGTTTACTGCATGCAGGGGAGTCGGCATTTTGTCATCTGTCGTCAGACATATGGGCCTGCCACCTAGAGGCCAGGTGGGGAACTGCATCGAGCAGTGTTACATGGTGCCATGTTTTCCTTTCTCCACTTGTTGGTCTCCTGCCTGCCATCATGTGGCCGCACAGGATTTCACTTGTTATTAAGTTTGGGAGGATAAAAATCTATGTTTGCAACACAACTGGAAGCGAGCTTGATCTTATTGCTAACATGGTCTCTTTCTGACCTACTATGAAACTCACTTTTTTGTTTTCTGTATTTTAGTCTTTCATTTACTCGGTCTTGGCTCCTTTTGTTAAATGGATATCGGGAGTCTCCCCTAAGTGTTAGTGCTTAGTGTTTTAGTTAGAGTTCAAGGAGGAAGGAAGTTGAGTAAAGTGGATTTAAGGTCAGCCAGTCATGGACAGTGTATATAGTTTAGAATATTTGTGTTTTGATTTTGGACAGGGTGGGATGGGGGGTTTAGAGCACTACTTATTTACTTATTTATTCTTTCACTTACAGGAGAGGAAGTGGTGTCAGGTACCAACAGTTTGCTTTTTTCTTATTTTGATGCAGGATAAGTCTAGAGTTGTGAACTTCTGCTTGTGGAACGTTAGTGATGTCAATAACCAGAATAAAAGAAGTAAAGTGCTCTCACATCTGAAATCTTTACAGGCAGACATAGTCTTTCTGCAGGAGACACATCTGCCAAATGACGCTCATGGAAGATTGAGATGTAAATGGGTAAACCAAATATACCATTCCAAATTCTCAGCAAAAGCCAGGGGAACAGCAATTCTGATCCGCAAGGGAGTTTCCTTTAAACACGATCGCTCTACGGCGTAACCGCCATATACTTTGGGGGGGACGTGTCCCAGTATTGGAAAAATACCAATCTTTCCCCCCCAAAAACAAGCCTATTATATCTTAATATGTGACATATGATATGCCCTCCTTTTATGAATCCTGGCTGTAGTGGATCCGTCACTTGTTATTTCTGATTTACTTTAAATTTAAGAAAAACAAAACTATGTGACCCTCCCAGCCTACACTTGGTTGAGTCCTGTAGCGCCCGGCTCAGCGGCAGTTTGGCTGCTCAGTCCGCCTGTCACTGGTGGTCATTAAGGGTCAGGATATGGAGGTCCAAAAGGAAGCAGGATCAACAGGCGGACATTTGCCTTTTTCAGGCCTGAAAACTCTGAGACACGCAAAAAGTAGTGTCATGGTCAAAAAGACTGCTCCAATGTTGTAATAAATGTGAAGAAATATCTCTTATCACTGGGTTCATCATCTGAAAGACAGTTGGAGTCACAGACTGAAGAGTTCCCACGCTTCCCACTCCGGTGATAAGCCTCTATTATTCATAAATGGCCTGTAAAACCTCAAACCTGTTGACTCCTGGTCTGGCTCTGCTTATTCTGTCGGTTTATTTTTGTAGTCAAGTTAACTGCGATCTGGTTTTGACACAGTTTCTTTTATTTTGAAAGTCACAGGGCCTTTTTAAGAAGTTTCCGTGCACAACTTCCGGTCCTGTTCGATCTGCCCTCCGCTGAATTACATGCATGAAAACTTCAGCATCGCAGCGCCAGCAAAATAGGATGGTTGTGAACCAGCCGGAGCGGATCCAGTGTAATATCACAAATTGAATTTGATGGAAAACTTTCTGATCTGATCCGGAGGCTTAATTGTGTTGGGGGAAAAAACTTTTTAAAGGGGTCCATTTGAACTGTTTGATCAGTGCGTGCTGTTCTTTTTATCGCCCCCCACCCCCCTCCCCGTGTCGTGTGGGTGTGTGCATGTGCGTGTGTGCATGTGCGTGTGTGTGTGTGTGTGTGTGTTAGAGAGAAAGATATTGTTTGATGGTTTTATACTTCACTTGGCACTTAAACAGGCTTGGTAAGATTAAAGCAAATAGCACTAGCAGCAATAATATCAGAATATTCAATGCATCAATTTAAAATTATCATTTTGCTCAGTCATTGTTTTTTTAGTCCAATGATTTTTTTAGTCCAAAGATGTCCACTCTCTCCGTCCAGGATGGAGGGAGTGGACAAAATCTATCTGAAAATGAACAGGTGAAACATTGTATCTGGTCTCTAAACAGCGTAATAACATTATTTGGGTCATTCCGCCAAAAGAGTGCAATTTGCTTGTTGTAACTCTTCAAAACTAAACTTAATTTTTCATTCCATTTCAATTTAGAATTTAGTTATATACACATTTACTCATTTAAAATGAGTACTGGTCAATCTCAGGCTACTTTAATTTATTACAACTTTTAAAAGTTTATTATCATTGCCATTTTTTCTCGGCTGTTACCAAAACTCAAATGCCATTTTAAAACCATGTTTAAAAGAATATCAATCACATACGATGTTTTCCCTTAAAAAAGAGTTAATTTAGAAGAAATGGTTGGTTCCATGATGAAAATACTAATATTTATGACAAAAGATGATTATTTTTACCAGAGTTATATTTTTCTGAGAATGCAAATCAAAACTTTTCCTTTATAGGACATAAAAAATAAATTTTATCCAAAGATTGAGCATGTAGTTCATTAAGCAATCAGACAGCTGTTGGAACCAATATAAATGTAAAAATACAGTTTATTTTCTTTATTTTTGAAGTAACAATTAAATAATCAGAAAAAAAAACATTTGGTAAGAAGAATGAAAATGGGTAACAGGAATGAGTGTGTGAGTGCATTACGAGAGTCAAAACTTATCTCAGATGACAGCAAATTTGAGTTAGCCTATTTCATTTAAAATCTATGCAGTCATGTAGACCAGTTCATCCATTCATTATATTATTTACATTTATTCATTCATTGTATTCTTTTAATCAATACAAAAGGGTATCAGAGGGAACTAGCCTACTCATTGCTGTTACTGCCAACACATTTATCAATTTTTTTCTAAAATAGATTACTTATTACTTGTTTTATACACAGTTCTATGTTGTTTTGACCTGTTAGGGAGCAGTGTAGAGGAAAAAAAGACCAGCCACACACATCCAGAGAAGAGCCCCCCTCATGTATTTGAATTGAGTGGACAATATTAGGAGCATTTTTATATAATAGAGAAAATGAAGTATTATCAATTTGTATCAACTTCAACAAAAAATGAAAATGCAGGAGCTTTGTAAAATATGAATTTATAGCAGAGTTGTATTGGATTTTAATAGATTGCACAGGCCCATGAATTATAAGTCTGTAATGTTATGTTAACTATTACCTGACAAAGTGGTTAAGTTCAAATTAAAGAAGTGAAACGTTTTTTGTCTATATTTCATAAATACTAAAAAAGTACATGTCATTATTAGAGGTCAATGTTTTTCAATATCAAGCAGTTTGGATATGAAACGTAACTATTGTGATAGACTTTTCAGCCATATCACTCAGGCCGAACTCAGGCATCACTTGTTTCCGTGTTTTGTTGCCTGGTAGTCAATTAACACCAATATTTAACATTTAATTTTTATTTAAGCTATGATTTCGTTCACATAAAACTTTCCAGTGTAAATGTGCAGGAATTTATTTTGAGACAAATCAACAAAATGTTCACTTTGACTTACTTTGACTTACTTAAAAGTCCATAGTACATTTTATTGTTTCAATCACAATATTTAAACCAACACACTTTAGGTATGAAAGTTTTCCTCATTGGAAGCCGTCCTATTTGCTGCTATGTCAGAGAATTTTCAGACTGTTCTTGAAATGTTAATTCAAATGGCCAATGTATTCCTCAAAACTATGTTCTAGATGAGCAAATCTTTATCAATATATGGAAATTTTAAATTGTGGGAAATGCACTTGAAAAAATAATATATGGGGAAGGACTCACATTTGGACCCCCCCAATATCTATACCATGGTTACGCCCTTGCGATCGCTGATAAAAATGGATGATATGTGATAGTTTTGGGGGAATTACTGTCTTTACATTTTACATTACTGAATATATATGGGCCAAACTGCGATGACTCTGAATTTTTCAGAAACGTTTTAAGATTAATTCCAGACTTATCAAATACAAATTTAATTATAGGGGGTGATCTTAACTTTGTACTTGACCCACTTTTGGACAAATCTAAAACCCACAGAATAACACCCTCCAACTCACGCAACCTTATGAAAATGTATATGGAGAATATGAACCTGGTTGATATTTGGAGAATGTTCAATCCACTGGGCAGAGAATATTCATTTCATTCCAGAGTCCATAACGTTTACAGCCGCATTGATTACTTCCTTGTAGATGGGAAAATGCTGCCATATGCTGTTAAACCAAAGTATCACACTATTATAATCTCTGATCATAGTCCTGTCACATTCTCATTAAAACTAGATACACTCTCGAGACCACAGAGAAATTGGAGGTTCAACACGCATCTACTTAATGACCTACAATTTTGTGAATATTTGGAATCCCACATTACTTTCTTCTTAACACCAATGACCAGGATGATGTTTCACCTGTGTTATTATGGGAGACCTTCAAGGCATATCTGAGAGGGCGTATCATTGCATACCAATTTAGCACCAAAAAACGCAGTAGGATTGAACAACTAAAATTGGAGGAAAAAATAAAAAAACTGGACTTAGACAATGCTCATAGCCCGACAATTGAAAAACATAAGGAGATCTCTGCACTTAGATATAAGCTTAACAAATTACTATCAGATCAAATAAGTAGAACCCTTCAATACTCAAAACAAAGGTTCTTCGAGTTTGGTGATAAACCACATAAATTATTAGCTAGTCAACTACGCAAACAGGAGAATGATAGAAATATTCATAAAATAAAAGCGGATTCTGGAACTTTGTACACACAACATGAGGACATAAATGCAGAGTTTAAAATGTTTAAGAAAGGCTGTATTCTTCTCAAAGCACTGCACTGCCTGGGGTAATGCATTCATTTCTACATGCCTGCAAACTGCCAGAGTTAGACCAGGATGACCGTAAATATTTAGATGCAGAGCTTAGCTGTGAAGAGATCATAGAATCTATTAAACTGCTTAAGAATGGCAAAAGTCCTGGACCAGACGGTTTAACTAATGAGATATATAAAAAATTCAGTGAGGTTCTGGCTCCCTACCTCCTAAGACTATATAATAGGGCCACTGAGGACGGCTCCCTCCCTTCTACTATGAATGAAGCCATTATTATTCTAATCCCCAAAAAAGATAGAGACCTAGAAAAGGTGGGCTCATATAGGCCCATCTCCCCTCTAAATACAGACCAAAAGATCCTTGAGACCCAAGCGACGACTTAGTACATGTATGGCTAAAATGGTCCACCTGACAGGACAGGTTTATGCCTAAATGGAACTCATTCAACAATCTCAGACGCCTTTTCAACATAATACACTCCCTAGAGACCCGAAGGAACTTGTGGTTCTCAGTCTGGACGCAGAAAGTTTGACCAGGTGGAATGGTCATACCTTTTTCAGTAATGGAAAATTCAAATTTGGTGATAAGTTTATTGCTTGGATTAATTACTCTACAGCAATCCCAGGAGGATACTGACCAATCAAACATTGTCCTCACAGTTCGTACTACGCAGAGGCTGCAAGCAAGGCTGTGTGCCTTTGCTTTAGCCCTGGAGCCTCTGGCACAAACAATCAGAACTCATCCTGATATACATGGGTATAACACTTACACCTCAAATAAAATCTCCCTGTGCAGATGATATTTTATTGTATGTAACCCAGCCCAAAACCACAATTCCACAAATCTTGAAGGTAATTAATCTCTTTGGTACCTTTTCGGGATATAGAATAAATTGGGATAAGAGTGAGCTCATGCCAGTTAAACTTACTGATGACAAATGGCTGAAACAGTTCCCTTTCAGAACAACTGCTGAGAAATTCACTTATTTAGGAATCGTAATCAAAAAGAAATTTGAAGCCCTGTTTGATGCACTCCTCTAATTAATGAACTCAAACGGCGTCTGGAATTTTGGAAAACATTGCCAATCTCCCTACTAGGCCGAGTGAATGCTGTCAAGATGGTCTTCCTTCCTTAACTTCTCTATCTCCTGCAGAACATACCAATATTCATTACTAAATCCTTTTTCAAAAAATTAGACTCTATTATTTTATCATTCATTTGGAACTACAAATCACGCAGAATTAAAAAAGAGCACCTATGCAAGTCAATATTGAAAGGTGGACTTGCTTTGCCTAACTTCACAGGGTATTATTGGGCAGCTTGCCTTCGCTCAGTATCCTTCTGGCTAGATGACACATCTTTGTCATGTGGCTGGTTGGAGATGGAGAGGGAGGACTGTCTGCCCTACTCAAT
Source organism: Scarus forsteni (assembly GCA_036419115.1). Taxonomy (NCBI): domain Eukaryota; kingdom Metazoa; phylum Chordata; class Actinopteri; order Labriformes; family Labridae; genus Scarus; species Scarus forsteni. Next base: position 209,033 of record JAZDUH010000199.1, on the reverse strand, counting down.
TGGCGCAGTTATGCTTTCACCTGTGGCAGTTGATAAAAGCTGTTACAGTCACAATAATACACAATATAATAAAGATCTGGAAACAAATAAGAAAGTTTTTAACCTTAGGAAGCTCTTTTTTGTTACCCATTGCGTCTAATCCATCATTTGCCCTTCTAATTTGGACAGCTTTTTATACGCTGGAAAAAGTTAGGTATAGTTAGCATTGGTGACCTATGTTAAGGGACATTTGCATCTTTGAAACACTTGGAAAAGTATGATCTACCATGGGCCCACAGAGATATTTTCAAATCAGGGACTATGAGGACATCTGCCTGGATTTGAAAATGCATCCCCAATCAACTGGATGGATGCTTGAAATCTGCATAGGTTCAGATAATGCCATATCCACTATGTATGATAGACTGCAAAGTCTTTGTCACCTAGCATGACTAAGATCAGATCAGAATGGGAGAGGGAATTAGGACTACAAATTCCTGATGACATCTGGGACTCCAGTCTAGAATATGTCCATACTTGCTCTCTAAACGCTAGACATCGTTTAGTCAAATTCAAAATCCTGCATAGAATATACTACTCAAAAGTGAAGTTACACACCAGTGGCGGCTGGTGAAAAATATTCTTGGTGGGGCAGTACTGTGCAACACTCAGTTTTTAACAACCATCCCACTACGATTCGACGCAAACTACAGGCTCATCCGTAGCCAAATGAATCATATAGTTTTATACATTGGTAAATAACATATATGTATATTACACCATTTTAGACCTGGATAAATTGGAACTGATAAAAAAAAAGCTCAAAGACATGCTGTAAATTTACTCTGACAAACCAAAAGAGTTTTTTGTGTTAAAAGTACTAACTGTTTGGTGCTTCTCTTCAACAGAGGCAGGGTGAAATGATCAGGGCTTTCTGAATTTAGGCCTCATGACAAAATTATTTACTGTTTCAGAAACAGGGGCTGAACAACTTAACTGGCTCAGTTTAACTCTTACTCTGACATTAATTCTGACATTCACTCAGTGAACAATCCTACCCACTCTGCACCTGTGATGGGCTCATGGCTGCTGCTTGGTGCTGCTGCATCTCTTCTGAGGGCTACAAGACAAAGTTTAGTTATGTGGCGTCATCATCACACAGTGCAAGTGTCATTTCAACACTTACCAGTTTCATCGTCATCCTCTGTGGTTTCAGACCACAAGCTCCTATTGTTAAAAAAGCTATTTTGCACATTTTGCTGCATCATTTTCAAGCCTTTCCTCTTTTTAATTCTTCTCTTTTCAGCGCCAACCTTGCGCTTTTGTCCATCTTGTTGGCAGTCCAGCACATGCTACTATCTATCTCACAGACTCCGACTGGCACTAATTGTTTTAGCCTGCGGACGTGTTACGTCAGGATGCCTCTGAAAAAAAAAAAGGCTGCCGAGGCGGCCCACAGGACAGCGGTAACAGCATGGAGGTAATACTCACTCAGTGCCATGAATGAACACAAACCAAAAAATTATAATAATATTAAAAATGTATATTAACAGG